>JBBBDQ010000418.1:985000-1525000 GCA_037127315.1 Ascarosepion bandense
CTCTAACCTGTTAACTGTTATCTTCCCCACATATCTGCATAAACTGTAGCTCTTACTCGAGTAGCTTCTTTCTACCAACAGCTAATTTGTTGTACCAACTCCCAAGTTGATGTTTCCACGATCACTACAACCTGTTCAATTCGAGACTTAGCTTCCCCACTTATCCGTATAAACCTCCACTAAGCTAATGCACAACCTGGAGTGGCGGTCAGGCCTTATACAGGGTGAACCTTATTGTAAAAATAATTTCTTCCCCTCTTATCCATATAAACTTCCACTAAGCTAACCCACAACCTGGAGTGACGGTCAGGCCTTATACAGGGTGAACCTTATTGTAAAAATAATTTCTTCCCCTCTTATCCATATAAAATTCTACTAAGCTAACCCACAACCTGGAGTGGTGGTCAGGCCTTATACAGGGTGAACCATACTGTAAAAATAACCTCTTCCCCTCTTATCCATATAAACTTCCACTAAGCTAACCCACAACCTGGAGTGGCGGTCAGGCCTTATACAGGGTGAACCTTACTGTAAAAATAATTTCTTCCCCTCTTATCCATATAAACTTCCAATAAGCTAACCCACAACCTTGAGTGGTGGTCAGGCCTTATACAGGGTGAACCATACTGTAAAAATAACCTCTTCCCCTCTTATCCATATAAACTTCCACTAAGCTAACCCACAACCTGGAGTGGCGGTCAGGCCTTATACAGGGTGAACCTTACTGTAAAAATAATTTCTTCCCCTCTTATCCATATAAACTTCCAATAAGCTAACCCACAACCTTGAGTGGTGGTCAGGCCTTATACAGGGTGAACCATACTGTAAAAATAACCTCTTCCCCTCTTATCCATATAAACTTCCACTAAGCTAACCCACAACCTGGAGTGGCGGTCAGGCCTTATACAGGGTGAACCATACTGTAAAAATAATTTCTTCCCCTCTTATCCATATAAACTTCCGCTAAGCTAACCCACAACCTGGAGTGACGGTCAGGCCTTATACAGGGTGAACCTTATTGTAAAAATAATTTCTTCCCCTCTTATCCATATAAAATTCTACTAAGCTAACCCACAACCTGGAGTGGTGGTCAGGCCTTATACAGGGTGAACCATACTGTAAAAATAACCTCTTCCCCTCTTATCCATATAAACTTCCACTAAGCTAACCCACAACCTGGAGTGGCGGTCAGGCCTTATACAGGGTGAACCTTACTGTAAAAATAATTTCTTCCCCTCTTATCCATATAAACTTCCACTAAGCTAACCCACAACCTTGAGTGGTGGTCAGGCCTTATACAGGGTGAACCATACTGTAAAAATAACCTCTTCCCCTCTTATCCATATAAACTTCCACTAAGCTAACCCACAACCTGGAGTGGCGGTCAGGCCTTATACAGGGTGAACCTTACTGTAAAAATAATTTCTTCCCCTCTTATCCATATAAACTTCCAATAAGCTAACCCACAACCTTGAGTGGTGGTCAGGCCTTATACAGGGTGAACCATACTGTAAAAATAACCTCTTCCCCTCTTATCCATATAAACTTCCACTAAGCTAACCCACAACCTGGAGTGGCGGTCAGGCCTTATACAGGGTGAACCATACTGTAAAAATAATTTCTTCCCCTCTTATCCATATAAACTTCCGCTAAGCTAACCCACAACCTGGAGTGACGGTCAGGCCTTATACAGGGTGAACCTTACTGTAAAAATAATTTCTTCCCCTCTTATCCATATAAACTTCCACTAAGCTAACCCACAACCTGGAGTGGTGGTCAGGCCTTATACAGGGTGAACCTTACTGTAAAAATAATTTCTTCCCCACTTATCCATATAAACTTCCAATAAGCTAACCCACAACCTGGAGTGGTGGTCAGGCCTTATACAGGGTGAACCATACTGTAAAAATAATTTCTTCCCCTCTTATCCATATAAAATTACACTAAGCTAACCCACAACCTGGAGTGGCGTTCAGGCCCTATACTGGGTGAACCTTACTGTAAAAATAACCTCTTCCCCTCTTATCCATATAAACCTCCACTAAGCTAACCCACAACCTGGAGTGGGGGTCAGGCCTTATACAGGGTGAACCATACTGTAAAAATAACCTCTTCCCCTCTTATCCATATAAACTTCCACTAAGCTAACCCACAACCTGGAGTGGCGGTCAGGCCTTATACAGGGTGAACCTTACTGTAAAAATAATTTCTTCCCCTCTTATCCATATAAACTTCCAATAAGCTAACCCACAACCTGGAGTGGTGGTCAGGCCTTATACAGGGTGAACCATACTGTAAAAATAACCTCTTCCCCTCTTATCCATATAAACTTCCACTAAGCTAACCCACAACCTGGAGTGGTGGTCAGGCCTTATACAGGGTGAACCATACTGTAAAAATAACCTCTTCCCCTCTTATCCATATAAACTTCCACTAAGCTAACCCACAACCTGGAGTGGCGGTCAGGCCTTATACAGGGTGAACCTTACTGTAAAAATAATTTCTTCCCCACTTATCCATATAAACTTCCAATAAGCTAAGCCACAACCTGGAGTGGTGGTCAGGCCTTATACAGGGTGAACCTTACTGTAAAAATAACCTCTTCCCCTCTTATCCATATAAAATTCCACTAAGCTAACCCACAACCTGGAGTGGCGGTCAGGCCTTATACAGGGTGAACCTTACTGTAAAAATAATTTCTTCCCCTCTTATCCATATAAACTTCCAATAAGCTAACCCACAACCTGGAGTAGTGGTCAGGCCTTATACAGGGTGAACCTTACTGCAAAAATAATTTCTTCCCCTCTTATCCATATAAAATTACACTAAGCTAACCCACAACCTGGAGTGGCGTTCAGGCCCTATACTGGGTGAACCATACTGTAAAAATAACCTCTTCTCCTCTTATCCATATAAACCTCCACTAAGCTAACCCACAACCTGGAGTGACGGTCAGGCCTTATACAGGGTGAACCATACTGTAAAAATAACCTCTTCCCCTCTTATCCATATAAAATTCCACTAAGCTAACCCACAACCTGGTGTGGCGGTCAGGCCTTATATAGGGTGAACCTTACTGTAAAAATACCCCCCCAAATATCTGTCGCATGTGAGTAATTTCAGAAGGAAGGCACACTGCGCTTCAGTTTTGGCATTGGCTAGGCTCTTGTTTTAATTTTGGCACCTTGGCCTTTTCAGGATGGTGATTCATTTCCGGCTTAGCTAAACATGGCGTCATACCAAATGAGACATCGGTCCAGACAAGGACACACCCATTCCACATCTACGCAGTTGAATCATCCGCATTTCCGTCGTATTCTAGTTGAAGAAGAAAGTTTCTCTCTGACAGCTTTCCCCAAGAAATGTTATTTTGCAGAACAGACTCCCGCTTAGGTATTTTCCTGAACACGACAAATTTTAATTTCTCCAAATCAAGGATAAATCTTTATCTAGACTTCTTGAAAATCAGCATTGGAAATGATGATATTTCTTGTGTTCGGACACTGACCCTAGTTACGGTGAGAACTACTCTAAATCCTAAAATCCTGGTTGCACAAGACAAGTGAACTAAGGAGTTGTTTATAATTTAATTGCCTTTTCCTTTTTAATTGTTCGTCATGATGTTAATCGTTACTAAACTGACCTTGTAAACTATTTGTAGAGTGTTCGATCCTCAATGGTTACTGCATTGTTGAGGCCGTGTGCCAAAACTAAAACGAAGCTTAGAAAATTAGTCGCTTTTTGATCAGTTGTTATACATTAAGCTCGCCTCACTGATATTTATAAATGAGTTCGACCCTCACTGAGCGTCCGGTTACTGTAGATCCATGCTAGAAAAAGTGATGCTGTTCTGTATGGAGTTGAATTAATGACATACGTGCGTTATGGTGCAGTGGATATCGGCTCGGAACAACAAATCGAGAAGCCGAGTTCGAACTCCAGTCGAATTCCTTGCATTCATTTACGCACAAATACCCTTGGGAAAGGTATTAATCCGTCGCTTCCCTCCAGTTATGGGTTAAATAATAGGACAGATAGGATCCTATAACCTTGGCTGGCAACCAGTCTACTGCGGAAAGCAATGGCAACCTACTGCGGGATAATCTTCTGCCCAGTCAGTCATGTCTCTTTCGAGACATGATCACCCAAAGCTTGTATCACGTATGGCATTGCGGATGTGTGTTTTGGTGTAGTGGATATCGGCTCGGAACGAGAACTCAGGAAGCCGAGTTCGAATTCCAGTTGAATTCCTTGCATTCACTTACTCGCAAATACCCTTGAGAAATGGATTAAACCCTCGCTTCCCTCCAGTTATGGGTTAAATAATAGAACAGTTTGGGTTCTATAGCTTTAGCTGGCAACCAGTCTACCGCAAAAAGCAATGGCAACCTACTGCGGGGTAATCTTCTGCCCAGTCAGTCATGTCTCTTTCGAGACATGATGGCCCAAAGCGTGCGTGGCACTTAACTAACTGACTGAGTTCCTATCTATGTCAACAACTGAGCCCAGGTGGGAGCCAGGATTTCGGACGTGCGTCTTTCTCTTTGAAATGTTGGCGCAACACAATCTCCTTATTTTTTTATCACCTCCACAGCACATTTGAGTACGTGCCAAAGATTATATTTATGTGCTTGCTTAAGATTTTTTCATTAAAAAAAAAGGAAAGAAAAAAGGGTAGTAGTTGCAGGCGTGTGCGAAGGTGCACCAACAGCCACGCCCACTTTTTCACTGTTTTTCCTCTCATTACTCCTCTCGCTCGCAGACACACAAATGCCTCCCCACTCTCTCTCTCTCTCTTTCTTTCAGACACACACATACAATCTGTTTCTCACACACTCACTTGCACACATGCACATTTACACATTCTCGCTCACATACACACACACACACACACACACACACACACAGAGGCACGTACATAACTCTTTCACTTGCCCTCTGTATATTTCCCACACCTCCTCCATTTCTATTACTTACACCCGCCGTCTCACTATCTCACTCTTCCTCACACACACACACACACACACACACACACACACACACACACACACACACTTTCGCTCTCTCTTTACCTATCTCACTCAGTCTCTCTCTCACTCAAACTCACACTCACACTTGGTTTAAAAATGAAAGCAAACGGTATCTATTTATAGCTTTATCTTGATTCTCAATACAACCCCCAACCTGCCGATGCCCCTTCCACCCACGTAGGTACAAATCCCTACCCAGCCTTTTTACTACCTACCCAGTTACCCGTGCGAACCATTTATGCCATAGAGATGAGTAAATGAATGGAAAAGAGAACGCTGCCCACCTGTAGGTGGGAAAAGATGAGCCTACATTCCACCCCAGCACAACCCCGGGTATTTTTCTGTTTTTTTTGTGTTTTTTTTATTCTAAAAGTTATAAAAGTACGCCTTATATTATTAACGGCGTCACGTTATATCAGCAACTCCGAACAGCAACCGACATTTGCTTAACGAGCCAAAAAAAGCTGAGAGAACGGAGACAGTCAAGGGATTTTTTTTTAAGTTGGAGAGTACCGACCGCTTGTAGTAAGTGGGTGCTATTAAACTAACCCCACTCTCTAACCTCTTCCGGTGGCCTCGGTTACACACACACACACACACACACACACACACACACACACACACACACACACATTAGAAATAAAGAAAGAAAGAAAGAAAGAAAGAAAAACTTAAAATTCCGCCTGAATGCTGAGGCTTTCATAATATATTTTTTATAATCATAATTCTCTAAGCAAGGCATTTTACTGCCACTGTTTTGCAGGGGGTTACATAGGAGGAAAGTTATGAGAAAGAGTGACAGGTTATAGCCGGAAACCACATCCTAAACAGGGAACAAGGGATGAGCCTCTTCACCTGTGCAATAGACGTGGGTGGTGTATGAACCGGGCGATAGTTTAGTCTATCTATTCCAATTGAAAAAAAATAAAATAAAATAAACAAAAAAGAAAAGTGAAAAGATTGGAAAAGAGAAAGTCGGAAACCACATCCTAAACAGGGAAGAAGGGATGAGCCTCTTCACCTGTGCAATAGACGTGGGTGGAGTATGAATGGGGGGATAGTTTAGTCTATCTACTCCAATTGAAAAAAAGAAAAAAAAAAAAGAAAAGTGAAAAGGTTGGAAAAGAGAAAGCCGGAAACCTCATCCTAAACAGGGAACAAGGGATGAGCCTCTTCACCTGTACAATAGATGTGGGTGGAGTATGAACCGAGCGATAGTTTAGTCTATCTACTCCAATTAAATATAAGATATACGCTAAATCAATAACTAATCGTAGCATTTGTGTTTTCAAAACATCATGTCATCTGTATGAATTCTTATTTTTAGCAGATAACCGGATAAAAAAAACAAAACAATTGTTACATTTAGTTGGTGAAACGGACATCTGCTCAAAGTTCGATTTCCAGTTGAATTTTTTCGATAACGTATGCACAAATACCCTTGAGAAACATATTAATCCATCTCTTCTCCATCTAGCTATGGATTGAATAGCAGGACAGATAAGGGTTTACTTGTCTATCGCAGAAAGTAATGGCAACCTACTGCGAGAAAATCTTCTGCCTAGTCATCCATGTCGCTTTCGAGATATGAACACCTAAATGTGTATCATATATCACGTATGGAAATTAATGACTGACTGATATATATATATATATAGTCATCCGCAGACAGATCTGTTTCGCTGTATCACAGCTCATAAGTACAGTTAGACATCCGATTGCTTTTTACCCAGGATTGAAACCCGACCGAATTGGCGTCAGTCGATTCTACCTCTGAGCTATGGGCGATCTGTAGAAGGAGGCAGACTTTTTAGCATATGATATATCATACGCCAGTAGTCAGAGTGCTCTAATTCATTACTGAATGAGCGATGCGTCAGTGCTAGAGTAACTACTGTTTTTTCAAAGTCTACCATTCCTCCAGAGTGCTCAATCAAGAGCGTAAAACTTAATAGAAATGATTTGCATAGCGTATCAATTCTTACACCGATCGTCCCATACACGCTACTGTCCACTTATATTGATGAGTTGTGAACTTTGAAGCTAAGTTGGCTTCATTCAGCTGATTCTTTTTTGCTTCAGACGTCCATCTTGCAGATAATAAAAAGAAAATTGCCGAAGGTGAAACAATAAAAAAAAAAATATCCCAGGCAAGGGAAGGTCGAGTTTTTTTTTTCCTTGTTTTTTTTCCTTTGTTTGTTTTTTGGAGTTTGTGTATACGAAGAACGTGACGAGGTGCACGAAGTAACAGTCCTTCCCCCGCCCCACCTCGCTTGAAGGAAAGGTGGTGGCAGATACGCGGAAATCAAATTCTTTGTTGATATTTCCGACAGAAAGAGCATGTTTCCAGGCTTTACGATGCCGCCTAACCCTGTGCATCATTCATCGTTGATTCTGATAGCAACCATTAATCGTGTTTCACTTGTAGCAGCAAGGAGAACAAAAACAAAATAAAACAAATGAGAAAGAAATAATATACAGACCGCAACAAAAACTAGTTAAACACAAAGTGTTTCTTCGAAGGCTTGGAATCTTCACTGAGTATCTTTGGATTTTTCTGCGATTTCATTTCAGTTATCGACACATTCAATAGAATCGATGACCCGAGTTCATATTCCGCCCCTACGACTGTTTCGCACAAACTTCACTGGGAAAAGCTTCAATCCATCTCTTTTTTTTTTCTTTTTTTTTTAATCATTTCACCTCGAGCAAGGCGGAAATGCCACTGATGTGCAGGGGGTTACATAAATGTAAAGATTAATTAGAAAAGAGTGAGAAGTACAAACTAGTTAGAAAGAAACAATAGAAAGCTGAGAAAGCAGGTGCGATGACAGATACATAGGTGGAGAGAAAGTGAAGGTTATACAGGGGTGGGGAGAGAGCTAGAGTCCAGTGGTTAGTAGATGAGTATTGACTTTGCATTTAAATTTCTGGAGGAACCGTCAGGAAAGCAAGAATACGGGAGCGAGTTCCACAGGCGGGAAGTGCGAAAGAAGAAGCTGCAGGAGTAGAATTGTCGTCTGCATTTGGCTAACCTGACTGTGAATGGGTGGGACCCAGTTGCCAGTCTGGTTTCACGAGTAAACACCTGTTGAGGAGGCATCAGTGACTTAAGCTCGTCCGAGCAGAAGCCATGAAAATATTTATAGAAGAGACAAAGGGAGGCCATATTTCGACGATGGGGAAGTGGCTGCAGTCGAGTCGCCAGATCAGTACCTATCACATTAAGGACTCTCCTTTGGAGCTTGTCAAGAACACTGAGGAGAACGGCAGGGGCACCTGACCATAAATGGCAGCAGTACTCCATGCACGGACGGATAGTTGACTTGTATATATGCAGGATGGATTCAGGTGGAAAAAAACATCCTGGATCGACAGAGTGACCCAACCTTCTTAGCAGTAGATTTTTCTATGGATTCAATATAGTGGTTCCATTTGAGGTCTGAGGACAGGGTAAGTCCGAGGAGGCGTAGTGTATTACTCTCAGGGAGAATCACTTGGTCCATGCTTATGGGAGGCAGAAGAGGTTGCCTGTAATGGTTGACAGACAACAGCTTGGTCTTAGATGAATTGAAGTTGACAAGCCACTTCTTGCCCCAGTTCACCACAGAGTGTAGATCCCGCTCAAGGTCAGCAGCGAGATTATGTCTGTCCGCCACGACAGGTTTCTTACTGGAGCGGGAGTACATTGTAGTGTCATCTGCGTAGATGCATACTTGGGACTTGATCTCATCTGGGAGATCGTTGATGAAAATAAGGAAGAGCGTCGGGCCCAGGATAGAGCCCTGTGGGACAGCAGCATTCGTGCTGTAGGACGAAAAGGCACCCCCATTCAGAACGACCTTCATTTGGCGGTTATTTAAGAAAGATTGGATTAGGTCAAGCAGGCGACCGGTAATACCATAACCGCGTAGTTTGCATAGGAGGCCAGAGTGCCAAACCCTGTCGAAAGCCTTGGAGATGTCCAGAGCAACCGCGCGAGCCTCGTCAGACTCATCAAGGGCCTGTAGCATGTACTCCGTTACAGTTGTTAGCAGGTCGGCCGTGGACCTGGCAAAGCGGAATCCATATTGCCTGTCGGAGAACAGTTTGTGGGCGGTGAGATGATGAACTATTTAAGCATTGATTCACTCTTCATCAGTTATTGGTTAAAGGGCACAAAGTGGGCACCCTAGACTTGACAGTCTAGAACAATGGTTCCCAAACTTTTTTCTGTTATTTCCCCTTACACAAAATTTAATCACCCAGATTTCCCGCTTCATGTGTACGATAAAAAGTCAAGTTTCACTAATCTAAAGTAATTAAACTAAAAACAAAATTGGGATATTTTCACATACATTGTATTTATACAGAAACATTTTTTCGATTTGATTGTGTATGACCTCATGAGTTAAAGGGGCTGAAATGTTTAGGTAAGAATTAGAATTAAATAATTATGGTATGCTAAAGTATATTGTAGTTAACAAAACCAAGTAAGTATTGTGTGGGTCATTTATTTAATTTTTTAAATTATATTGGACCATAAGCTATAAATGAACAATTGTAATTAATTATGTTTTAGAGAAAAATATTTTCGATCTTTACATAAAACCGTCAATTCATTTCTATGATTCAGTAGTTCTTTATTTTTAGGGAACCTTAAAATCTGAAGCTTTTCATTCAGACACAGAAGGCAGATGTCATAGAACGACTTACAGATTCTTGTTTATACAAAATTTTCCATTTTAATTTGAATGTTTTGTTTGTATCTTTTAACTTCCAAAAATACACAGAAAGGGACGTTTGGTTTCGGTACGCGTTATTTTTAAAGGAAGTTAAATGCAAATAACAACGCTGCTTAAAAGTCTTCTTAATAAATCCAATGTAAACTTTTTTAATAGTTGGGATTTCATTTGATGTTATAGTACATTGGTACACAATAGAATTTGTTAGACACCTATTTTCAGTGAGCAATTGTTAGAATTTCAATATTAACATAAATTTGTATTATTGTTATTTTCATTATTTGGATAATTATTCTTACTTTGGTTTACGTGCTGATTTAAGATTTTATTTTTATGATTGTTAAACATTTTTCTAAATTATTTGTACAGCTGTAACCTAATTTAAGGGTATTTTTATTTAAAATTTTACTTAGAGGGTTATTATTAGAGAAATGTTTATCAATTAAATTGAGAAACTTCAGCCCTAACTTGGTGCTAACCATTTGGTTAAAATGAGGGGTATATCAAATGATTTTCCTATTTCTATCTTTTCCTGTTATAGTCATATTTTTTATGTATTTAATATCCTGTTTTTCTTTTAGCCACTATTCTTTAGTGCATTATTGTAACAATCTCTATGTTTATAAAATACTTCTTCACTTGAAGAGTTTTTACTAATTCTATATTCAGTAGAGGATGTTTGATTATACTTGGTGGGGATGATTAGACTTTGGGCGGATGTATAATGGATATTAGTTAGGTTTCATGTATGGCTGATAAATATCATTTACTAAGTCCACTGCTACATCAAGGAAATTTACTAATTTTAAATTAACGTTGTTTATTACTTTTAGGTTTAGACATTTGAATTATCTTTGATTTAGTTTTCTAATTTTATTGGTTTTAAAACCTGTGGAATTTTGTACTAAGTCCCTCATCTTGTTTACATTGTGTTAAGGATAACAATAATCTAAACTTATTTATAAATGGAACTTTGTGTGTGTGTGTATGTGTGTGTGTGTATGTGTGTGTGTGTGTCCCCGTTACCTATAGACTCTGAAACGGCTGAACCTATTTTCTTGAAAATTTACACAGTTGAACTATAAGCGTCTGCGAGTGTTCTTAGCTACACTTTGTGTCGAGGTACCCCCGGTGAATATTGAAAATCGATAATCGAAAAAATCGGGTTATAGAAGGAGTGGTCCGATTTTAATCAAATTTGATACATTCATAGACAAAGGCATAAAAAACGATATTCAGAAGTTTCAAGGCTGCAGTTCTTACAATAGTGCAGAAAATCGATTATATATATATATAAAAGGCAAGATATTTGTGTGTGTGTGTGTGTGTGTGTGTGTGTGTGTGTGTGTGTGTGTGTGTGTGTGTGTGTGTGTGTGTGTCTGTTTATCTGCTTGTATGTATGTATTTTTTCAGCCCTTTTATTTTAATTTTTGCTTCGGGTTTGGATCTAAGTAGGTATAATTGTAGTTCTTAGTCTCAGCCATTATACCATTTACTCAGAGGACTTATTTAGCGTTCAAAATTCAGTTTACGAAGAAAAAAACTTATTTGATATCGATACCAGGAAATCAAAATTTCACTTACATCCATTCATTTTTCTTTCAGTCTACGGTTTCGCTTTAACCGGAAACAACTATAGCTTTTTAGTTTTTCGTGCCAACATCCAAAGAGTCTGAGCTCCAGGACCACGGATTAGTTTTAAAGCTTTCATTGCACCCGAGCAACGCCAGGTTATACTGAAAGTCAGCTATATGACAAACCTATTATATTCGTTATATATATAAGTGTTGTGTGTGTCTGTGCGTGTTCACTTGCTCATAATGGTACCACATAATCGGAGGCGGGTTGAGTAGTGAAATTAAGATTAGTTCAGTTATCTCTTGTCAATTTTCCAGGTGAAGAGACTGGAGTCTTTTTTTTTTTTTTTTTTTAATTAAATATCCATTTTAATTATCCTCTGGCCTAGATGTTTTGAGAAATCTTATTTGAAAAAATATCTGTTTTCCGGCAGAATTCGAACCTGCATACTCCCATACACCGGGAAGATGCCACCATTAATGTACTATTTAATTGTAGAAATAACAGACAATCCACTCAAATTTGATTATCCATTAAAAATAATGTTTAAACAAATACATTTAAATAAATATGTTGGTTAATACCAATTTCGTAAATTTCCGTATAACTTCGTGATATATCCCGAAAAGGAATACCGTATAAAAAGATCAGTTAAAGAATGGAACTCCACACCAGGAATAAGAAATACAGATTTATTGTACTAAGGTACAATTAACAATAATACACATATAGGCAAGCCACGGGTTGGAGCGGAATCGACTATCGAATAGTGAATGCCTTTGCCTAAGACATTTTACCATGTCGTACCGCTCGTTACCGTCTTTTATAAAGTACAGCATTCTGTTCTCGGGGATGGCAGGATGTTCCACTATAACACTTCGTAATACTGTCTTCGGTTGCGTTTGTCTACGTTAGGATATCATCCCGAGCAGAGACAGATGTTTTCTAAACGGAATTAGGACAACATCTGTTTAAAAAGTTTAATTAGGACTTTGGTTACCATTAAATCTTTTTGTGGTTAAATGGTTAAAACACATCAGATCTAATGGTGACATCACTCCAGTATATAGGGGTATACAGGCTAGAGACCTGTCGGAAGATAGGCATTTTCCAAACAAGATTTCTCAAAACATCTTGGCCGTTGGATAATTCGGGTAAAAATTCGCCAGCTCCCGCATTGGCGTCGTCGGGCTTGTCTCTTTTTCTCAATCGATTCTCTGTTCGGAGACAAAGCTCCAACTGAGGTCTATCGACATAAAAACTGACTCTAAATCAAACAAAGAAAGTAAGAGAAACAACAATGACGTGACTTGTTGAACGAGAAATTGTCACGACTTTAGATCGCTGGCTACCGTTCATCTTGACCTTACGAACAGCCGGAAATATCGCTGATGCGTGGTGCGGATTGCCCAAGAGATAAGGAATCTTGGTACATTTCAGGAAGCATACAAGTGAATAGGAAATTGAAAAGTTCACACACACACACACACACACACACACACACACACACACACACACACACACATGTATATATATATATACATAAACTTATTTATAAGTGGCAAGACATAAGAAACGATATTCAGAAGTTTCAAGGTTACAGTTCTTACAATAGTGCAGAAAATCGATTATATATATATATATATATATATATATATATATATATATATATATAAAAGGCAAGATGTTTGTGTGTGTGTCTGTTTATCTGCCTGTATGTCTGTATTTTTTCAGCCTTTTTATTTTAGTTTTTGCTTCGGGTTTGGCTCTAAGTAGGTATAATTGTAGTTCTTAGTCTCAGCCATGATACCATTTACTTAGAGGGCCTATTTAGCCTTCAAAATTCAGTTTACGACGAAAAAAACTTATTTGATATAAATACCAGGAAATCAAAATTTGACTTACATCCATTCATTTTTCTTTCAATCTACGGTTTCACTTTAACCGGAAACAACTATTGCATTTTAGTCTTTCGTGCCAACGTCCAAAGAGACTGAGCTCCAGGACCAAGTATTAGTTTTAAAGCTTTCATTACACCCGAGCAACGCCGGGCTATACTGCTAGTATATATATATATATATATATATATATATATATATATATATAGGGTTCGATTCCTGTCATTGGTACAATTTTTCATTAGTAGAACTTCTCAAACAAGACCCGTTGTTATTAATTTCAATGTTAAAAAAAAACAAAAAAAAAAAATACCACCTCAAACACATATATAATGAAATGAATAAATTGTCCCATTCTTTGTGCTTTATTTTGTCGATTGCACATAATAGTAGGGTCAGTTGAGCACCCTCTTTGAAAAGAAGAGCACCATGACTCAATTCACTCTGCTAGAAATTCTTCAAAGGGCATGCTGTACTGCTTGGCATTCGCGCCGGAAACTCCAATACGAACATTTCAGAGTGTTTGGTTGTCAATCTGAGGGTTGTGCGGAGGATTCGGAAAGAGTTAGATGAGTCTAATCGTGATTACGAAGGTGTTCGGACTGATCATCTTCCTACAGGTCTCTGACTCAACACGGATTCTTACATAAAGTACATTAAGGTGGTAGTGCGGCTCTAGATCAAGAGGGTGGCTGCTGGAAGACCCTATGTCTTGTAAAAGAACTCTGTAGCATGTTACACAAACAAAAGAGCCCAGTCATAGCTGTCAGAATATTTCTGCAATCACATTACATCCGGCTAAATAACTTCTCAGACTGCAGCCACTCACATGTGGGCCACATGTGTGGGCCACATGTGTGGGCCACATGTGAGCGATAGAACAACAAAACTTCTTGTAACACCAAAAATGATAAGAGGGCAATAATCATGACAACATTCACCAACTTAAACAAGGAGACAGTTAAAGAAAAGCTGGATGAGATTCCGAAGTCATCTGGAGTCAATGGCGATTTTATTGAATAAGAATATCAAAATATTTTTGTGTCGTTTTGGTAAAAAAAGATGTCAGTGCTATTTTCATTTTAGCGTGATTTAAACGACAATTTATCAATCGTATCTGGTATATATCCCCCCCCACACACACACACACACATTTATCTACTAGCTGTATAACCCGGCGTTGCTCGGGTGTAATGAAAGCTTTAAAACTAATACTTGGTCCTGGAGCTCAGACTCTTTGGACGTTGGAACGAAAGACTAAAATGCAATAGTTGTTTCCAGTTAAAGCGAAACTGTAGACTGAAAGAAAAATGAATGGATGTAAGTGAAATTTTGATTTCCTGGTATCGATATCAAATAAATTTTTTTCGTCGTAAACTGAATTTTGAAGGCTAAATAAGTCCCCTAAGTAAATGTTATCATGACTGAGACTAAGAACTATAATTATACCTACTTAGAGCCAAATCCGAAGCAAAAACTAAAATAAAAGGGCTGAAAAAATACAGACATACAGGCAGATAAACAGACACACACAAAAACATCTTGCTTTTATATATATATATATATATATATATATATATATATATATATTATCGATATTCTGCACTATTGTAAGAACTGCAACCTTGAAACTTCTGAATATCGTTTCTTATGTCTTTGTCTATGAGTGTATCAAATTTGATTAAAATCGGACCACTTCTTCTATAACCTGATTTTTTTTTATTATCAATTTTCAATATTTATTGGGGGTACCTCGACACAAAACCTAGCTAAGAACACTTGCAGACGCTTATAGTACAACTGTGTAAATTTTCAAGAAAATGGGTTCAGCCGTTTCGGAGTCTATAGGTAACGGGGACACACACACACACACACACACACATACACACACACACAAAGTTCCATTTATAAATAAGTTTATATATATATATACACACAACAGTCTTTATTTTAATAGGGAGAATAATTCCCAAATAAAATGAACTTTCCTCGCAGTTCAAGTAGTTCTTTGTGTCGTTTCTTATTAAATGTTTTGACGTATTCTGAGAAAAAATGGGACATTTCTTGTTTTATTATCTTTAATATGTTCTTGTCCTATCTATGGTCAGTATTCTTCTGAATAGGACACTGGACAGAATCAGACCGTAAATAAATACGCCTCAACTTTTCCATAATTACATTACATTCGCCAGTGACAGCAAACATGGTGGTCAAATCTAATGTCAGATGACCGATATGAACCATGTCTATACCCGTTTCTCGCTCCAGATATATGGGAAAACGATATATAAATTTTTGTAAATGAAGAAAAACTTCAGAGAAATCTATAAGGAAGTGGAAAAAGTTTTCGCGTGACGTGTTTCATGCTTTAGGATTTCACTGGATTAAAAATTATGTTTACGTTGATACGAATATATATGCCCATGAAGGAGAGAGGACACTGAAAGTTTTAAATTACATTTTGATTTATTATAGATGTTTTTGTTATATAGTCAAGCATATTTCATTAATCTGTGATTGTAGCATCAACTGACCTGTGGTACACAGTGCATCATACACGGTGTGGTGCAGTGATGGAAAGAGTGTGCATTCACTTATATATATATATATATATATATATATATATATATATATATAAGTGAATGCACACTCTGATTGAGCACCCTGGAAGAATGGTAGACTTTGAAAAAACAGTAACTACTTTAGCATCCTTCACTCAGTAATGAATTATAACACTCTCACTACTGGCGTATGAATACATGGTATATCACACGCTAAAAGTCTGCCTCCTTGTACCGAGCGGCCATAGCTCAGAGGTAGAATCGCCGGGTTTCAATCCTGGGTAAAAAGCAATCGGATGTCTAACCGTACGGATGAGCTGTGATACAGCGAAACAGATCTGTCGGCAGAAGACTATATATATATATATATATAGTGCATCGAGCAACAGGTAATTTTAGATATAAGAGACAATGAATGTCTATAATGTTTAATCATGAGCCGTTCTAAATATCGTATTTTGACTTTAATTTCAGATGAACATAAAGACAAAAATTCTTCAACATTTGGGTATATTTTTATTAATTTGGTTCTAAGCTTTTGGCTCACATGAGCCATCTTCAGAGAGGTTACAAGAACATTAACATAAAAATATCCACCATCAGCGACGATTTTATCTTGTGTTGACATAAAACTTTGCTAAGCAACGATAACAGTTACTAAATAGCAAACGCAGATCGTAAATTTGTAATGCGGTTCTATGACGTCACACCGCGTGAGAGATCGAAATGTTAACAGAACCATATATTTAAATGCAATGTTATGCGTTATGACCAGATGAAGATGGCCCATGTGAGCCGAAACCTTAGAACCAACTTATTAAAAAAATATTCAAATGTTGGAGAATTTTTGTCTTTATTTTCACTTGAAATTAAAGCTAAAATACGATGTTTAGAACGGCTCATGATTTAATATAATAGACATTCACTGACTTAACAGATATATATATATATATATATATATATATATAGAGAGAGAGAGAGAGAGAGAGAGGGAGAGGGAGAGGGAGAGAGAGAAGTTGTAGTATTGGTACTTGTTAAGGTTAATTCCTCAGGGGATTAAATTTGATGAGAATCCAATGCTAGAATTTAACAGAATATTATAATGAAAATAAGTTTTATGTTTTTTAAATCCATTTATAACAGCTTATTTTGCGGAGCTCTTACAGACCGCTCATCAGACCAAATTTATATAACACAGAATGGGTTAGATTTATCCAGACAAAAAAAAAAAATCATGGGAGGAAAAAAAATCAGGTGAGGAGGTTAGATTTACAGTGTTAGTTACAATGTTAGTTATTATTGGCGTCTGTATTTTATATATATAGTTTCCGCGAAATAAGCTATTACCAACAGATTTATAAAAACATCCAACTTATTTTCATATATATATATATATATATATATATATCAAGAGAGAGGAAGAGAGGATGAGAGAGAAAGAAAAAGAGAGAGAAATAGAAAAAGAAATGGGAAGAGAATAATATATATATATATATATATATATATATATAGCCGAGACTAATTGTGCATTGATCAATATGAAATTCCCACAAAGAACACTGTACAAATAAAGCCTCCATTGTTTTCCACAGAAGCGACAACAAATACGGAGAAACTACAAAACGTTATTTTTCCTCTTTCGCGTGCGATGTAACGTTTTTGCAAATGTGATTTTTTGTCACACCATCACTAATTACTGAAACAAAGTAATTCTCATTTAACTGTGTTCACGTCCACTGCTTAGTTTCCATAAACGTTCAGCAAGCCTTAATGAATGTCACTCAGTATTTTTTTTTTATTTACTTATTTTTTTATGCAGGTGTTTCACAACATACTTCTGTTTCAAGTCAGACTTTCGCTTCAATTCAAATGCATAAAAATCTGGATTATAAACAGGGATATTCAACATCAATTACGATGTCACCAACATAACAAATAAGACACATTATCTTGGCTGCGTTCAAAACTGATTTTATTACTTTTCATTATTTCAAAAGACATTGAATATAAATAAAATGCCTTATCGGATGCAGTCTAACACATAAAATCTTAGAATTATCCCATTCCGACACACTTGCCAATACTTTCATACTCATTCGTTGGAGGATTTTGCGGACCGAAGAATTGAGGATAAAGATCTACCATGCAATGGGCTGACATGCCAATATAAGTGCACAACGACTTTATATTGTTGGTGTACGAAGTTAAAAATATCCTGTCTTGAACTGTGTAATTGTAAATGATTTTACTATAATGACTTCCATATAAATATTTCACGTGCACCTAACTGTAAGGTTAGATAAATTTATCGTGCACCAAATTATGTGCATCTTCCCACGTACATTTATGAATATACTAGCAGTATAGCCCGGCGTTGCTCGGGTGTAATGAAAGCTTTAAAACTAATCCATGATCCTGGAGCTCAGACTCTTTGGACGTTGGCACGAAAGACTAAAAAGCAATAGTTGTTTCCAGTTAAAGCGAAACCATAGACTGAAAGAAAAATGAATGGATGTAAGTGAAATTTTGATTTCCTGGTATCGATATCAAATAAATTTTTTCGTTGTAAACTGAATTTTGAAGGCTAAATAAGTCCCCTAAGTAAATGGTATCATGGCTGAGACTAAGAGCTACAATTATACCTACTTAGAGCCAAACCCGAAGCAAAAACTAAAATGAAAGGGCTGAAAAAATACAGACATACAGGCAGATAAACAGACACATACACAAACATCTTGCCTTTTTCATATATATATATATATATATATATATATATATATATATATATATATATATAATAATATATATATATAATCGATTTTCTGCACTATTGTAAGAACTGCAACCTTGAAACTTCAGTTCAAGGAAATGCTTATTCTGGCAAAAAATTTTGTACCAAACGGAACGAATATTGTGTGGTCTGATGAAAATGAACCATTGAACAAGCATATATAAATCAGTCAGTTAATTGCATATTTGGTATAGGCTTGGGCGATTATATCTAAAAAATGACATGACTGACTAGCCAGAAAACTTTCTCGCAGTAGGTTGCCATTACTTTCTGCAGTAGACTGGTTGTCAGCCAATGATATAGAACCCAATCTGTTCTGGTATTTAACCCATAGCTGGAAGGAGAAGCGGAAGAAGATTAATACTTTTCCAAGGGTATTTGTGTTTAAGTAAATGCAACGAATACGACTAGAATTCGAACTCAGCTCTCCTATTTCTCGGTCCGAACCGATAACCACAGCACCACTACGCACATCCCAAATATAAATAGTCAAAACACAAGTGTTTTGTGTTTTGACTCCACCTGTAAGAGGGGGAGGCTTTAAGTTTGAAACAGACTATCGCCGCTGCTTGTTGTCCTCAATGTCCGCTTATATATATGTTTGATGTAGATTGTACAGATGATTTACATTTAAATACCAAAAACTTTTCTCATTATATCATTATATTAATATATATAATATTTATTATATTATTTATTTAGAAATAATATAATAAATATATTTACAATATTAATATATAATATTTATTATATTGAGCACTGTCCATCATAAAATAACTGCCAGGGCACTCAAAATAATAAAACCTTGAGTCCTCTTCATCTGGATTTATATATATATATATATATATATATATATATATATATATATATATATATATATATATATATGAAACGTTTGTGTGCTTACAAGAAAACAAGAAAGAGTGAGAGAAAGAATATGAGTAAAGTATCTCGTTATATGTACGTGTCAGAATGCGAACTTGTTTCGCTCCAGAAAGACTCGAGACTCAATTAATGTGATTTTCTAACCTTCCAGAATTTTAACCGCTACTTTAAAAGGAAAGAAACATGGAAAACAGCACAAGTTCTTTTTTTTTCCGGGATTACTTTTTGTCTTGTTTTCATTTCATAGCCTCTGGTTACATTAAACACACAAACACGTTTGAGGAGGCCCAAACGTCAGTTTTTGGACACCAATAACCTTCAAAACACGCACAAAAGGTACTTTGAGCGGCAATATATACAATTCAACACTTCATTTTATTCCTTTTATTTTTGAGAGTTGTTGGTTTGTTTTGTGCATTTGTCAGTGACGAGTGCGCGGACCGAGTGACTCGATTCGACGCGAAACTCAAAACCAGTTGGCAAATTGTCTTTCGTAAAAGTTTTTTTGTTTTTTCTTTTTAATGAACTGACAAGTCTTCGATTACAATTTTTAGATAAATCACTTGACTGGGTTTTTCCGTCCAGTTTTGGTGCGAACACTAAAATGTCAACACTTTATCTATCTATCTATCTATCTATCTATATATATATATATATATATATATATATATATATATGATGTGTATGTGATGTTTAAAGTGTTTTTCTAGTTTTATTCACAATTTTAAAAATATTTATCTCTGTTACGTTACAGATTTTAATTTCTGTTGAAGTTTGGCTTTAACTTTGGTTTTTCGAACTGAATGACCTTTTTCTTCGCATATACACACGTACACACACACGCAGGCATACATGCACACACACAGAGGCACAGATACAGGCATATACACACAGAGGCATGCAAACACACACAGAGACAAAGAGATAATGACTTGTTATTATGCCGAGAAGGGGGAAGAGCGAGAGAGTGAAGGGTTAAAACAAAGATAAAGAGAGAGAGAAAGGATGGTGAGACAGAGGTTCGATTGACTGGTTTATTCCGTACTTTTCTTTTGTGTTCCTCTGCCTGTTAAAAAGAGAAAATGAAGATGACTGGCACTAGGACTTGGGCTAGAACCTGCATTCGATATTCGTATAATGCGTGAATGTTCCATATTTAGAAGTAAATCAACAAATTTAGCCTTTTTGGAGCCAAGATTACAAAAATAAAGGCAGAGGGAAAAGTAGAGATGGAAAAAAAAAGAGATATAAAGGGAAAAATAAGAGATGGAAAAGAAAAAAAGAGACATGTAAATAGAGAGAAAGTGGAAAAGAAGAGACAGAAAGAGTAAAATGATTTATGAAAAAAGAAAAAAGGGAGAGCCAGAGAGAAAAAGGAGAGATAGAAAGAGAAAAGTAATTTTACAGAAATTATAGAAATGAACAGGCAAGTATAGAAAGTGATAGAAAAAGAAAGAAAGAAAGAAAGAAAGAAAGAATAATAAAAATTCAGAGAAAGAGAGGAGTGGTAGAAAGAAAAAAGGGAAGATAAATTTATTCGGATTATATTTTATGTTTGGATGATTCTTTCACGAACAACAATCACCCGGTTCACACTCCACCCACGTCTATTGAACAGGTGAAGAGGCTCATCCCTTGTTTCCTGTTTAGGATGTGGTCTCCGGCTTTCTCTTTTCCAATCTTTTCACTCTTACGTAGCCCCCTGCACATCAGTGGCGTTACTGCCTTGCTCGGGGTGATATGATTTAAAAAAAAAACAACTTTTTGACGAGCTCTTATTTTGCGATAGAAGAGGGGAATTCGAAATAAACAGTATCTACAGAGAAAATAAATGTTTTTATTCTGCAATGCCGAGGCTTTCGGCAATGAACGACGCCCGAATAAATTGGACAATGTTTGGGAAAGAAACAATTGGGTTCGATGTTACTAAATTTAGATCAAGTGACGTTGTCGTAGATTGACGCATGACATTTCAAAGTGGCCAGTCCCGTTTTTATTCAGGTCATTAGAGAACCGGATTATCGACAAACCTTGCATTGCAAAACAATCGTGCCTTCAGACCTATCACAGTTTTGTTATATGTGACTCTCGCAATAGTTACCTTCCTTTTGGTACCCTGTCATATGAATTAATTGTACATTGCGACACGGAAATTTTTATGTTTCGAGATAGATTCTCTTTATCAGGCAATGTTTGATGTTGGTTGTACAAATGATTTACATTTAAAATTTTTGTATTTAAATGTAAATCATTTGTACAACCAACATCAAACATTGGCTGATGAAGAGAATCTATCTCGAAACATAAAAATTTCCTTGTCGCAATGTACAATTAATTCATAACTATATGATCATATTAAGCTCTATAATATTTATTATATTGAGCACTGTTCATAATAAAATAAATGCTTGGGCACTCAAAATAGTAAAACATTGAGTCCTGTTGACCTGGATATATATATATAGATATATATGTGTGTGTGTGTGTGTGTGTGTTTAGGCAGTAATTTTTTTTAAAAGCATGTCAGATTAAATAAATTGCAAAGAATATGTTTGCTTATTTTTAATAAAATCCGTTCACACTCATGGATAATCTTTCGCGTATTATATTTGAAAGATGTCAGAAATCAGCTGTAACGTTGACATATTTTATGTTATTTTCATTCATTTCTTAAGCAGGAAAAGAATGTACAGGAATTTTAGCAACATAGTTTTCCGGTTACATTTGTTACCATAACTCACACCCCTGAAGATGACTTCGGAAAGAGGTTGAAAGTACTTGGGTACCTTAGGAAATGAATGAAAATAACATCTGTCAACGTTGCAGCTCATTTCTGGCATCTCTTGATTGTAAGACGCGAAATATGAGTATAAACGGGTTTTATGAAAAGTAAGCAGACATATTGTTTGCAATTTATTTAATCTGATATATATATATAAAGGAAAAGTCAGCACATTATCTAAAGCGGTTATAAACTATAATTTATTTCGTCGAGTAAGTTTTTAGTACCCATCTCATCAAATAGCAAATTTAAAAATAAAGGAAGAAAAAAGAAAAAATATATTATTTAAACGTGTTTTTGTAGTTTAAACTAGGGGAAACCATTATTAGATTTGATCTCTCTGCTATGGAGTCCGTAGATGACCAAGCAATGTTGAATAGTACCGTTCTCTGACTCTTGAAACAGATATATTGGATCAGAAAAAAAAAAAAGAAAGAATAACGTTTAATTAATAAAAATCTTTCTGATTTATAAGTTAAAACATCGATTCCTTCCTTTACAAATATATATATATATATACGTGTGTGTGTGTGTGTATGTGTGTGTGTGCGTGTCTTTGTGTGTGTGCACGCGCGCGCGCATGTGTTTTAGGTACCGCCATAAAAACGATGTCTAACTTTAAAATGCATTTTTAAAAAAATATTTCTTGAAACTTTAATTTTAGTTTTGATTCGAAATTAATAGATTAAATTTAATGTTCCCAATAAGCAAAATACGTTCGCATTTCAAAGCAAATTTAAATTGATTTTGATTTTTTCTCCTTATCAGGAAAATCAATGAATTCGTCCATATTGACAAAACTGTCAACACAACGTAATTCTCTTTATTAAAAAAATTTTTCAAAAATAAAAGATATTTTTCTGAAATGCTGTTTCAATATTCTTGACGTTATCGTAACATTTTTTTTTTTTGTCGAGATTTACAAACTCTACGCTTCGTTCAATTTCGCAAGCCAATCGACGATATTTGTGTAAAGCTGATTTATTTGGAAAAATAATTTAATAAAAACCCTACTTCGTGTTTTTTACGCACCCTAGTAAAGACAAGTTTACTTTTTACAGCCTTATCTATTTGTACTTCAATGTATGGATATTTAAGAAGGTGCGACGGACGGACAGACAAACAGAAATCGCAAAATTTTATCTTTCCGAACTACAATTAATCGCTCTGGATTTTGACAAATCTTTCAATATTCACAACGATGACCTAAAGAATTAAGTATGTTTTTTTTTCTTCTTCTAAATCAGTAATTTTCTTTTCTTTCATCTCCTTAGTTCCAAGAGTTAGTCCCCACCTCCAAAAACCACACTGAAACACAACTTCAAGGCTATTATTTATCGTACAAATTCAAAAAACAAATAAAACAATTTTGTAAGCATATATTTTTGTTAGCAGTAAGGTTCACCCTGTTCAAGGCCCAGCGGCCACTTGAGGTTGAGGGTTATGTTAAGGGGTAGTTTTTATGGGGGAAGGAAGATAACGGCTAACTTTAGACTTGAACTGGTTAAGATTGTAGTGATCGGGAAACATTCTATTAGGAGACTGTTCCACATGAGCAGTGGTTCGCGGAAAAGGAACTCATCGAAACTGTCGATTGAATCTGGAGGGAATGTGGGTGGTTTGCTTCAATGTAAGTGGTATGGTGAGTCCTAACTGTGAAGGTCAGACCTGGTGGAATCAGGGAATGTTGTGGATATCGACTCGGAACTACAAATCGGGGTGCCGAGTTCGAATTCCAGTTGAATTCCTTGCATTCACTTACGCACAAATACCATTGGGAAAGATATTAATCCGTGCATCCCTCTAGCTATGGGTTAGATAATAGAACAGATTGGGTTCTAGAGCCTTGGTTGGCAACTAGTCTACCGCAGAAAGCAATGGCAACCTACTGCGGGATAATCTTCTGCCCAGTCAGTCATGTCTCTTTCGAGACATGATCGCCCAAAGCGTGTATCACATATGGCACTTAACTGACTGATTGAATATAATAGTTAAAAACATGATTAAGGCTTCTGCTGGGCATAAAGTGGGGGATCAAGTTTATACTGTTATGAAGTAATAAAGTGATCCCCAACTTATTACTGCTTAATAATATCATACATCTCTTCCTCCTCTAGCTATGGGTTAAATAATAGTCTACCGCAGAAAGCAATAACAACCTACTACGGGATAATCTTCTGCCCAGTCAGTCATGTCTCTTTTGAGACATGATCATCCAAAGCGTGTATCACGTATGGCACTTAACTGAGTTCGCTCGATCATTTTCAATGGTAGTAAGGATAGAGCAGTAAAAGACTTACTACATCCTGTCTGTGAAAGAGAGGTGCCAGGGGGTGAAACAATTCTTATCCAACAAGGGCTCGGAGACGCTTTTGAAGTCTGTCAAGATTGGAAAGTGAGGACTGGGCAGCTCCCACCCAAATTTAACATAAAAATAAAAATTATTTATTTTGTTTTACTGAAATTAGAAATATAAAAACTATTACGCTCTCAGTTCAGAAATTTCTGAAGAATATTTAAAAATGTAGACATTTAATTTTAGAGGAAAAAGTTACATTAATGTCACACGAATTACAGACAGTTGATTTCCTGCGTGAAATATTTAGTGAAAAAAAAAGCTTTATTTCTTTTAATTTTATTTTCTGAAGTATGAAATTAAATCTGAAAAAAAAAAAGAAGATAATTAAATTAACCATGGGCACTTATTTTTCCAATTTTTTTTTATTTTGAAAAAAAAACAACTTTTTTTTTTGTATTTCTTTTGTTTCAAAATTACGGGGAAAAATATTAACATTTTTTGTTGACCAAATGAGTTTTTAAAACGTCGGAATAAAAATTAAATATAAAGGCTCATTTTTTTTAAATCGCATTTGACACGTGTGATTTGATTTCTGTGACGTAATCTAGCAACCATCTTAGACCTTAGATGTTTTACGGAGCAAATGTAAACAATCGGCACCATTCGCCAAAAAATGCGAAAGGGAAAATTGCTGAACTTAAACTCAAAAAGCTTCCCTGTAGATATGTGTCCCTAGAAAGATTGCCTTATATATATATAGATTAAAAAAATTCAAAACAATAACCTAGTTCTTATATATATATATATATATATATATATATATATATATATATATATATATATATATGCGTGTATTTGTAAACATTCAGATAAAACTAAAATAAAAATAAAAATGTATAAATAAAGTTAAAAGTAAACTTTTTTTAACCGCCGCGTTTGGTCCATTAAGTGACATTATCAAGTTAATTATAAGGATTTTATTTTGCAGCCTGTATGTGGAAGTAAAATGTATCTGTAAAAGACATTCAGTTAAGTGTCATGACTGATTGGGTGTAAGATTTTCCCACAGTAGGTTGCCATTACTTTCTTTAGTAGATTGGTTTAATTAAAAATAGAAGTTACTTTCTTTTGATTTCCAGTATTTTCTAGAAAGGGCAGTTTGCTATCTTAAACTAGGGTTGGTGAAGGAGTGTCTGTGGGTATAAAGCCATTGCTTCTAAATTCCCGCCGAAATTCCGATATACGCATCGCTCATTCAGTAATGAATTACAGAACTCTAACTACTGGCGTATGATACATCATACGCTAAAAGTCGGCCTTCTACCGAGCGCCCATAGCTCAGAGGTAGAATCGCCTACTGATGCCAAGTCGGACAGGTTTCAATCCTGGGTAAAAGCAATCGGATGTCTAACCGATGAGCTGTGATACTGCGAAACAGATCTGTCTGCGGAAGGCTCTCTCTCTCTCTCTCTCTCTCTCTCTCTATATATATATATATATATATATATATATGATAAAAATTTAATTGTCTGAACTTTTCTTTTTCGAAATTACTCTTTCTGAGGGCTTCATTGTATACTTTTTTCTTTTTTGACTTTTTTCTGGATAATTTTGACCCATTCATTGTTGTATAAATTTGGTCTGATGAGCGGTCTA
Organism: Ascarosepion bandense; assembly: GCA_037127315.1. Lineage (NCBI taxonomy): Eukaryota > Metazoa > Mollusca > Cephalopoda > Sepiida > Sepiidae > Ascarosepion > Ascarosepion bandense. Next base: position 1,011,205 of record JBBBDQ010000418.1, read on the forward strand.
TAAGAGCCACGAAATATTATATTATCAATGGGTTTATAAAAACATCCAACTTATGTTCTTTAAAAAACGGTGAGTAGATTTTCATAAGCAAAATGCCCAAATGTCAAAAAGTAATGCAACGATAATTAATAAACAAAAAAGTGTTCAAAACATTTATGTCTTCGACTTCAAATTTTGATATCTGTTACTGAAATTTCACTCAGTTAAGTGCCATACGTGATACACGCTTGGGCGATCATTTCTCTTTTTAAACATCACTGACTGGACAGAAGATTTTCCCGCAGTACGTTGCCGTTACTTTTTGCGGTAGACTAGTTGCCAGTCAAGGCTATAGAATGCAATCTGTCCTGCTATACAACCCATAGCTGGAGAGAGAAAAGATGGATTAATACATTCCCCAAAGGTATTTGCGCGAAAGTGAATGCAACGAATTTGAACTTGGATCTCCGATTTCAATAGATTTATTTGAACCAAACTACAAGTGTATCACAAAACTTGAAAATTGGTGGCTTCCCCTATGTTAATAGGGGTCGCAGGTTCGAATCCTGCCGAATGACGCACATTTTCGTACAAAATTTATCGTAAATAATTAGGCCTGTAGAAATAAATATATAAATATAATATTTGATTAAAAACAGAATATCTACTAAAAATAATGTTCAAACAAATAATTTCAATAAGTCGGTTGTTAAAACCATTTCCTTCGGGATATTCCATAACATTGTATGTTTACATTTGTTGGTATTACGATACATTTCAGGGAAGAGATGGTTATTTGCGTAAAATCGAAAATTGTGTTATATAGGTTTGATTTGACTTCGTTTAAACTGTGGTATCATTAGTGTTCGAGTGGCCGTGCCAGATCAATTGGTGGCTTCTCCTATGTTGATAGGGGTCGCAGGTTCCAATCCTGCCGAATGACGCAGATTTTCGTACAAAATTTATCGTAAATAATCAGGCCGGTAGAAATAAATATACTGTTTGATTAAAAACGGAATAACTACTCAAATACGAGTATAGACTAAAAATAATGTTCAAACAAATAATCTCTCTCTCTCTCTCTCTCTCTCTATATATATATATATATATATATATATATTTTAATTCAGATACTTTAATCCAAGCGGAAAAAGCAGGAAGGTAAATTCCAAAAACCCGATCCTAATTAATATTAAAAATTTTATTTTAATATTAAAAAATGATACAGGAAGAGAGCTCCATTTTTTCTGTTGCTGAGCTGATGTGTTATCCCTCGTGGGGATTTTTTACGACGTCCAAAACATTAATTTAAAACAGTGCTCGATATATAATATATAGAGCTGTGAATATTTATTATAAATTATATTTTAGAACATAAGCAATGGCAACCTACTGCGAGATAATCTTCTGCCCAGTCAGTCATGTTTCTTTCGAGACATAATCGCCCAAGCGTGTATCACGTATGGCACTTTAACTGACTGACAAAGTTTTTATATATCCACTACAAATCGTACATTTGTTTCGACATTGAAACTACAATGTCTCATCAGGTGGTGTGGACAGGAATGGAAAGCCTCTTTTCTTATATTTGGTGAGTTGTGTATGGGATGTTGGTGGGGGTTAGTGATAAGGGAATAAGTCTTGTAAATTGTCCGTTTGAATTTTGAAGAAAGTGGTGTGGGTAGTGAATATAGTTGATTAATGAGTGTCTGGGAATTTTGTAGACAGATTTAACATTAGCAGATAGGATGTAAGTTTTATGATCTTCTGACTAGACTTTATATTTTGATTTTTTAGAGGAGCAGAGTAGGGAGGTGTAAGGGGTGGGATTGGACTTAATGTTTATTTGTACAACTATAGAATGTTTTCGTATTTAAGCACAGTTTTTATAATTAATCTAATTTTGTATATTTAACCTTAATTTTGAATTTAGGAAATCGATTTTTTCTATAAATTTTTTATTTTTTAAACTCACCAAATATAAGAAAAGAGGCTTTCCATTCATGTCCACACCACCTGATGAGATATTGTAGTTTCAATGACGAAACAAATGTACTATTTGTCGTGGATATATAAAAATTTTGAACATGCTCTAAAATATAATTCATAATATATATATATATATATATATATATATATATATATATATATATATGTGTGTGTGTGTGTGTGTGTGTGTGTGTGTGTGTGTGTGTGTGTGTGTGTGTGTGTAAAGACGCCTTTCTTCTATTTAGAGAGCAAAGCAACACGCTTAGACTCTTTGGTCTCACTTTTTCAACCCGCCATGAAGTGATGCGAATATATCGGATCTATAGCTGCACATTCTGCTACAGAATATTGGGTCTTTGTGTCAGGGCAAAAATTTTTTCTCATCAGAATCAATCTTGCATATTTATAAATCTACCAATCGTCCGTGCATTGAATAATGTTGCCATACCTGGCCGGGTGCTCCTGCTATTCACCTTAAGGTCCTAGATAAAATCCATAAACGGCTCTGTGATATGATCGATCTTGGCTTGGCATCTCGTCTTCGGTGAGTTTCTAACAGACGTGACGTGGCTTCCCTCTGTCTTTTCTATAATCATTTTCAAGGAATCTGCTCTAATGAGCTTTTTCCTTGGTGACTCGACTATACGGATTTAATCGTGCTACTAGGCATCAAGGTCCCACCCTTTTACCGTCAAAATTGTAAAATGTAACCGTCATTTTTACTCGAATAGTTTCTTTTCTGGCACTTCCCCCCATGTGGATCTCCCCCTTTGTTTTACTTGCTTCTCTGATAGCTACAATATCTAAAAATTTAAATGGAACGTCAACTACCACCTTCTATCTTCTTGAATTCCATTCATATTTTATCCCTACCTCAACACACCCTGTTTCTCTCACTGAACCCCGCTACACACTAGTGGAGGTCCTGCATTGCCTTGGGTAAATTAATATACATATATATCAATAATTTTTCTATTGATATCTCTTCTAAGCCCCGCTTCCTCAGCCATTTGCTCAGACTTTTCAAGTACCTTTCGGGCTGCTTTCCCCTGTTTCTTCTTCCATTTATCCGACCTGTGGGTATCAGGTTCTCCAGACCTTCCCCATTACGTGTCTTAGGAACGTCATTTGTCTCTTCCTGATATTTATTATCACTTTTCTTCTCGTTTTTATCCTTTCCAACACCTCAGCGTTGCACTCATCGTGACTTGAAGTAGATGGGCGGGCATTTTTCATTAAAGAATCCTTAAATAATAAGCAAGACAAAACAAAATATTTACCAACTTGTTGGAGCATCCTGGTAATTATAAAGACGAAGTAGTTTATGGCTGGTAATCTTCTGTTGTTAAAAGTCAACAGTTAACATCTATATCGATATTACTTAGAAGGAATTCATAACATGAATGCGACAGCCCCAATAATCGTCAGAATTACACAATATTATTCATAAAGTCAAATACCCCTATTCAAATTAATGATACTTTTATTCAAATAGTCAGTTAAGTGCCATATTGATACACGCTTGGGCGATCATGTCTCGAAAGGGACATGGAGACTAGGCAGAAGATTTTCCTGCAGTAGTTTGCCATTACTTTCTGTTGTAGATTGGTGACCAAGCAAGCCTATATAACCTAATTTGTCATGCATTGCTTTGGTTGAAATTAATATACACACACACATATATATACGTACACACACACACACACACACACACACACACACACACATCTATATATATATATATATATATATAATGGCTTTTGAGATTTCACTCCTACCCGATCGACTCAGACGATTAAAAACCTAATTGGGCGATTAAAATTTATTGCTTTACTCGCCCACAGTCGATTGAAAATCTAGCAATGAAATGTGTCCCTTCAAATATAGAAAAACCCAACCCAATTTTTACAACCCAAAAGTATGTTATTGAAGATGTTACTTAGAATGACCCATAATGACATTATTGAACTCTTTAATTTCGCTTTTATTGTCCCGGTCAGTTTAATCATTCGTTTAATTAACGCTTCCAGAGTGAAGCAAAAATATCTCGGTCGCCGAGATTGCTCACGAAAAGTAAAAACGAATATTTGAAAGAAAGACAAAAAATACGCACGCCTCTTTCAACCACGCACCAAAAAACAAATTATAAAATAAGTAATTTTTTATAGAAAATTGTTGAGAAAATCAGATTTGTTATTTTTTGTCGTTTATGAGATAGAGGTTGTAGTCAAATAGAATAAAGAAACCACGAATTTAGGTACCTCCACTCAATTGTCAACAAAAAAAAAAAAACAGCATATGTTGAAAGGGCTCAAGCTTAATATAAAGTTTTATCATCAAAATGTTTATGCTATTATTAAGAGGAAATATCAAATTTTGTTATTATTTTTGTTAAATCCTTTCTAACTCGTTTGAAATTTTAATTAAAATTTCATTTTTTGTTTTCCGTTAGCGATTCACGCTATGTTTTCGTAAGGCGACTATTAAGAAATTGAAGTCGGTCGAGTAAAATGATTTTGAAGCGAGTAAATTTTCCCTTGCTCTCGAAGACTGTAGTGTTTAATTGTGATCATTTTTAACGCCAAAGTTGTTTTTTTTTTCTTTTTTTTCAGTGATTTTATTGATAAAATGCATTTTGTCAAGCATTTTTTATTTTATCGTAAAGTGTTCGATATCGGAGTGGAAACAGAATGGTGATAATTACAAAGAGTTAGTATCTTTAGCTGAGCAGTTTCATGCCGACTTCGAAGTTTCGTGATGACACCCTTATGATGTTCTCACTCATCAGGGCTTTGCCTTCTCTTTATCCGTCCCGTGTGCATCAGATTCTCTAAGCCCTTCTTCCTCACTACATGTCTCTGAAACTTCAGCTATATTTTCCTGAGGTTGAGTATCAGTTTCACTTTCGTGTCCATCCTCTTCAAAACCTCGTTTTGCTCACATGTTCGGTCCATGAATTCCTCATCATTAGTAATCTGATTTTTTACTTAGAAGTAGGCATGATCCTAAATGGTTGCTCTTTACCTGTGGCCTTGTATCAAAACGAAGTTAACCACTGACTGGCCACTTTATGGGACCTGAGGTAAAAATTAATCGAAGTCTAATCCCGGTCACCAGGATCAATAATTTAACAGAAAAGGTGAATTAACTTTTACTACAAAAATCCTTACAATATAAATTCAAGTTTTTCAATTCCAAGTACTTTTGAACCCAAAATTATTGGTGTCAAATTTCATATTTCCGATGAATTGGGTTTATAAATATTTAAAGTTTTATGGGAAGCATTTGAGAAATAAAGCGACAGAGAGAGAACGAGGGAAAGAGAAAGAGAGAGACAGAGGGAGTCACCACTCTGTGAACAAGGGACAGAGATGCCCATTAAGACGCGCGCACACACATTTATATATGCAATAAATAAATGCAAGAAAATATATGCTAATTAGCATATATGCAATTACACACACACACACACACACACACACACACACATAAAATAGTCCACCTTATTCCGGACCATCGAGTCGATGCGATCGAACCTTTTCTTAGCTGAATAGTATGTGTTTCGCTAGGGCTACATACAAAATTGAATTCATAGTTTTCCTTCTTTTAGGTCGGTTGATACCTAAGGCTACAGAACCCAGTCTGTCCTGCTATTTATCCATAGAGGGGAGGTGAGAAGAGATAGATTTATATCTAAGGGTATTAGTTACATAAAAGACTATAGATAAAGTAAACCTTATAAGATACATCCGAGTTCAAACAAATAAAAATGAAGAAAAATATCATTTTATTACGTAAACGTGTGAAATTAAGCATTTTTATTCTTTGATGAAGTACTTAGGTGTCGTAATACTTATCAGCTCAGAAAATGGAATCGTCGAACCGAGTTCAGATTCCGTTTAAGTTAGTGTGTCTTCACTTCGAATTAATAATCCTAAAAAGGCATGAATATTTGATAGGGGTAAATAGCATAGGAGTTGTAGCACTCTAGCACTGTACAACAGTCCCTCTAAAAGAAGACTACGTTGATAGAAAAAAAAACTTACGGCTTAGCAGTGGCCTTGAACATCTTGACTTGCTGAGCTACAAACAAAGACATCGAGTCTCGTAGACTCGGTGTGCGCTTGCCTTAGAATAGATAGACTCGCCATTTTCCATTAAAGAATCCTTAAAGAATAAGCAAGACAACTTGTTGCAGCATCCGTAGTAATTATCAAGACGAAGTAGTTTATGGCTAGTAATCTTTTGCTGTTAAAAGCCAAACAGTTAACATCTATATCGATATTTCTTTGACGGAATTCATAACAGGAATGCGATAGCCCAAATAATCGTCAGAATGAAACAATGTTATTCATAAAGTCAAATACCCCTATTCAAATTAATGATTCTTTTATTCAAATAGTCAGTTAAGTGCCATATTGATACACGCTTGGGCGATCATGTCTCGAAAGAGACATGAATGACTAGGCAGAAGATTTTCTCTAAGTAGGTTGCCATTACTTTCTGTTATAGACTAGTTGCTAACCAAGTCTATATAACCTAATTTGTCCTGTTATTTAACCCCATCTTGAGGGAGAAGAGACGTGTTAATCCTCTTCATAAGGGTATTTGCACGTAAGTAAGTGCATTGATTTCAACTGGAATTCGAACTCGGCTCTCTTAGTTCACGTTCCGAGTCGATATCCTCTGCACAACATTATTCAAATAGAAGAGGCCGTTATTCAAGTCAAAAATATCGTTATTCATTGAACAGATTATTTATGTACCTCCATTAATTCGCTAGAAAATGAGCATACCATAATTAAAACTATCTAATGCTAAATAAAAATAATGTTTTATCGTCATAATATTTATGATATTATTAAAAGGCATTATAGGATTTTTTTTTTATTAAACTATATTTTTTAATCCTTGTTAAAATTTGAAAATTTAGGTTATTTTTTATTTTTATTTCTTTTTTTTTTACGTCAGTAGTGACCAAAAATTAGTCTGGTAAATTTGAACGTCTTTCTGCAAAACACATTGATTTGGAAATTCTTGCAAATATCATATAATGGTCTGATTTAAATGAAACTCATGGAACTGATTCACAAACAAATTGAATTATTTTAGAAATGTTTAATTTTTTTAAATACTAGCAGTATAGCCCGGCGTTGCTCGGGTGTAATGAAAGCTTTAAAACTAATCCATGGTCCTCAGCCTAAAGAATATTTGTGTGAAGTTTGATGAGAATCGGATAAAAATTGTGGATTTGTAAAAAGAACATACAGACAGATAAACAGACATACACACAAACATCTTGCCTTTTATATATATATATATATATATATATATATATATATTATCGATTTTCTGCACTATTGTAAGAACTGCAACCTTGAAACTTCTGAATAACGTTTCTTATGTCTTTGTCTATGAGTGTATCAAATTTGATTAAAATCGGACCACTCCTTCTATAACCTGATTTTTTCGATTATCGATATTTATCGGGGGTACCTTGAAACAAAACCTAGCTCAGAACACTCGCAGACGCTTATAGTACAGCTGTGTAAATTTTCAAGAAAATCGGTCCAGCCGTTTCGGAGTCTATAGGTAACACACACACACACACACACACACACACACACACACACACACACACACACACACTCACACACAGAGTTCCATTTATAAATAAGTTTAGATTGGTAGAAATATTTTCAAAAACTTTGTTATCCCCGCTTATTTAATTTTAAGACATTCCAAGAAATTAATTTTTGTATCTTTTAGTGATTACATTATACTCACAAGTTCTTGGAGAATTTAAATAATCAAATTTTTATTTTGTAAAACAAAATTCACAGTTACAAAAAATTTACTCTAAATCGTAAAATAAACAATGAAATAAACTTAGACATTATTTAATTCGAAAAGCTTTTGTTTTTACGAATAAGATATTATGGGCATTATTGTCTTAAGGGAAAACAATTAGATGCATAATGAAATTTTACGAGAAATGTTTTCTTTTTTTTAAATTTTAATTATAGTAATTTATAAAGTTGTAAATCTTTTAAAATTTTGGATTAGTTTGTAGCGGTTAAGTGACATTTGTATGAAGTAAAACTTATATTTACTAAAGCTTAAATAAAAGTCTATGGAAAAGCTTACTACATTTGATTGGAGTAGATAGACTTTCGATTGGAGTAGATAGACTGGATTGGAGTAGATAGACTAAACTATCGCCCGGTTCACACTCCAGCCACATCTATTGAACAGGTGAAGAGGCTCATCCCTTGTTTCCTGTTTAGGATGCGGTTTCCGCTTTTCTCTTTTCCAATCTTTTCACTCTTACGTAAACCCCCCCCCCCTGCGTATCATTGGCGTTATCGCCTTGCTTGGGGTGATATGATTAAAAAATATATATATATATATAGCAACACTAATATTTAAAACAAAAAACTTAGATTTTTTGTGAGTATGTATAAACGTGCCGATTAATATAGACGGCATAATTCGAAAATAAAAGCCGTAACTATAGAAAATTTTTAATCTATTGGTAATTTTTTAACATTTCCTCTCCAAATGTCTTCGTAAGTAAGACTATAAAACCAAAGTGCCTAAAATTCAATAAAAAATATTAGTTTACTTAGAATCAATCAGTCAGTTAAGTGCCATACGTCATACACGTTTTGGGCGATCAGGTCTCGAAAGAGACATGACTGACTGGGCAGAAGATTATCCCCCAGTAGGTTGCTATTGCATTTTGCGGTAGACTGGTTGTCGACCAAGGCTATAGAACCCAATCTGTCCTGTTATTTGACTCATAGCTAGAGGGGGAAGAGATGTATTATATTATTAAGTAGTAATAAGTGGGGGATCTGTTTATTACTTCATAACAATATAAAACTGATCCCCCACTTTATGCCCAGTATAAGCCTTAATCATGTTTTCAACTATTATATTCAGTCAGTCAGTTAAGTGCCATACATGAGACACACTTTGGGCGATCATGTCTCGAAAGAGACATGACTGACTGGGCAGAAGATGTATCCCACAGTAGGTTGCCATTGTTTTCTGCAGTAGACTGGTTGCCGACCCAATCTGTCCTATTATTTAGTCCATAACTGTAGGGAAGAACCGGATTAATACCTTTCCTCAGGGTATTTGTGCGTAAGTGAATGCAAGGAATTCAACTGGAATTCAAACTCGGCTCCCCGATTTGTCGTTCCGAGTCGATATCCACTGCACCACTTTCAAAATTTAAAACTTTACATAGGTACTTAAAAAAGGATACAGGTGTATATGTACAGGACCCAAGTAGATACGTGAAGGTATTTATGTCGTTAACTCTGGAGGTCGCGCTCCACGTCTTTTTTAAGGTCATCACGGATAGTGGCTAAGCTCTGGATCAAGGGATAGCCTTAGGTATTCCAGTAGGATTCGGCCCCCACTTCTCAGTTTGCCTACGTGACGCAGGAGCGGCTAGCCGAAAATTTACCCGATCATTTTCACCTCATTTTCCCGACTTGAATCCCTATAGACAATGACGTCTGTAATATGTCGGCTGAGGGGCGGGTACCAACAAGAGGCCACACAATAACAATAATTCATTCAAAATCGCCTTCATGGACGTGATGGTCAAATTTTATCCGGTTATTTTTTTAATGGTAATATTGTCACGGGACAGTTTTCAGTACAAAAGAAGCTTTAATTTGAACATTTAGTTAATGTGTTTAATATGAAAAATTCTTAAATATAATATATATAATATCATATAAAGACCTTGTGTTTTTATTTGTATATATATATATATATATATATATATATATATATATAAGAGCACCTGATGATTGCGCTTACATGAAACAATCTGTATTCAATGTTCACACTTTTAGATTTACATACGCTCTATCTCTGGTTTTGAGCACTTTTATCCTAAATATAGCACACCTTAAAACTATATTTATTCATATATATATATATATAGAGAGAGAGAGAGAGACAGAGAGAGAGAGACAGAGAGAGAGACAGAGACAGAGAGAGAGAGACAGAGAGAGTAAAACTTAAATAAAATCAGTTGCCACTTCTGCGATTTATGCATTACTTTTCAGCAATGAATTGAGTTCTTTCGGTGACTGGCGTGTGTATACACTGCTTATATATAACACGCTAAAATTTCCCTTCTCTGATTCCATGGGCCAATGGCTTAGGGGTTAGCGACACCAAATCGATCGAGTTTCGATCCCGGCCGGAGGCAAGTGGATGTCTAGCCACACTGATGAGCTGAGATACAGCGAAACAGGCTTGTATGTGGATATGTGTGTGTGTATATGTGTGTGTGTGCATTAAAAACAGAAATAGTGGTTGCTCACAAGTTGCTCATAAGTTTATTCGCCTGAAGAGAGTCAACTTTAGACTCGAAACACGTGTAGCGACACAAATAGCATTATGGACACTTAATATATCATACAAAAAGAAGTAATATTAATAATAATAGCAACAATAAATCTACGCTTTAAACAAAACGTTCGCGACTTCTTGCCCTTTTATATATATATATATATACATATATATATATTCCCTCCTGTCACGCCCGGCGGGGGGGATAAACTGTAAGAAAATAGGTAATAATCCTCTCAAGCAAATAATCAATCGTGCTAGCCAGAGATGCAGATTTTGTGATAAATATCCATAGCAATGTCAGCACTAACTGAATATAAAACTCAACATGATAGAGTGGTGATTTTCTAAGCGTAGCTTAGATGTGGCATTGGGCCGAAAGTATGGGGCACCCAATGAGGATTGAATTAACCACTCGGACGTAATTGAGCTCGCAAAAGAAGCTTGTTAACCATTTCACTACAGAGGGACATGAGAGCATAAATATTTCTAGTTGTTCGGGCCCTCGGATTGATTAGAAAAGGTTTTGACAGACAGACTCATTGAAGCTGTTTTTGATATCCCATGCCTTAAGAAAAATATTTTAAAAATTAATATATATATATATTTCTACTGGCCAGATTATTTATGAGGAATTTTTCTAGGATTTTACTACCGATTAAAAAGTTGTTCGGGAAGCCCATAACGATTTGTAGTCGTTCATGTTCCAACACATGAAAAAGCGTCAAATTCATCGACACATATATTATGTTTACATTTCTGATTAGATCAAACTTCAAAGTATTTCTTGAGAAAGAAAGTCTAATGTTAATTCGTGGCAGTTTTGCGGTTCTATGAAAATGGAATATTATAAGGTGCATTTTTGACACTTGATGCTTTTTTGTAGTCTTATTGATGAAGAACACAAAGGCAAGGTCTCCACTACAGATGAGGATTAAATCAAGACATTGATTGCGAATAACCCCTCATTACACAAAACACGAATTGGCAGAAAATACACAATCCATTAACAAAAAGGGAAGTTTGGTCAATCCAATCGCTACGATGTTTCCGTACCACATGATCTGAATGAAAAGAATCATTTGGATCACATTTCTGTCTGTGATTTTCTAACTTCAATAAAAATGAACATTTTTTTTTTAAGCAAATTGGGTCTGGTGATGAGAAATGGATTGTTTGCAAAAATATTCAGCCAAAAGGATCCCGGGGTAAGTGACATGATTCACCTTTTGCCAATCCACAAGCAGGTCTTCATCCCAAGTCCATGTTGTGCACCCCGTGGGATTGGAAAGGAAAACTGTACTATGATTTTTTGCTAAGTAACTATTCAATTGATTCAGAAAAGCACTGATCGCAATTGGACAAATGAAAGGCAGCAATTCAAGAAAAATGCCCAAAATTGATGAACAGGAAAAATGTTGTTTTTCATTAGGACTTCACATTTCTTTGGCAACTCGACAAAAATTGTTGTAGCTTAGCTGGGATGTGTCACCCGACTCACGATATTCAACAGACATTGCTCCTTCAGATTTTCATTTATTCAGGTCCTTGCAAAATAATCTCAATGGTAAAAATTTTAATTCTTTGGATGACATAGAAAACTCACCTTAATGATTTTTTTGTCACCGAAATTATAGGAAGACGGAATCTTTTAGTTGAAGCGAAAATGGAGAAAGTTTGTGCAACAAAATGGCTCAAATTTAGTTAAATATTTAATCCAATAATTTTTTTTTTTCGTTTTCATTTCCCTCAAAAATCAGCATGAACTTTCCGGACAATCATATATATATATATATATATATACAGTACTGTGCAAAAGTATTAGGACAAAAACTATTTTGTCTTTTATGAGGCATATTGACAGAAAATAAACAATTTAATTCAAGTAATTTTATTTAATTTACTGAACGAATGCTTTACCAAGAAAACATACTTGTTACAAAATAAATTTCATATTTAGTATAATAGCCTTTTGCTTTGATCACAGCCTTCATTCTGTCAGGCACTGACATCACAAGCTTCTTCAATATATCTAATGGTATCTACTGCCAAGCAGCTTGTATTTGTTTCCAAAGTGTGTCTTGCAAAATAACATTAGATTTATCAATTTTTTATCTAAAATATCCCATAGATGTTCAATAGGATTGAAATCAGGGCTTTCTGGGGGCCAATTCAAATTCCGAAGCCTTCCTTCCTCTTCCTTTTTAGTTAAATAATTCTTACAAATAATTCTTTCACCCTGTATTTGAATTTCAGTGAGGTTTTTTAGGAGAATCATCCCTGTCCTAATACTTTTGCACACTACTGTAATATGCAAAAGTGTTAGGACAGGGGTGATTTTAAACTTTATTTTGATATCTCATACAAGATAAAATAGTACCTGTCGTAATACCATTGCACAGTACTGTTTATATATATATATATATATATATATATATATATATATATATATATATGTGTGTGTGTGTGTGTGTGTGTGTGTGTGTGTGTGTGTGTGTGTGTGTGTGTCAGATTAAATAAATTACAAGCAATATGTTTACTTATTTTTGCTAAAATCCGTTCATACTCAGGGATAATCTTTCGCATATTACAATCAAAAGATGTCAGAAATATGCTGTAACGTTGACAGATGTTATTTTCAATTCATTTCTAAAGGTGCCTAAATACTTTCAACCTCGTTCCGAGGTCATCTTCAGGGGTGCGAGTTCTAGTAACAAATGTAACAGGAAAACTGTGTTGCTAAAAATTACTGTACATTTTTTTCTTTCCTGCTTCAAGTATGAACAGATTTTATTAAAAATAAGCAAACATATTGTTTGCAATTTATTTAATCTGACATGTGTAAAAGAAAATTTGCTACCTAAATACACAATATATAGGCTTACGGCCATATCACGTTGAATACACTGGTTCTCGCACGATCACCGAAATTAAGCAACGTTGAACCTGGTCAGTACCTAGATGGGTAACCGCTTGGGAATACCAGGTGCTGTAAGCGTTTAGTGACGGATGTGCGTTGTGGTGCAGTGGATATCGGCTCGGAAAAAGAAATCGATTAAATAACAGGGTAGGACTCGGGGAACCTGCCCTTAAAAGCGAATCCCAATGAATCTTGATACTCGAAAAGAAAAAGTATTACTAGACAGAAAACTTTTATAAAAAACAACAATAAATTGTTGAAAGAAAAAGGTATAACCAGCAATAAATAAATCAAATTTAGTTGGCAATAAATGACCCGCCGAGGTTAATATGCCATAAAACAAAAACAACCAACCAACCAACACTATATATATATATATATATATATATATATATATATATATATATATAAAGAATAGTTAGTAAACAACACCGTAACTTTGAAATGGAGAATAACTCTTTCAAAAATACAAGAGTTATTTGTTGTCTGCAGGTGTGGGTCGTATAAAAAAATTACAAGTAGACTTAAATAGATGTTTAGCTAATTGTAGTCCAACTGTTTAATGCGGTTAACGAATGAAAGAAAACAAGCCTGAAATTTTAAAGCTTAAAATTTCTGACAAATATACTGTTTTTTTCTGGATTAAAACTTTAAGCAAAATCCAGGCTGTTGAGTAGATCACACGTCCGTTTAATTCCCCCTACCCCGTAAGTGCCAAGCGAACATTCATTTTGCACAGCCAACTCAGAAGCAAACTTCAAATCCCACTTTATCATAATGCGTCGGCTGAAGTTGCACCTATCAGCGCTACGAACAGGCACTGCCAACTATCCCTTTTTCTGCATAGTGGTACATTTTAACTTACAAAGACCAAGGCTTAAATTGCCCATTAGAATTCTTCCTCTTCTCATCCCGTGCAACACCGGGTACTAACTGCGAGTAATTGGTAGAAACAAAAAAAGTAGATAAAAAGTGTATATGACACCCTAATACTGCCGGGAACAGACAAAATTATTTAAATTTGCTTTGTTTGCAGAAAATCTCACTAAATCTCCTACACAGTATAATGTATTACGTTATAATATTGCTAAATTGTTCAGTATGATTTCCCCTTTGAAGTAAATTAACGTCTTATTTTATGGGAAAATGATTTAGTAATAATGTCCTTGTGCCAACCATCTTATTCAGATACAATTCGTAAAGCTTCAGTAAATTATACATTTTATAAGGCTTTGCTATAATAACGTTTCACAGATTACCGGAATGAAATTGTGACGCTACGACTTTAAACATAATCTTCAAAGACTCATCCCTTGTTTCCTGTTTAGGATGCGGTTTCCGGCTTTCTCTTTTCTAATCTTCTCCCTTTGTTTTGTTTTTTTTCAATTGGAGTAGATAGACTAAACTATCACCCGGTTCACACTCCACCCACATCTATTGAACAGGTGAAGAGGCTCATCCCTTGTTTCCTGTTTAGGATGCGGTTCTGGTTTTCTCTTTTCTAATCTTCTCACTATTATGTATGTAGCCCCCTGCACGTCAGTGGCGTTTTTGCCTTGCTTGGGGTGATATGATTAAAAAAAAAAAAAAGTAGTTTCCTTGAATAATGATAAGGACTTGGAAAAATATTTTAGGAAATTATTTACTGTGATAAAAACTCTAACTTTCAAATACTAATGTCCAATACCAGAATTCTAAAAATCGACCTGCCCTAATGAAGTTACCAGAGATGTTCATCCTGAAAAGCATTGTCCCCCTCTCTTCTAAAATGCCTCCATTCTGCACGGTTCAAAGTTGATTCTTCCCAATGCTGCACATTCATGTGCAATGCATTCAGATTATCCTTTAGATTATCCTTCAGATCATCTTTCTTATTCTCTTTAAAACTCTTCTTAGGCTTGTATTTTAGACGCTTTTCTGTCTTCTTTTTCTTTTATGTGCCCTTTCCTTTCAGGACGTAGACGATCATGGCTTTCCACGTCTCCCTATCAATGGTGGCTCTTAGCACACTTTCTCCTGTTACACCACCCAAACTCCGCTCTGCCATCCACTAGCTTAAGCCCATAAATCTAGAATATAAATGTATAGAAACTAGCATGGCCACAAAATGAGGAATCAGTTTATATATTGATTATAATATGGAACTGATCCCCCATTTTGTCAACATTATAATTTCTTATAAACAGTTGGCATATATATTCTTCTTCTATGTGCCCTGTCCTTTCAGGACGTAGGCGATCATGGCTTTCCACATCTCCCTATCTCTGGTGGCTAGTAGCACGTTTTCTCCTGTTACACCATGCAACCCTCGTTCCGTCGTCCACCTGATTAGGTCTTTCAAATATGTTATCCGCTGCTTTCCTCTGTCTCTTTTTCGTCTATCTAACTTGTTATTATCAGGTTCTCCAAGCCCTCCTTCCTCATTGCATGTCCGAGGGACTTTAGTTGGCTCTTCCTTATGCTCAGTATTAATTTCCTTTTCGTCTCCAGCCTTTCCAAATCCTAGTCGTTGCTCATATTCTCGGTCCATGGTATCCGCAGCATCCTTCTGTAGAACCACGTTTCAGCTACTTTAAGTTTTTCTTTCATCTTCGAAGATATTGTCCAACATTCACTGGCATATTGAAGAACCGATATCACATAGCAATTCACTACTCTCCTCTTCTATAAAAAATGCTTTAGGAATCCTGCATAACTACATATATAAAATTGTGTATTACATGAAAAGTGATATTAAAAAAAAGTTTTAACAAAACTTGCATAATTTTTTTCTTTTCAGCACACAAATTATAATAATTGTCACACACACACAGACACACATATATTGTAGTGTATCAATTTACATGCCCGTTCAGAGATTGTATCTCTGGTACTAATAATAAACCCACTACATATATTGGTTTTACTACAACCACGCTCTCCCGTAGACTTACCTGTCACCTTTCTGATCAGAGTACAATTAAGCAACATTTCTCAGAAAAACATAGCCATGTAGGTAATATCAGACAGGTGTTAGTCAACAATACAATAATTCTCACTCATACACACAGTAAAAACAACCTTCAGATATTGGAGGCCATCTACATTAAGTCAAAGTAACCCACACTTAATAAAATCGCATTTAAATCTGGTCATATGGTTCTGCTATCATTTCGAGCTCTCACGCGGTGTGACGTCTTAAAACCGCATTACAAATTTACGAACTGTGTTTGCTATTTAGTAACTGTTATCGTTGCTAAGTAAAGTTTTATGTCAACACACGATAAAATCATCTTTGATGGTCGATGCTTTTATGTTAACGTCCTTGTAACCTCTCTGAAGATGGCTCATGTTAGCCAAAAGCTTAGAACCAACTTAATAAAAAAATATCCAAATGTTGGAGAACTTATGTCTTTAATTTCACCTGAAATTAAAGCCAAAATACGATGTTTAGAACGGCTCATGATTAAACCTAATAGACATTCATTGTCTCTTATATTTAACAGTATATATATATATATATATATATATATATATATATATATCAGAATATATAGTGAATATAGAACGAAGAATTCTTTCCATGTCCAAAACATTAATTTAAAACAGTGCTCGATATATAATTTTCTATATAGAGCTGTGAATATTTATTATAAATTGTATTTTAGAACATGTACATAAGTTCTCTATATATAATCGCTACGAGGACGCAATCGTTTCAAGCGATTATATATAGAGAAGTTATGTACATGTTCTAAAATACAATTTATAATATGAACTCAATGTCCGCTTTTATATTTGCATACGCCCCGTCCCTGATATTAACCCCTTTGACCCATTGGTATAAAATACCTTAAAACTAATCTTTTTATCATATAAGTGGGTTTAAACAGGAATTATTCTATCAACCCTCCATTGAAACTGGTATTAATAAGTCTAAAAACTGAAAGAGAAGAGTTTTATAGTTCAACCTAATTTTTGACAACTAACTTAGATATAGTTCAATATTTTCTGAAATTTATCGATAAACATTTTAATTTTATGTGACCACTAAGTAAGATCCTTAATAGAAAAACATTAAAAATTAGTTATTCTTGCACTAGCAATATGCACTGCATCATTAATTCTCATAATAATAAAATACTAAATTATCTTTATAATAATCACCAAATCTTACCTGTAATTGTAGAATTAAAGATAACTGCCCATTTGGAGGCATATGTATGTCCTAAAAAATTACATACTAAGCAATTATTTTCCCTATAGAATATGACAAAGAAAGAAAAGTATATTTTGAAATTTCTGCCGGACCGTGGAAACGTAGATTCTATAATCATAAATATTCCTTGTCTAAGCCCCAACCTTAGACCACTCTGTCTAAATATTTCTAGGATATAAAAGACAGCGGACTCTTACCACAGATTGAATAGAAGATTATACGAAAAGCACAAAGTTATATTAGCTTTAGAAAAAGATGCAACCAATGCTTAGATTAAAAAATAAACATTTTTAAATTTAGTGGTGTTAACCAGCCTTTGAACCAACGTAATTAAATTATTCTTAAATGCTGTCACAGAAATAAATTTAAATTGCCTGTTTAGAAGGATCAAACTTTTCCTTATCAATAATTTTCTAAAATTTCAGCTGTTTTTTTTTTTTTTTTTTTTTTTTTTTTGGTGGGGGTTCTGTTTTCTATTGTGAATCTCTTACTTTTATTTTATTACTTCTATTTTTTAATTTTTATTTTTTGGTTTTTGTTTTTGTGATTGTTAATTACTTGCGAATGTATTTTTAATGTACTATATAGGCGCTTTTTCTTTTCTGTTTGTAATTTTTTAATATTTATTATTTTTCTTTTTGTCTTAAATAATTTTTGTGTAGTTTTTTCTTTGTGAACCTTTTTTGTGAATATTTCTTATTTTTGTGAAATTTGTTCCTTATGAATTTTCATTTTTCTATATATTATATACTTTTAAATTAAATATATATACTTTTAAATTAAATATATATACTTTTAAATTAAATATATATACTTTTAAATTAAATATATATACTTTTAAATTAAATATATATACTTTTAAATTAAATATATATAGTTTTAAATTAAATATATATACTTTTAAATTAAATATATATACTTTTAAATTAAATATATATACTTTTAAATTAAATATATATACTTTTAAATTAAATATATATACTTTTAAATTAAATATATATACTTTTAAATTAAATATATATACTTTTAAATTAAATATATATACTTTTAAATTAAATATATATACTTTTAAATTAAATATATATACTTAAATATATATACTTTTAAATTAAATATATATACTTTTAAATTAAATATATATACTTTTAAATTAAATATATATACTTTTAAATTAAATATATATACTTTTAAATTAAATATATATACTTTTAAATATATATAAATTTTAAATTAAATATATATCTTTTAAATTAAATATATATACTTTTAAATTAAATATATATACTTTTAAATTAAATATATATACTTTTAAATTAAATATATATACTTTTAAATTAAATATATATAGTTTTAAATTAAATATATATACTTTTAAATTAAATATATATACTTTTAAATTAAATATATATACTTTTAAATTAAATATATATACTTTTAAATTAAATATATATACTTTTAAATTAAATATATATACTTTTAAATTAAATATATATACTTAAATATATATATTTTAAATTAAATATATATACTTAAATATATATATTTTAAATTAAATATATATACTTTTAAATTAAATATATATTTTAAACTTTTAAATTAAATATATATACTTTTAAATTAAATATATATACTTTTAAATTAAATATATTTTAAATTAAACTTTTAAATTAAATATATATACTTTAAAATTAAATATATATACTTTTAAATTAAATATATATACTTTTAAATTAAATATATATACTTTTAAATTAAATATATATACTTTTAAATTAAATATATATACTTTTAAATTAAATATATATACTTTTAAATTAAATATATATACTTTTAAATTAAATATATATACTTTTAAATTAAATATATATACTTTTAAATTAAATATATATACTTTTAAATTAAATATATATACTTTTAAATTTTAGAAGGTTTTGCGATTGTTATTTGTGACTGTAATTTGTGACTATTTAGGCTCATTTTTTTCTTTTTTTTCTTTTTTACAGTTTTCTTTTTATTTCTTCTTTATTTTGGTTATTTTTAGTTTTATGTCTATTGTGTGTCATTTATTGTGTGCTTATATGACCTCTTATAGTTGTTTGTTTGTGTGTGTGTTTATTTTGTGTGCGCTTATATTTATTTTCTTGCTTGTTCTTGTATGTAGTTTTTCCTTTAAGATGTTTTGCATATATGTCATTTGGTGTATGTGTTCTTTATTTTTGTGACATTTACGCTGACTGTTGCTCCAATGTTTAACTGTATACACCTCTACCCTTCACCTAACCTTATTTCCTCTCTGTGCAATTTTTTTTATTTTAACATTCTGAGTTATATGTAACTATTTGTTTTTCGGGTTTGAAGAAGCAGTTTATAATGTTTACAACTGCCGAAATAAATTTTGGATTTATAACACTTTAATTATATGTTGAGTTTTCTTCTCTCTCTCTCTCTCTCTCTCTCTCCCTCTTTCTCTCTCTATTTCTGCCGCTCTCTCTCACTATATATATATATATATATATATATATATATATATATATATATATATATATATAGTAAATAACTAACCTAGAGAACCAACGAACCTACGAACTAAGGTTTCATCAAATTGGATTTTCAGGGAAAGCCAACTTTACCTGAAGATCCAATTTGTTGAAACCTTGGTAGGTTCGTTGGCTCTCTAGGTTAGTTATTTACTTAGTTTACTCTACTTGCGTATTGAGCGCCTTTTGTATTACGTTACTCGTCTCGGGGTTTTTTTTTGGGGGGGGGCTACGTACTTTTGACTGATGTTCAAGTGCTTAGCTCGTCCTTTTTTATCACCATTTTTCCTTCCTCGTATATGCTCGGAGGGTTTTTCGAAACGAGTATAACGATAAGTTTACATTTATATATATATATAATATATACATATATATATATATATATATATATATATATATATATATATATACTATAGTCATCCGCAGGCATATCTGTTTCGCTGTATCAGTACGGCTTAGACTCCGTTCGCTTCCTAAGCGTCAGTCGGCGATTCTACCCCTAGGCCACGAGCGTCCGGTAGAAGAAGGCAGGCTTTTTAGCGCGTATAAACACGCCCAATAGCTAGAGTGATCCAATTCATTATCGAATGAGCAATGCGTGAATGCCGGAGTAGCTACTGTTTACAAAGTCTCCCACTCTTCCAGGGTGTGAGAGCGTATATATATATATATATATATATATATATATATATATATATATATATATATATTCGTCTGCATCTATAAAACTCATGTACACTGAGATAGCTTGAGATGAATAGAAACTGTAGTTAACGTGTACGTTCCACAAAACAATGATAACGGGTTCGTTACCCAGTATTTCAGCTTCCATATTGATATTTACAATCCTTAGCCAAATGAAGGGAATTAGGAAGATTGTGTTACGCCATTCTTCCATGTACAAAAGGTTTGTCAGCGTTTGAAATACTAATCATTTATATGAACTTAAACACCAACCATTAGCTTCTTCTTCTTCTTCTTCTTCTTCTTCTTCTTCTTCTTCATGAACCGTGTCCCTTCAGGTCGTTGGTAATCATGGCTCTCCATAACTTTCTATCCTTTGTAGTTCTTCGCAGAATCTAACTTTTATTTACACAATATCTTTAGATGGATTAATCGCTGTTTCTATCTGTCCACATGCGCTCAATATGTCTTGTGAGGGCCAAATTTTCCAAGCCTTCTTTCCTTATTATGTGTCCTAGAGATTTCAACAGTGTTTTTCTGATTCTTAGTATAAGCGTCCTTCTTGTTTCCATTTTACCTAAAACTTCCTCTTTCCCCACATGTTTAGTCTATGATATTCTCAGCTTCCCTTTCGAAAACCACCTACCTGTTTACTCAGGGGATTCCTTCATTTGTGAGGAAAATGTGATGTAGATTGTTATCACTTATCACTTATCAGTTCAGTAATCTTTCTTTGTTTTCGCAACGACAGAAAATCAGCAACTCTCTCAGCTTTCATATTTATTTAATAATCTGTTTATATTCAATAGCTTTCTCTTTGTTTTAATTGTTTTGTTTTTTAATCAAAACAAATTTTGGTGATTTTAGTTTTAGACAGGATCGAACCCGGTAACAATATTAAGACACTAAACAACGGTTTTAATTCACCATGAGCAGTGCGATCTGTTTGTTTGTGTACTTGTTAAACACCTTAGGATAGATTGTCTATAAAAGCTTTCTTGTAGTATGTGTTCGCCTCACCTTTTAGAGATTCTCACCTGTCGAGAGTGAGTTGTCGAAATAAACAGTGACAAAAAAGGGTGTGCATGTGTGTGTGTGCGTGTGCGTGTGCGTGTGTGTGTGTGTGTGTGTGTGTGTGTGTGTGTGTGTGTGTGAAAAGAGAAAATGAGAAAAAAGATAGATATATAGATAGATAGAGTGAGTGAGTGACATTGGCAAAGGATGGGCAACAACGTTATGAACACAGAAACCTTTATCTGAATTGCTTTTATTTAACGAGCAAGAAATGGTCGGTGTGATTCAGCATTTTTCTTTCTTTTCCGTCCGTCACGAGGGGTGTTTCCTTTCATTTAGAAATCACCAATCTTACTACTACTTTTCTCTTCATATATATATATATACATATATGTAAACGCATACTAATATATATATATATATATATATATATATATATATATATATATATATATATTAGTATGCTTTTACTTTTCAAAATTTCTTTAAAGACTGTGTCGCCGACGATGTGAATTGACCCGAAACCTGTGGCGATATCAACAAGCGATTGGAATTGTCAGTGAACATTGCGTTGTGTGACGGGCGTGTTTTTTCACCCGTCTTGACACCGGAAAGAATAAATAGGCTATGACTATTCGCCTTTTGGCTTGACATATATTTTAAGATTTAGAGACTGACAAAAATGAAAAGAAAAAAAAAAAATGGACGAGCGTACGAGTGGCAAAAATACGCTTTTATATTTTGAACACAAAATCCATGAAGAAAATATTCTAATTTCAATCATTTATTTCTAAATTCAAATTTATTTTCACTCTTTCAATCTTTAATTTTTATTTATTTTGTTTTACATTTTATTTTTTTAATTCACATTTAATTCGACTTTTATGCTAAACATTTGTAGGACAGAACAAATTTAGAAAATAAAGTGTTTTTCAAAGTAAATTTTACCCGTGAAAATTTAATAATTCTCAGATGTGAATTTTCTGAAAAATCATAGTTAATGATTGTTTAAGCTTCTTGCGAGTTCCACGGCTATAGAATCCCCATAAACCCTGCACCATTGCATCGAGATAAATTCGAGATGAAATATTGCAATGACAGTCATGAGTATGAATGCGGTGGGTACTTCGTTGTGATGTTAGCAAGCTTGTCTCGCTAGTTAAATTGCGACTAAATAGTGAGTTCGATCCTCACCGGGTGCACCATAATTTCGGCCTTGTGGCTACGCTTAGAAAACCACCATATGTATGAAGACAGGTCATTAATTAAATCTGCAGGAGGGCACAAATAAAACGATTGAATTATGAAGGTTTTGCATTTCACTGAAGCAGACATTAAAGTTTAAACGGCTTCAGTGAATGCTAAACCTTTTAGTGATGAATCGCTTCAGAACATTACAACCGTCAGTTTTCCCTTTCTTCTTCTTCTTCTTCTTATTACTTATCATTATTTAAATACGTGATACACGCTTTGGGCGATCATGTCTCGAAAGAGACATGACTGACTGGGCAGAAGATTATCCCGCAGTAGGTTGCCATTGCTTTCTGCGGTAGACTGGTGAATTATATTATCATATTAATAAGTAGTGTCTACGGCTATATCGTGTTAAATATACCGGTTCTCGTCCGATCACCGCGGTTAAGCAACATCGAGCCTGGTCATTACTTAGATGGGTGACAGTTTGGGAATACCAGGTGCTGTAAAAAGTAAGGATCAAGAATTGTCCACCGGTCCTCCAAGTTTGGAGGGTTAGGTGCAAGGCTAACAACCCTGCCCCATCAAAAAACAGTTTGTTACGGAAACAGTAACAAAAAGTTACTGTCCTACACACCATTGGGTGCATAAAGGGTGAGATGATCATGATCATCATGATGATGATGATGGTTAATAAGTAGTAATTATTGGGGGATTAGTCTATTACTTCATGACAATAGAAAACCAATCCCCCACTTTATGCCCAGTAGAAACTTTAATTGTCATTCCAACTATTCAGTCAGTCAGTGAAGTGCCATACGTGATACTTGCTTTGGGCGATCATGTCTCGAAAGAGACTGGGTAGAAGATTATCCCGCAGTAGGTTACCATTACGTCCTGCGGTAGACTATTTGCCAGCCAACACTATAGAGCACAATCTGTCCTGCTATTTAACCCATAGTGGAGGGAGAAGAGATGGATTAATACCTTTCCCAAGTGTATTTGCGCGAAAGTGAATTCAACGAATTCAGCTGGAATTCGAACTCTGCGCTTCGATTACTCGTTCCGAGCCGATATCCCCAGCACCACCCACGCACCTTACCTTACTGCTATATCCTTTTCTTCCATCATTCTCACAATCAAAAACAGAATTTAAAACGGAATTGTCCCTTATTTACCTGAAGAAATGGCAGATCGGGAATCACTTAGGGAGCAACATAGAAGATTAGAGTCACGGTTGGAGTCCACGGTTGGATTGTGCAAGAGGAAAGAACGAATCTAGGAAAAACGCGAAAATGAAAACTATATTTCATATTGGAAAATATTGCTCGTTTGAAATCATTTTTGTCCCATAGTAAGACGAAGACATCATGTGGCGCAGTTGAAGCGTCACTTTCGGGATCGCTTCAAAAGTCTTTTATCAATTTGGTTCAAAGCCAAAGGAAAAAAACAAGACAAAAAAAGGTGGGGGGTGGAGAAAAAAAGCAAGAACATGAGGATGTTTGGCAATCGAAAATCTGTTCCCCTGTATCTGCTGTCGCTTCCGTGGAAAGAGCAAAAAGGCATTACTTTCGGAGCGTTCTCGTACTTCTATTTGTTTGGGAATATTCGATATATTGATCAATACAGGTTTGTCCATAACTATCTATCTATCTATCTATCTATCTATCTATCTATCTATCTATCTAATTCATTCTGTTGATTATCTATCTATCTATCTATCTATCTATCTATCTATCTATCTATCTATCTATCTATCTATGTCAGTCTGTTTCTTTCTTTCTTTCTTTCTTTCTTTCTTTCTATCTATCTATCTATCTATCTGATCTTCGTAACCATCGGTTAAATTAAGTCTGTCGGATGTAACGAATGTTCCATCTGCCCAGGGGGATACAGGTTCGAATCATGCTGTAGAGGGCATATTTTTCTTTAATAAAAGTTCTCGAATATTTAGGCCGGTAAGCGAAAATAAATATACGCTTCAATGAATAAGCGTATCAAAACAGCTACTAAAAAAAGAAAAGAAAAACTGTTTGAATGATAAAATCTGTCGGATTAAGAAATAAAAAAAATCCATTAGTATCTATTTCTTTATCATAATTCTTTTCATATCTCTATCCTCTCTCATACTTTCTCTCTCTCTCTCTCTCTCTCTCAGACACACACACACACACGCTCTCTCTCTCTCTCTCTCTCTCTCTATATATATATATATATATATATATATATATATATATGTATAATCTATCTATCTAAACTTATGAAACTTTGTCTTTCTGTGTGTGTGTCTGTGTGTGTGTGTCCGTTACCTATAGACTCCAAAACGGCTGAACCGACTATCTTGAAAATTTTCACAGTTGTACTATAAGCGTCTGCGAGTGTTCTTAGCTAAGTTTTATATCAAGGTACGCCCGATAAATATCGAAAAACGGTAATCGAAAAAATCGGGTTATAGAAGGAGTGGTTTTAATCAACTTTCATACACTCATAGACAAAGATATAGGAAACGATATTCAGAAGTTTCAAAGTTGCAGTTCTTACAATAGTGCAGAAAACCTAAAATATATGTCTATATATATATATATAAAAGGCAAGATGTTTGTCTGTGTGTCTGTTTATCTGCCTGAATGTCTGTATTTTTTTCAGCCCTTTTATTTTAGTTTTTGCTTCGGGTTTGGCTCTAAGTAGGTATAATTGTAGTTCTTAGTCTCAGCCATGATACCATTTACTCAGAGGACTTATTTAGCCTTCAAAATTCAGTTTTTGTCGAAAAAAACTTATTTGATATCGATACCAGGTAATCAAAATTTGACTTACACCCATACATTTTTCTTTCAGTCTACGGTTTCGTTTTAACTGGAAACAACTATTGTTTTTTAGTCTTTCGTGCCAACGTCCAAAGAGTCTGAGCTCCAGGACTATGGATTAGTTTTAAAGCTATACTGCTAATTGGAGTAGATAGACTAAACTATCGCCCGGTTTGACACTCCACCCACGTCTATTGAACAGGTGTAGAGGCTCACCCCTTGTTCCCTGTTTAGGATGTGGTCTCCGGCTTTCTCATTTCCAATCTTTCCACTCTTACGTAGCCCCCTGCACATCAGTGGCATTACCGCCTTGCTCGGGGTGATATGATTAAAAATATATATATATATATATATTTAGTATATCGAGGCAGCAAGTAATTTTCTAAACATATGCTATTAAATATATATGGTGGATTTTATAATATTTCAGTTTAAACTACCTCTCTGAAGATGGCTCATGTGAGCCCAAAGCTTAGAAGAAAACCAATAAATAATTATCCAAATATTGGAGAATTTTTGTCTTTATTTTCAACTAAAATTAAAGCAAAAATACGGCGTTTAGAACGGCTCATGATTAAACATAATAGACATTCATTGTCTCTTATATTTAATAGCATATATATATATATATATATATATATATATATATATATATATTGATAAGTCAGAAAGTTTTTTTTTGTTTCTCAATATACACATACGTACTGATATATTCACTACATATTAGGGAGAAAGTGTTTATTTCTCTGTCTGTCTATCTGTCTGTCTCTCGCTCTGTCTTTCTTTCTTTCTCTCTCTCTCACTCTCTCTCTCTCTCTCTCTCTATATATATATATATATATATATATATATATATATATATATATATATCCAACTGAATAAGGAACAAAGAAAATATTTGCAGTTTTCAAAACATTAATTTAAAACAGTGCTCAATATAAAAATAGAGCAATGAATATTTTTTTATAAATTATACTTTAGAACATATAGAAACTAAGATGTCGAAACAAAATGTACAATTTTGTAGTAGCACGTAGTTTGTACATGTTCTAAAGTATATGTGTATTTAATCATTTCACCCCAAGCAAGGTAGTTTTACCGCCATTGTTGCGCAGGGGTTTACATAGGGGAAAGTGATGAGAAAGAAGGGTTAGTTATAAGGGATTTCAGGAGGTGGGTATAGATGGATGAGAATACCGGTGTAATGGGGGTGGAGTGGATGGAGAAAAGAGCTTAAGAGAAAGGATGCGAATTAGTTAGATAGGAGATATCTATTTAAATCCCTAGAGATTGTAGCTGTCGGAGAAGCAAGTATATAGAAGAGAATTACACAGGCGGAAAGTGCGAGAAAAGAAGCTGTAGAGTAGAAATATAGGTTCCATTTCATCGGTTTCACTGTAAAAGGGTGGGACCTAGTTACTAGTCTAGTAGCTCGCGTAAATTCATACATAGGGGGCACCAGTGAGCTAAGTTCATTGGAACAGAAGCCGTGAAAGAATTTGTAGAAGAGTTACAGGGAAGCCACGCCGGTGAGAGAACGACTGCAGCCGAGCTGCCAAGTTGGTATCGATCACATTACAGATTCTCCGTTGGATTTTGTCAAGAACCCCTAGGTTGATAGCAGGGGCACCCGACCAGATGTGGCAGCAGTATTCAATACACGGGCGGATGGTAGAGATATATGTGTGCAGGATGGATTCAGACGGGAAAAACTTCATGTGTGTGTGTGTGTGTGTGTGTGTGTGTGTGTGTGGTAAGAGAGAAGGCGACAGAGTGATGCATACACATCATTCAAAGCTGTCATTCATATATATGTATATTTATATGTATTTGTGTGTGTGTGTGTGTGTGTGTGGCAAGAGAGAAAGAGAGATTCACACACATTGTTCATATCTGTCATTTATATACGTGTGTGTGTGTGTGCGTGTGTGTATGCGTATATATGGCGAGAGAGAAAGAAAAAGAAAGTGAGAGACAGATGCATATACATCGTTTATAGTCATTTTTCATATGACGTTAGATTTACTCATCATTTTTAATATCACTGCCGATCCGAGTCATAAAGTAATTAGGAAAAAGTTAAGGCGTCCTTATTGACGGTTTAATCCTGCCCAGTGTCGTATTCGTCAGAATACGGACCGTAAATAGAATAAAAACAGTTGCGGTTTCGTTAAAGGCAAAAGAACAAGAAATGCAATGTTTATCATGAGAATGACACCTGACCGATGAATATAAATGCAGAAATAGGACACTGGTTGCTCGTAATTAATAATAATTTTTAATTTGAATATAAGTAAAAAAAAACAAAAAAACCTAGTGATAAACTTCTTATGAAAAAGGTTTTTCTTCTTCTATTTGCCCTGTCCTTTCAGGACGTAGGCGATTATGGCTTTCCACGTCTCCCTATCCCTGGTGGCTCTTAGCACGCTTTCTCCTGTTACACCACCGAAACCCCGCTCTGCCATCCAGTAGCACAAGTCCATAAACTTAGAATATAAATGTATAGAAACTAACATGTCCACAAAATGAGGGATCAGTTTATATATTGATTATAATATAGAATTGATCCCCCATTTCATATAATTTCTTATAAACAATTGGCATATATATTCTTCTTCTATGTGCCTTGTCCTTTCAGGACGTAGGCGATCATAGCTTTCCACATGTCCCTATCCCTGGTGGCTCTTAGCACGCTTTCTCCTGTTGCACCACCCAAATCCCGCTCTGCAATCCACTTGCTCAGGCCCATCAAGCATGTTACGCGTCGCTTTCTCTTGTCTCTCTATCCCTCTATCTGACCTATGAGTATCAGATTCTCCAAGCCCTCCCTCCTCATTACATATCCCAAGAACCCAATGATGTTCAGTATTAGTTTCCTTTTCGTTTCCATACTTTCCAAAACCTTATCATAGCTCACGTGCTCAGTCGATGATATCCGCAGCATCCTTCTGTAGAATCACATTTCCGTTGCTTCAATTTTTTCTTTCATTTTCGATGAGATTGTCTAGTATTCACAGAACGGACATAACATAGCAATCCAGTACTCTCTTCTTTGTTTCTAGCGAGATATTCCTATCTCTCAATACTCAATAGAGCTTCTGGAATGCATCCTTGGCCATGCCAATTCGTCTTCATATCTCAGTGTCGCACTTTCCGTCATCTGTTAGAATACTTCCCAGGTATTTAAGTTTGTGTACCTGCATAATGTTTGTATCCCCCACCTGTAGTTAACGTTTGGTTTTTCTCTTTTTACTGATGACCATGCATTCGGTTTCTTTGTTTATTTGTAGTCCTTTCTTTCCACTTTCTCCATCTACCTTCTGTAGGGGGTCTTGTAGTTTCCTTTCCGTGTCTGCTATCAACCCTGTATCATCTGCGTATCTTATATTGTTCAGACTGCAGCCTCCGATGACGAATTCTGGCATGTCTTCTAGGGCCCTCAGAATAGTCTCGCTGTACAATTTGAATAGATCCGGTTAGAAGACACATGCTTGTCTTACGCTCCTATCGTCCGTTTTACATACAAATGCAACCCAGAATTTCCATCCAATAGCACCCACTCCTGTCTAAAAAATCAAACAAAGTTTAGGCCAATTTGAAAGAAAAGAATATAAAAACCCATCAAAGGGACATCTTCGGCAGTCGGTCGGCACAACAGAAAGGATTCACAACGCTCGTCAGGATTCGACCTCCCAACTTTAAAAGACTGCCATCGCCGTAGAAAGTCATAACTCACACTCCCTTGCCTACCGTAAGCATTGGACGACTTTTACGATTCTACATATCTCTGTTTTTTTCAACGATCGACATTTAATCCAATTTAACATTTGTTTTATTTTTACGTTAATAGAATTGTTTATTTCTTAAACCATCGTATTTTCTTCTTGTTCTACCACTTAATATAACCGGATTAACCAGTTCAAAGCCCCAATCATTCACAGCAGCATTGAAACCAATGACTTGATCGTTTTCCTGATAAAACAAGACACCGTTTGTCAGTTTTACTGTGCGTTTGGTCTTGATAGCCTCTCTTAACCGCCTCAGCAAGCTGACATCGTACTCTCCATTGACGATGTGCCCACTTTGAAGATGGTCAATAAACACAATGTCTTCTGCATCCCAAAATATTGAGTGTATCACTTTTCCCTGCAGATGAAACAGCCATAAGGTACTTTGGAGTAGATAAGGAGAGAGGTGTCCGATGAGCCAGAGAAGGTGTCTTCATCTTTGTCTCTGGCTCAAAGGGATGAGCCAAATAATTATCCAGGGTTAGGGTTAGGATTCAAGGAAACCAGCTGGATCAATTTCAGATTTTCCTGTGATGCGATCAGCTGGGATGCTTTTGATCAGGTGTCAGTTACAGGACGCCATGCCTTGTGTCATCTTCAAGACTCTCCCTTTCTCCTACTAGATTCAACTGCCCACTTTTGCACTTTATTGATAAAGTTCGAATGTCATTCCCTAATGTTGCAACATTGACAACATGAATGTCCTTGGGGGCTAAACCCTTTTTTCGGCAGGTAGTTGATAACACTCAGTCAGTCAGTTAAGTGTCATACGTGATACACGCTTGGGCGATCATGTCTCGAAACAGGCATGGCTGACTGGGCAGAATATTATCCCGCAGTAGGTTGCCATTGCTTTCTGCGGTAGACTGGTGAATTATATTATTTTTTTAATAAGTAGTAATTAATGGGGGATTAGTTTATTACTTCATGGCAATAGAAAACCGATCCCCACTTTATGCCAGTAGAAGATTTAATCATGTTTCCAAATATTACAATCAGTCAGTTAGTTAAGTGCCATACGTGATACACGCTTGGGCGATCCTGTCTCGAAAGAGACATGGCTGACTGGGCAGAATATTATCCTGTAGTAGGTTGCCATTGCTTTCTGCCATAGACTGGTTGCCATCCAAGGCTCTAGAATCCAATCTGTCTTGTTATTTAACCTATAACTGGAGGGAATAATTAATACCTTTCCCAATAGTATTTGTGCGCAAGTGAATGCAAGGAATTCAACTGGAATTCGAACTCGGCACCCAGATTTGTCGTTCCGAGTTTTTATCCACTGCATCAAAACGCACATCCTGATAACACTACTATGCCAAATTTTGTCTATCTTCAAGAAAAATCACTACGGGTTATTTTGAAATCTTCTTTGAACAGTCAGATGTCAGTTTCAGTCAGTTAAGTGCCATACGTGATACATGCTTGGGCGATCATGTCTGGAAAGAGACATGAATGACTGGGCAGAAAGTTATCCCGCAGGAGGTTGCCATTGCTTTCTGCGGTAGACTGGTTGCCGACCAAGGCTAAAGAACCCAATCTGTCCTATTATTTAACCCATAACTGGAAGGAAGAGACGGATTAATACCTTTCCCAAGGGTATTTGCGCGTACCTGGAAAAAAATAGTCATTAATAAGAAGATTTGAAATTAATGCATGCAAGACTCACAGCTCTAACATGACTCCTTGGTCGCTAGACACGATGATCATAGGAAAACCGTTGTTTCAACGTTGTATAGCCGTAATCGTAGCTTGATATCTACACATATAGCTTTACTCGTAATAATATTTTCCCTTATCTTGTCTCCGCCTTGAGTTTAGAAGGGATTACATCCTAACATTATACTTTCAAATGTCCAGAAGAGTGGATGTTATCTTCTGTTGGGACGCCCGCGCCTATTCGGCTATAATGGACTATTCCATTACTATGTAAAGTAATGGTGGCATCTACGTAGGTAGAATGTGCCGAGCAGCCGATCGACAAGTCAGTCGTAGACTTCCGGTGACGACCCGGAAGTACCCATTGCTCATACTACGTCTTACGACGGTTGAGACGATTAACCCTTATTCTTGTATTGGATACTAATAACCTTTGTAAATACTATTTTCATGGAATACAACGATTAACCTATTCCTGTTGTTGAGTTATTCTTACTCACGACATAACATCTTCATAAAATTTACAGTAGGGACAAGAGAAGGAAACAGTTAATTATATATATGATTTCAGCTTGTCATTCTGCACGACTATTTAATCGTTTAAATCATAATGTCTCAAAATATCTTCATTTAATTCAATTATTATTTTTCAACAACAATTTATTGTTTATACTGCCCACATATATTCGCATGATTAAAGCACATATTAACTTTAAGTAAATATGATCATATATATAAAACTTAATGATAATACCTTGTCTGTCATTTTAATGAAACTTGCATAAAAGAGAGATTGTTACCTGAATACACAATATATATAGTCATCCGCAGACAGATCTGTTTCGCTGTATCACAGCTCATCAGTACGGTTAGATGCCGATTGCTTTTAACCCAGGATTGAAACCCGACCAAAGTGACGTCAGTCGGCGATTCTACCTCTGAGCTATGGGCGCACTGTAGAATAAGGCAGACTTTTTAGCGCGTATATTATCATTATACACGCCCAATAGCTGAGAGTGTTCTAATTCATTGCTGAATGAACGATGCGTATTTGCTAGAGTAGCTACTGTTTTACAAAGTCTGCCATTTTTCCAGAGTGCTCAATCAATATATATATATATATATATATATATATATATATACTACTCGAAGTTTCATGCGTTATGTAATTGTTGTGGATCCCGGAAATGTGACCCGCACAAATAAATGAACAACGGCCAGTAATTGAGATAGAAAATAATTGTATTAACGTAAGGATACAGACTTGAATGGAGATTAGTAGTCCAGGAATACGGGTTAGTAAAATGTATATGTACAATTTTCTGGAAGTGAAGCCGTAGTATATTGAGTATGTCCGCATCGGAAGCTGACGGGTACGGCGTAATTATCTTCTCAGCGAGTGGAGCACAGACCTACTATGAGCTACTGTGTACTGACTGCTAATCTCTCTCTGGACTCTCGTATTTTCCGGTTAACTCTCTGTGACAACGCGGTATTCTCTAATCTCGCTTCTTTATCAGTAGTATAAGTATACTCGGAACGAGTCTATCTTTATGAAAAGGGACAACCCCACAACAGTAATCATCATGTGCATTTTTGAAATTGTCAGTTTAATAGATTTAAATTTAAGTTCACTCGATGTTCATGGGAGTTAAATCTTATATATATATATATATATATATATATATATATATATATATATATATAAACTTTGTTCCTAAAAATTACTGTAGATTTTTATTCTTGCTTCAAATATAACGGTTTACTTAGCGTTCATTAGAACCTTAATTTTTTTTATATGTTGCCATGTCATGTTCATGCACGTGTTTAAGCATGAAAAACTGTTCGTTTTACAAACATTTTACAGCCTTACTACAGTATTCATAGCTGATTCTATTAATTGACGACTGAAGTTTTTTTAATGAATATTGCCTCGGGAATCTGTAATTTGCTTTGTTTGTTTTCTTGGTGTAGCATAGTTCTGTTATCGATCATTATTTTTTATATTGTGAATGTAGACAGGAATGTTGTTGTAGATGTCTAGAAATGGACGAATGGTGAGACAAGTGTAATACAAGATGTCCTGTTAATGTAGTTGTTGTAAATCCAACACAGTTTTGCTGTTATTTTTTCTTGCCAATGAATGATAATAACATCTGTCAACGTTACAGATCATTTCTAACATCTTTCAAGTATAATACGCGAAAGATTATCTGTGATAATGAGTAGATTTTATTAATAATAAGCAGTGAACGGGTGAAGAGGCTCATCCCTTGTTTCCTGTTTAAAATATGGTTTCCGGCTTTCTCTTTTCCAATCTCTTCACTTTTACGTAGCCCCCTGCACATCAGTGGCGTTACCGCCTTGCTCGGGGTGATATGATTAAAAAAAAAAAAGACTAATATCTGCAATTTCTTTAATCTGACACGTCTAAAAGAAAATTTGCTGCCTAAATACACACACACACGGACACACACACACACACACACACACACACACACACACACACACACACACACACACACACATATATATATATATATATATAATATCTCTGTTCATACTACATTGAGCACTTTTTATTAACACCGAAATAATATCATACATGCGTGTACCCTCATATCTATATTTATTAATTTATGTAACTCTCTCTCTCTCTCTCTCTCTCTCTCTTTGTGTGTGTGTGTGTGTGTAAACCACAAACGCACATTCACAGAGATTCACCTGCCACCCATCAGGCCAGAGTGCTATCAGAAAACTCATTAATAAGCAATATAAGGGTCCTAGTTACTTTAGGCAAATACACACAAACTGTTGAACATTTTTGGATATATATATATATATATATATATATATATATATATATATATACTGGTGAGACAACCATGGGTCAACCTATTTTAGAGTTCACCAATAGAAGGCTTAACCAATCAGGAAGCTTAAAATATTCAATGTCACGTGTATAAAAGGCGGCCATATTTTTCCGAGTATTGCCGATCTAATCCAATTCAGTAGAGTCTCTGATTCGGGAGTGTTAATCTTTGACGTTGTTTCATTGAACAGATTATGTGCTGCGCTGTGCTCTATATCCATAAACTATGGCGGACGTGGTCAACAAAGGTTATGGGTCCAGATCAAATAATAAAAGCAGACTTATGATCCACGAAACAAATCTCATAAAAAAAAAAGCGACAACCATCTATAAATAAAAAAATATAATTTAAGAAGTTGCCTTTTCAAATGATTATGAAAATAATTAAATAAACGCACCTGTCACACCTCGCCTAGATCACAATTTGTCCACATCACTACACTCATCAGTTCTACGAAACTCAGCATTTGTCTGTACTTACCCTGATGATAACTTAAGAAAATCGAAAGCCTGTAGTATTTTTCTTCCAAAATGAAGTTTGTATAATTTTTGAGGGAATATCTTTTTTAACTGAGAAGGTTTATTCGTAATTTTAAAAAGTCGTAATTTTGAAAATTAATGGATACAAAACGTTTCCTATCTTTAATAAAATGTGTCTTAACGAACATTACACACACGCAATACACACACATACACGCACACACACACACGCACTCATATATATATATATATATATTCGTTATCCACATACAAGCCTGTTTCGCTGTATCACAGCTTACCAGTGTGGCTAGACATCTACTTGCTTCAGGTCGGGATCGAAACTCGACAGATTTGGTGTCAGTCGCAGTCGTTAACCCCTAAGTCATAGGCACATGGAATCAAAGAAAAGAAATTTTAGCGTGGTATATATAAGCGGTGTATACACACGCCATCACCGAAAGAACTCATTGCTGAAGAGTAATATATATATTTCTTATAACTATCCATTCTTTCTCATCACTTTCCCCTATGTAACCCCCTGCGCAACAGTCGCAGTGGAATGCCTTGCTTGGGGCGAAATGATTAAAAAAGAAGAAAATAAAATAAATGTATAAAAGTAGGCTTTATAAATAGGAAGCCGTTAAAATCTAAAAACAAACGTATAAAACTGTTTTTATGAATCGACAATAAAAACAAAATTTTTAAAATGCTTACTACTCAGCCAATGGCTGAAGTTGGCCAGTCATTAAATGTCGAGAACTTCCTTCTCTAGACAATCGGTGTCAATATCCTTCAACAGAGACGCTTAACTTTACTTTAAACTGAATTGCCTGACCCTGTTTTTATAGACTATTAAGGAGGCGATGTTGTCTTGGTGAATTTCTTTGAGTTTCTTGCTAACAATTTTAGTCATCAGATTTTACTTTGGTGACATGCATTGAGCGACAGAAGTTATCAAAGCAATTACCGCTGATTTTACAGTCATTATAACAAACCTGAAATCATTTACACATTGTTCTCCTAGTCTCGTTAAGGAATAAGTTTGCACAATGAAATTTAAATCTGATACGATAGTTTTAGCATTTTGAGAAGTCTGAACTGATAATCAATTCTTCGCGAGACGATACAATAAACTGACCCAAGTTCACGATATCGAACGTTCATATAACCACATAACCATAATGTATGATATGTAATTTTATAACTTTTAACTCCTTAATATAACGTAAACGCTGTAATGGCAATAGTAACAGCGAGATAAGCAGTTTCCTTATATCGAAACATTCTGCATTCATCGATCGAGCAGCCAGTGCAACTGTCGGTTGAAATTTATTAAGTCTTTCTCTCAAAACAATTTGTGGGTTTTTCAAGTCTACTCTCTTTCTTGTAGTGTTGGAGGTTTCCTTCCTAACCTTTCGTTTAAGGTACTGTGGAAAGCTAATCTCTTGATTATGTTACTATCTTCTATTCTAGTTACAAATACTATCCATTTTAGTTGTTTTTGTTGTTGAAAGTCTTCATGTGATTTTTTTTATAATCATATCGCCCCAAGCAAGGTATTTTACTGCCACTGTTTTGCAGGAGTTACATAAGAAGAAAATTATATGATAGAGTGACAGATTATAGGGGGTATCAGGAAGTGGGTAAGAGATGAGAGTGGAGTGGACGGAGAAAGGAGCATGAGAGAGAGAGAGAGAGAGAGAGAGAGAGAGAGAGGATGCAGGTTAGTGAGATAGAAGATGACTATTGATTTTCCATTTAAATTCTTGGAGATTATAGCTGTCGGGAAAGCAAGTAAATGGAAGGGAGTTCCACAGGCGGGAAGTGCGAGAAAAGAAGCTGGTGGAGGAGAATTTGTGCTTACATTTTATTGGTTTCACAGTAAAAAGGTGCAACCTAGTTACTAATCTTGTGGCTCGAGTAAATTCATATATAAGAGGCACCAGCGGGCTAAGTTCAGCCGTGAAAGTATTTGTAGAAGAGACACAGGGAAGCTACATTGCGCCGGTTAGAAAGTTACTGTATCTGAACTGCCAAGTCGGGATCGATCACATTACAGATTCTCCGTTGGATTTTGTCAGAGACACCTAGGTGGGTAGCAGGAGCACCCAACCAGATATGGCCGCAGTATTCAATGCACGGGCGGGTGGTAGATTTATATATGTGCAGGATTGTTTCAAACCGGAAAAGCTTCCTGGCCCTACACAGAGAACCGACTTTCTTAGCAGCTGATTTAGCTATGGATTCTATACAGTCATTCCACTTGTGAGAGTTAAGCCGAGGAGGCGCTTCTGTTGTTTGGTAGAGTCCTTTGTTATGTAGTTTGTTTTTATTTCTTTGTTATTTGGTAAAGTTCTTTGCTATCATTTGTATGAGACCTGATGACAGATAATTTTCATTGAACCTACAGGGTTCATTCTTTTGAAGCAATGTTTAATCATGGATCTAAGAAAACGGTTGTGTATAGACGATAGTTTAGATATTTCAGAACGAGTTGAATACCAGTATGACATTCACATGAGGGTCTAAATCCGACTAGACTATTTAAGAACATAAACAGAGTTTTTAGGTTAATGGCTTGGTTTTGTTTCAACTTGCAATCTATATAAATAAAAATATACTTGTCCGTTTGTTACTATCCGCTAATCTAGAAAACGGCTGCACCAATTGTTTTGAAATTTTACTATAGCATTTTAATCGAATACGTGCGTGTTTTTATATACCTTATATTAAAAAAAATTATATATTTTTATAAACCTTATATTTAAAAAAATTACAATATTAAAAAATACATATTTTGTAAATCTATTAGAGCCGATGAGAGCCGAATCAAAAAACTTACATTTTCAATACAGACGCGTTATTTCATAGAAAACATAGAAAAACTGCACATTTAAGGTAAACAAAGCCTTTTGTTATTATTATTTCTACTTTGGCGGGCGTAAACAACAGAGATCCATTCCCTTTAAAAAAAAAAATATCTATTCATTTTCAACGAATTATTATCGATATCCCAGTTATTTCGTTGGTTTAGTAAATAAATTTCTTTCTTTTTTTTTTTCCATTTAACCAAACTGAGCCACAGCAACGCGTGACTGTGTACAGCTAGCAATAAATAATGTAAAAGACCTGAAGATACTGAAAGACTAAAACCAGTAATTAAGTGATCTTCCCAATTGAATGTTCAAAAGCTCTACATTAAATATATGTTGAGGGCACATTTTGATACAACTGCTAAAAGATCTAGTTTGATTCCAACCAATAACTGGTTGATATATATATATATATATATATATATATATATATATATATATGACATTTTTTTATCATATCACCCCGAGCAAGGCGCTAACGCCACTGATGTACAGGGGGCTATGTAAGAGTGACAAGATTGGAAAAGAGAAAACCGGAAAACACATCCTAAGCAGGGAACAAGGGATGAGCCTCTTCACCTGTTCAATAGACGTGGGTGGAGTGTGAACCGGGCGATAGTTTAGTCTATCTACTCCAATTATTATGACCAAGTGTAACCATACCAACAAATACCTACCAGCATCATACAATCATGGATGAAAGTGTTCTAAGATCTTCAAGTAACTTCTATATTTGAAAGTTGCGCGTTCAAAAAAAGATCCCTGTTACGTGTGCGTTTTTAAAAAACGGCAAAATCAATTATTGTAAATCGCCTGATGACACCGAAAAGTAGAAATCTGGGTCGCTGAATAACTCGTTACAAATGAAAAATATTCAAAACTTCTACAATATGATTGTATTTATTATGACCAAAAACTATATATATATATATATATATATATATATATATATATATATATATATATATATATATATATATATATATATATATATATATATATATATATATATATATATATATATATATATATATATATGGCTTAGCGAGTAGAGACTCCGACTGACACCAAATCGGTCGAGTTTCGATCCCGGCCAGAAGCAAGCGGATATGTCTAGACACACTGATGAGCTGTGATGACTAATATATATATATTAATTTATTGTTTGAAAATATATGTCGGAGCTAATTCCATTCCATAACATTTCGCAAAATAACATATATAAAGAAGTAGTCCAAACTAATGGCTTTGCAGTCCATTACTTGTATTGAAAGTGCTCGATATTTACTAGAGCATCATATAGGCAATTAACTTCGGTCATTTTTTGAGCGATCGACACATTTGTAAAAAAAAGTTAATTCTCGGTTTTTAAAATCTTGCAAAAAATATATACATTTCTCAAACGTTATTTTTAGAAAATTAGCAAATTTAAAGTTAAATTAATCTGATTTGAAACAAATATTAATTGTTTATGGCATGAAATTTAGAATAAAAGTATTTCTTAATCACAAAATTCTGACTCGTTGACCTTTCAAGTAGGCGATGACAGCACCTGTTAACAATCAATTTGGAAGTATGGTCACCAAAAGTTGACATAACCCAGTTTAACATTTAAGGGAAACAACTGTTGAAATATGTGCCCTTTTAATTATAAGTCTCTTATAATTTTCCATAGGAAAAGAAAATGTATAGTTTAACATCACAAAAAAACATTAGTTATTATTTTTGAAATTATTATTATAAATGATTTGCATTAAGCTTTTGAATTTTCGATTTGTAAATAAAGTTTATTTTTAATGAATTAATAACCGTAGACACTGAGTAACTGGAAGAAATTTAAAAGATGTTTCAAACTTTAATTAGCAAAGAAAAAATGTAAATAATTCTTATAAAAATTCATTATTCGTCGAAATTTCTTTTCTTCTTCAGAATATGATATCCTAAAATTATATTATTTATAAAATCAATTAAAACTTTATCTACATTAAAATAGCGCAGTTTAATGCATATTTTTATTTTACAACTCGGAACGGAGTTTCGGAAAAATGGTCTCGTAGTTAAAAAAAATTACATCATTTACATTCTTTAATGAGTCCTGCATTTAACTAATAAATTAAAATTAGTATAGATAAAGTATTTTTAGAAGTTTTATGCAATTAATTCGAGTGAGGGTAACAGATTAAAAAAAATTATTTTGGGCAAGATTTTCTAAAAATAACAATTGCATAAATAATTTAATTCATTTGTGAATAAGTCCTGAAAGTTTCATTAAAATCGGAAAATTAGTTGTTTTTTTGCAAGAATTTTCAATTAACGTGTTTTTCAACGCTAAAAAAATTTTAAAAAGTGATGACAACAAATCGCTTCTTTTAATAATAACATAAAACATTTTGATGATAAAAATTTGTTTTTATTAAGTTTAAGCCCTTTTAATATCATGCTATGCTTGTTTTTTTTTTTTTGGCAATTGAGCGGAGGTACCTACATTAAATTATGTTTTACTATAAACTTATAATAAAAATATTACCATTTATATTACGAAATTATACGGAAATTTATGAAACTGGCTTTAACTGACATAATTGAATTTTTATTTGTTTTAACATTAAAAAAATAATCTTAAACCAAATAAAAATTCAAAAACATACATACATACATACATACATACATACACACACACACACACACACACACACACATATATATATATATATATATATATATATATATATATATATATAGTTTGAAAAACAGTAGCCACTCTAGCGTGTACGCATCGCTCATTCAGTAAAAATGAATTTGAGCACACTAGCTATTAGGCGCTTAATATGATATGCGCTAGAAAGACTGCCTACTTCCACCGAACGCCCCGTGGTCCAGGGGTAGAGTCGCCGACTGACGCCAAATCGCTCGGGTTTTCTAGCCTGGGTTGTGTAGCAATCGGAGTCTAACCATACTGATGAGCTGTGATACAGCGAAACAGATCTGTCTTCGGTTGACAATAATTATATATATATATATATATATATATATTGTAAGAAAGTTATGGAACACGTAGGTTTTAAACCCACTGATCATGCATTTACTTTTATAAAGAGTGCTCGATACAACGTAGAGCTTTATATTGTAATGGCTGTTACAATGTTTTATAAAAGCATAGTATCACTACACGAAAATTTTCGCGTTTCGGAGCTACGTTGCTCCTCATCTGGTGATTAGTTGAAATGAAAAATAAATGGTGAAAACGATTTATTTTTGGTAATATGATATGTAAGTGTATGTGGCGGGAGTTTAGTCCGATTTAGCCGGCAGTTCGTAGCCATAGTGATACAGCCTTGGGTTAGGAGAGGGCTGCGGAGTAGCTTAGTTTTGGACAGGTCACTTTTTAGTTTTGTCTGGGTAATTCTTATATTGGGATTTAAGGTTTTTTTTAAGAAGGGGTAGATACTTTTATTTTACTACTATCTATGATTGGATGGAATTAATGTTGTGTGAGTTTATTTTCTTTTACTTATACGTTGTTCGTTTTTTTATTTTAAGGATTAAACATGGGTATTAATTACCTTTTTGGGGGGATTATTTTATGTGAATGAGGTATTTTTTGGTTAATTAAATTTTAACGAAAAATATTTTCGATGTTTACATAACACTGCTCATTCATCTCTACGGTTCAATTGTTGGGGTACTTTAGAATGTGTAGCTTTTCACTTAAGCATAAAGGGCAAATGTTAATCGAGTTGCAGGTTCTAGTTTTTTCCAGGATTTTCTATTTTACTTTGGGTTTCTGTTTTGTGTCATTTAATTTCCCAAAATATGCTTTGTGACCTTTAATTTCCAAAAATATGTTTTGTGACCTTTAATTTCCCAAAATATGCTTTGTGACCTTTAATTTCCCAAAATATGCTTTGTGACCTTTAATTTCCCAAAATATGCTTTGTGACCTTTAATTTCCAAAAATATGCAGAAAGGGATGTTTTGGTTTCGATATAAGTTGTTTTTTAATGAAGTTAAGTGCATGTACCAGCGCTGCTTAAAAGTGTTCTTTGTAGATCCGATATACGCTTTATTTAGAGTGGGGTTTTCTATTGATGTTATATTGCAAAATAGATGTAAAATAAATTCAATTATCTATCAATGCAATAGATAAAAAAGTTTTATAAATTATATATATATATATATATATATGTGTGTGTGTGTGTGTGTGTGTGTGTGTGTGTGTGTGTGTGTTATGATTATATTAAGCTCTATAATATTTATTATATTGAGCACTGTTCATAATAAAATAAATGCCGGGGCTCTCAAAATAGTAAAACCTCGATTTATATATATATATATATATATATATATATATATATATATATATATATATAACCACGCAATAAATAACGTCAGCGCCTAGTAGACACCTTGCCATACCGTGTAAGTGTAATGTAGTCATTGTTATTTAGGTTGAGAGTGAAGCTCTACTTTATCGATAAGCTTATAGTTTAGCCTCTTATTTTATATGTCATGTGTCATCTGCCTAGGTCCTCGTGGCACGAGTCTTTTGGTGATGTTTCTGAAATCCAACTCTTCAGTAAGATAGGGTAAGTGAACCCACAACCATATTGCTAGTTTTCTGTCGGGAATTTCCGTCCCTTAATGTTAACGAGTTGCATCTGCAATTGCGAATTCAGAGTTATTTTGTTCCTAGGCTGAAAAGCTCAGTTGGTCCTACTATTTAACCCATAAGTTGGGGAGAAGAGCTAAATTCATATATTTTTCAAGTCTGTATGCGCGAAAGTGGACGTAATTAACCCGACTATAATTCGAAGTCGTCTCGCCGATTACGAACTTCTGTACCGCTAACGATTACGCCAATTGGCACATCTTTATATTTGTCATACGTTTTCTTTTCACCTGGACAGTTGACAAATATATATGTCATCGAGTTTTGTTGAATGATTCCGAATTTTACCGACCTATTTGGGCTACAAAAAGAAGAAAA
Source organism: Ascarosepion bandense (assembly GCA_037127315.1). NCBI lineage: Eukaryota > Metazoa > Mollusca > Cephalopoda > Sepiida > Sepiidae > Ascarosepion > Ascarosepion bandense. The sequence goes on from JBBBDQ010000418.1 coordinate 1,053,565, forward strand.
AAAACAAACAACAATTTGTCATGACATAAAAGGTATTAACTGACAGGTGTCACTAAAATGACTGTCCGAAAAACAATTGGCGCACAAGAAAAAAATGTTAAGATTAAGAAACAAATTGGCACTTGTGGGCAAAAATTAAAAAAAAAACAAAAAACATCTTTAATTGGGTGAAGGTGTTGATTCAGTGAAACAGGTGAGAGCTGATGGGATTCTAATGTCTTGTTAGCTTCTTCCTGGTGCCTATATTGACAATAATAGATCATTAGATGAAACGGAGGACATGAAAGAGACTCGAACCACCACCTTTAAATTTGTTGTTTTTCATTTTGTTGAACTTTTTTCAGTGCAGTCTTATCAATTACACCCTATACTTTCCGATTGACAAAAAAATTTGAAAAAATTTCAACATTTAAACAATTTTAGGTGGGGGCTCAGTTTTTCATAAAACCTTATAGTAAATCGATCCTGTGCAATTAACTTTTTTGCTTGCGCATATTCAATTACTGAATCCTTTGCGAAATTTTTGAATAAAGCCATTCTTGGAGTTTCCGAGGAAGATGCCATCGTAAGAACTAAAGAAAACTTGAAAAAGACAAAAACAAGAGCAACAACTCGTCCCCACAAAAAACAAAAAAAAACAAAAAAAAAAACAAACAAAAAACAAAGCGGCCCCAACGTCAGTGGCTCCAAAATGGAGGATCGATTTACTATGACGTTGTATGAGAAGATGAACCTCCGCCTAAAATTGTTTAAATATTGAAATTTTTTAAATTATATATATATATTTTTTTTGATAATCGGAAACTTTATGTAATAACCGATAAGACTGCGCTGAAAAAAAAAAAAAAAAAAAAAAGGAAAAAACCACAAATTTAAAGGTGGTGGTAGTCTCCTTCAGGTCCGCCGATGAAACATGGCCACGCACAGTCAGGAACATTTTTTATCATCGTTTCACTGGTGCGCAGGGGGGAGGGGTTACATAAGAGGAGAGCGAAGAGAAAGGGGAACAAGATGGAGGGGGGATGCCGGAGAAAGGATAAAAGAAAGATGGGAATCAATGAGGTAAAATATGGCAACTGACATTTCACTTAAGCTCTTGGAGATTGTAGCTATCAGAGAAGGGAGTTCCACAGGCGGGAACCTGATTAGAAATGGCAGTTACATTTTACTGTTTTTAACGTTTTTGGAAGAGGGTGGGATGTAGTTGCCAATCTAGTATCTCGTGTTAAGTACACAAAATATTCTTTTCATATTTGACAAAAAATAATCGGTAGAGTTGGAAATCATCTTTCATTGCGTAATAGTGATTTAATACGGTTTTATTTTGAAAAGTTCAATCTTTTTTAATCAGTATCACCCCATGCAAGGCAATAAAGCCACTCTGACACAAGGGGTTACAGGGTATGGAAGAATTAGGAACAGAAACACCAATAATGAACGGGAAGAGGAAAGAATACTCAGAAGGACAGTAAGTAGCACCTAATTCTTTGTAGATTAAAGTTGGCCTGAAAGCATGGAACCGGAAAAGAGTTCCACAAGCGAGAATTGCGAGAAAAGAAACTGTTAGCATAGAACTTACGGCTACATTTAGCCAGCTAAACATGAGAACTCGACGCCAGTCTAGCCAGTCAGTTAAGTGCCATACGGGGAACACGCTTGGGCGATCATGTCTCGAAAGAGACATGACTGACTGGACAGAAAATTATCCCGCAGTAGGTTGCCATTGCTTTCTGCGGTAGACTGGTGAATTGTATTATTATATTAATAAATAGTAATTAGTGGGGGATTAGTTTATTACTTCATGACAATAGAAAACCGATCCCCCACTTTATGCCCAATAGAAGCTTTAATTGTCTTTCCAACTATTCAGTCAGTCAGTTAAGTGCCATACGTGATACAGGCTTGGGCGATAATATCTTGAAAGAAACATGACTGACTGGGCAGAAGATTATCCCGCAGTAGGTTGCCATTGCTTTCTGCGGTAGAATGTTTACCAGCCAAGTCTATAGAACCCAATCTGTCCTATTTTTTAACCCATAACTGGAGGAAAAAGACGGATTAATACCTTTCTCAAGGGTATTTGTGCGTAAGTGAATACAACTGGAATTCGAACTCTGCTCTCCGATTTCTCGTTCCGAGTCGATATCTATTGCTCCAGAACGCACTTCCAGTCTAGTGCTTCGCTTAAATTCAAAATGTCTAAATACGGTAGCGAACAATTACCATGAAAGTATTTCTAGGAAAGATGCAGGGAGGTAACCTTATGGCGGTGGGTAAGTGACTGAAGCCGAGCCACCAGATCAGGACCAATAATATTGCTGATTCTGTGGATTTTATCAAGGAACTCAACGTAAATATCAGAGGCACCGGACCATATGTAGGAACTATATTCTAAGCATGTGCGAGTAATGATAATGGTGTGCTTAATAGGTGGAATATTCAAGGATTTCTCCCTTGCACCAATTCTTGAGCCCAAATAAAACCAGGATTTTGACAACTGACTTTCTCGGTAGGCAATTTTCGTTTTAAACATCAGCGCAATGTAATCTTCTTTAAAAAAACAAACTTATTTTTGCGGTTTGTTTTGTACCATGCGTACCAAGTACTAATCACACTAAGCGACTAACATAAGCGACACCAAATACAAGACAAAAGGTGAAACGCTTACGTCAAAAAAGAGGAAATTTTCAAAAGGATTGAAGGATGTTCGTTTGGTTGGAAATCCAAGATGCAAAACGATGGAAAAAAATAAAGGTCTGGAGAATAAGTTTGTCTCCCTCCCTCAGAGTTTTGGAAAGCAAAAACCTGGGTCTTTGTTTATCTAAATTCTAGAGGCTTCCTTCCTTCCTTCCTTCCTTCCTTCCTAGTTTTTGCATTTACTTCCTTTTTCATTTGTTTTAATTTTTTTTTTTTTTAGAAACTTTTTTAATTCTTTCTTTCTTTTTCTTTCGTTTTTTTCATTGTCTTTTTTCTTTTGTTTTTTTCATTATCCATTCTTGTTTCTGTCTTGCTTTTTTCTTTCACTGCTTCATTTTTTTCCTGTGATTCTATTAGTCTTTCCGTTTTACATCTTTCTTTCTTTCTTTCTTTCTTTCTTTCTTATTTACTTCTTTCTTTCTCACTCATTTCTTTCTTTCTTTTTTCTTTTTCAATCCTTCTTTCTTTCTTTCTTTCTTTCTTATTTACTTCTTTCTCACTCACTCTTTCTTTCTTTCTTTCTTTCTTTCTTTCTTTCTTTCTACCATCTTTTGAAAACATTCATTCTTTCATATTTTTCTGTCTTTCTTTTTTTATTTTTGCATTTATTCATTTGTCACCCTTTTTACTTTCTTCTTTATTTTTGAATTTCTTTCTTTCTTTTTCTCTTTTTCATTATTCCTTTTCTTTCCTTTAATTTTTTGATTATTCCATTTTGTTTGTTTGTTTGTTTCTTTTTCTTTCACCATTTCTTTTATACCGGTGATTCTACTCTCACCCCTTCCGTTTTTTAATTCTTTCTTTCTTTCTTTCTTTCTTTCTTTCTTTCCGTTAATTCCATTTTCTCTTTTTCTCTTTCTCGTTCTTCTGTCCATTCTTTCATTTTCCTTTCTCGTTTCTCTACTTACTACAGCTTAAAAATGTCCGCCGTACAAAAATAGGAAATGCTCCGGCGGATGATGTGATTTCAGCATCCATTTTCTTTTTCTCTTCTCTCCTCCTGCTTTCGCGTAACCCGAATCCTTCATTCCCGATTCATTTTAAATACAACGTCCCTAGATTCTTGTACTTAATCTTCTCTAGTTCACGCCATCGAATTGTTATGATACGGAAGTCTATACAGTCCTTTACGTTTTGCCAATTGCTAAAAACATCCCACCACTAACTTCTGTAATCATGATCGGTTTGCTTACGTAATTGCATGTTCCAGAAATGGCGACGCCTACCCAACGGATTAAATCGTCACTTAAGCAAACACTTCACAAGAAGAGCGGGCCGACACACCCTGCGTTCTGGTCGAACGAACAAATCTAACAAAAGTGATGAAAGTGACGAAAAGATTCTTCTTCTTCTTCTTCTTCTTTTGCTCGGCCTCTTCTTCTTCTTCTTCTTCTTTTGCTCGGCCTCTTCTTCTTCTTCTTCTTCTTCTTCTTCTTCTTTTGCTCGGCCTCTTCTTCTTCTTCTTCTTTTGCTCGGCCTCCTTCTTCTTCTTCTTCTTCTTCTTCTTCTTCTTCTTCTTCTGCTCGGCCTCTTCTTCTTTTCTCTGCCTTACACCCCCAACCCAAGTATTCTTTCTCCGTCTTTTTCCTCCTGGACAATAATCTCTTCTTGTATTATTTCGTTTAATGATTAAAATAATAATCGTTAAATGTTCGACAATCAAAGAAAACCATATTTTATTGTATGTTCATGGCTCTCCACTGCTTTCGTTTCTTTATAATCTGTAAATAATAACACAACAGCTTCTTGGGAAAGTGAGTTGAGTGGTTTTCTGTTATCTCTTCCGCAATACGGAATTCAAAATTGTCTCTTCTAGTCAACTGTTTTGTCAGCGAAAATTTAATTCTTTATATATATATATATATATATATATATATATATATATATATATAGTCATCCGCAGACAGATCTGTTTCGCTGTATCACAGCTCATCAGTACGGTTAGACTCCGATTGCTTTTTAACCCAGTATTGAAACCCGGCCGAATTGGCGTCAGTCGGCGATTCTACCTCTGAGCTATGGGCGCTCGGTAGAAGGTGGCAGTAGAATGCCTTGCTTGGGGTGAGATGATTAAAATCTATATATATATTCGTGGTCGAGAGGTCTAAGACCTTGCCAGATCCAGTGGTAGCTTCCCCTATGTGGATAGGGGTCGCAGGTTCGAAACCTGCCGAATGATACACATTTTCGTAATAAAAATTTATCGTAAATAATCAGGCCAGTAGATATAAATATATAATACTGTTTAATTAAAAACAGAATATCGACTTAAATATGAGTATCGATCAAAAATAATGTTCAAACAAATCATTTCAAATTGTCGGTTGTTTATAACTAAGTTTCGTTAATCTTTGTTAATTTCCGTAACATGTTTATCTATCTATCTATCTATATATATATATATATATATATATATATATATATTATAAATTATGTTTTAGAACATGTACATAATTTTTTCTATATATGTCCTCTTCTCTACAATCATATGGTTGTTTCAGTGTTTGGACTCAAACACATCATCAGGAGAAGTCTTCACAGCTCTATACATCATATATCGAGCACTGTTTTAAATTAATGAGAAAATGCGTGAGAAAGAAAAAAAACTCAAGACGAAAACCTTGACAAAACGAAAGCAGAATACAAGAAGGACCCAACGCGAAAGTAGAGCAAACAAGAACGAAAATCTAAGGGTGAGCCAACAACCTACTACGGTTTCGCTTAACAGCTCGTCAGGGAAAATTGGCTCCAATTGGAGCTCTTAAGCGAAACCGTGGGAGGTTGTTGGCTCACCCTTAGATTATTTAACCCATAACTGGAGGGAAGAGACGGATTAATATCTTTCCCAAGGGTATTTGCGCGTAAGTGAATGCAAGGGATTCAACTGGAATTCGAACTCGGCTTCCCGATTTCTCGTTCCGAGCCGATATCCACTGCACCACGACGCACATCCCTTTCCACACTACTTCAAACAAAAAGTTAAGGAACGGCCTCCCTCCTCTACACACACCATCATCAGTTCTGGGCAAAAAGAATGATAACAGTTACTGAATTTGAGAAATTTATTTTCTTGAAAACATTTTTAAAAGATTTTATAAATTTCAGCCGAAAGTAACCCGTGACTTATGTTTTCTTAAGAGGGAACGATTAATATCGTCATTACAATTTTGTCCAAAATGTTTTACTGTTATTCAGCGTTAATGTAAACACATTGTTCAAAGTTTACAATTTAGAGCAGTCCTTGTAAATGAATTTCTCTATCAAGTCTAGTCATACCAGTTTATCTGACTATTTTATCCATATTTGTGGCGAAAAGAAAGAAGATGATTCATGCCTTTTCCAAGGGAGTAGATAGACCTATCTATCGCCCGGTTCACACCCACCCACGTCTATTGAACAGGTTAAGAGGCTCATCCCTTGTTCCCTGTTTAGGATGTGGTTTCCGGCTTTCTCTTTTCCAATCTTTTCACTCTTACGTAGCCCCCTGCACATCAGTGGCTTTACCGCCTTGCTCGGGGTGATATGATTAAAAAAAAAAGGGTATTAGTGCAAAGTCAACACAACAGCTATGATCTGAATTTGAACTCGGCATACCGATTCCATTGTCCCTAATTATAACCGTATTTGGTTTATTATATAGCGTTCGTACTTTTTTTCTGTGTGGTGGGAGTAAGAGTGGGAGTGCAAAAATTGTCCGTAGTGACTATTGCCCCAACAAATGCTTTCGGCCACTTCTTTAGCCATTTTCAAGGTGGTGTTTTTTCAGATGGTGGTCATTTCTCTCCAGTTTTTGACTGTTTAAGATGTTTTTTGTTTTTTGTTTTTTTTTGTTTTGAATACTAATAGAAGCGTTTATTCCGGACATTCGCATGTTAAGTACGGCTGGAATTCGAGTAAGTGTCTTTCTACTTAAAAAAAATAAAAATTACAAGAACACTTAAGAAAAATTCTGCTCGAAAACACGAAAATTATGTATAAATCATATTATCGGAAACTATAAGAGAGGCTCTCTCTATTAAATATCACTCTTTAACTCTCGATTTTAACTAATTTAACAGTGGGAACAGAGTCTTGAAAGTTGTTTTTTTGTTGTTTTTTTTTTTGTTTTTTTTATAGAAAGACGTTTGCTGGAACTCCAGTCGTGCTCAACTGAGGCCGTCGAGGAGGTCTTGGCTCAACACACGCCGACGGCTCAGAATATTCAATAAACGCTCCTTCTCAAAACAACACCAAAATAAAACATATCTAAATCCAAAAAGAAAAAAAAAGTAGAAAAGCACAAAAGAATGTAATTGTCAGGTAATTTTTAATTAAAGATAGGTAAATCGAGAGAGATATATTCAAATTATAGCAGTCGCTATCGTGCATATTACTTGCAATGATTTACAGAGGACTCCGTAAATATAGCCTTGTGCCAAAATTGATGTTCTTGCCGAAATATCGACATGCACTTTTTTGGGGTGCATTTGTCAGCAAAGTTCATCCGGTTATTAATTACAATATAATAACTTTTGTTCCTCACTTTTCTATTAAAATGGCCTTGCGCCAGTCTATGTCACGGTTTAAAAAAATCTACAGGGCTCTTACTATATAGAACGACAATTTGCTTGGTCTTCTCACTGACTACAGACATGTAGTGAGTTCGAACCTTACTATATGCATTTGTAGGCACAAAAGTAAACTTGGTAAATATTTCCTCTGAAGAAAAAGAAATGAAAAAAGAAAAGAAAAGAAAAAAAAAGAAAAGAAATGTCTGTATACTTTCATGTACCTTAATTGAAAAATGTATTATCATTATTTTCGGTGCGTCTGCCTGTGTGTCCAGCTGTATGTGTTTACTACAAAAGACAAACACGTGTGTCTGTTTTGAAAACATACGCAGTCCGTAACGTCTGTCTTTTTGCCTTATAAGTCGCTAAGTTTCCTTTCGACGGGAAGTATAAAACTATAAATAAACAAAACCTTTTGCGGCTAATGATATCAGGCTAAGATGAACCAAACCTTTTTTTTTTTTTTCACTCCCCAGCTTAACGCCATCAGCAGATCCCTGACATCATCAAAAGAATAACAATTATCGTAATCGACATTCTCAGCCAAATCAGTATGGTCCTATCATCATTATCACCATCGCTGTTGAATCAGTCGAGGACCCTCCAGCAACATTACGTAGCGTATATTATTTGATTGTGCTACCACCGATTTTAAAAAAGAATTTTTTTAGAAAATAGAAATTTAAATTCGACGCTTTTTTACAGTTTTCGTAATTCATTCACGCTGTTTTGTCACTACATTTGCTTGTATAGAATGTCAGATAATGTATTTAACGCCTTCTCATCATTTTCATTATAAAAGCATGCTTAAGTTTAACTAAACTCATATACGCAGAAGACGTATTTCGGTGGGCACATTATTTCTGCTTTGCGTCAATTACTTGTAAGCAATCAAACTTTGTTAAAGAACTAATTTTGAAAAGATTTACTGTACTGAACCATATCACATCCTGGTGTTAATTTGCTTTTATTTATTTATTTATTTATTTATTTATTTTTCGCTTTTTTCTTCTTTTTACATTTTTCAGTTTCTTATCTATTTTCCTTTAATCTTTTTCACTCTCTTTTTCATTTTCTCTTTTATTTGTTTCTTTTCTCTTACTTTTTTTTTCACTTTCTTTTCTTCTTTGCATTATTTCACCTTATTTTTCTTTTCAATTTTGTTTATTTTCTTTTTCTTTTACGTTTTTTTTTTCGCTTTCTTTTACTTGGTTCTTTTTCTTTTTTCTATTTCAGTTTTTCACTATCTTTTTTCTTCTCTTTTTTCAGTTTTCACTATCTTTTTCTTTTTTTCTTTTCAGATTTTCACTATTTTTTTTCTTTTCAATTTTTTTATTACCTTTGTTCTTTTTCTTTTTCTTTTCAGTTGTTCTTTATTTTTTATTTTTTATTTTTCAATTTTTCACTATTTTTTCTTTTTCTTTTTTCTTTTCAATTTTTATTATCTTTTTCTTTTTCTTATTTTTTCAATTTTTCACTATTTTCTTTTTTTTTTCTAATTCAGTTTTTCACTATCTTTTTCTTTTTTTCTTTTCAATGTTCCTTTTTTTTCTTTTTTCTTTTCAGTTGTTCACTATTTTCTTTTTCTTTTTCCTCTTCAATTTTTCATTATCTTTTGCTTTCTTCTTTCATTGTTTTCTTCATTCTCTTTTCTTTCTTCTTTATTAAATTCTTCGATTGCATTTTCTTCTCTGTGTTCTTTTTTTTCCTTCATTTCACTTTTCAATTTGCATTTTCTTGAACTAACGCCTACTACCCCACCTCTTCCTCTTCCTCATGTAAGCGAGCAGCCAACTCCCAAAACTGGCGGTGGGGTGGGGTACAATAGATACAAAGGACAATATATTCATCATAACAAACAGTCTAATAAGAAGGTATACCAAACACATGCACTGCAGCCAAATGTGCGCGGTAGGGTGACAGGTTTTGATAGAAGCAACGCGTAACTTTTCATTTGTGTGGGGCTCAGTTAGAAATACATGCAGGTCGAGTAGCCTAGTCCACCCAGACAGTCTCCGATTGAGGATATTCCCTAGTATCTAAATGTGAGTTACTAAATGCTTTGACTGCCTCATTCTTCAAACTAAAAAGAATTTTTAAAAATGCATCGGCCCCTTAGTGACATAGCAGACTTCTTCTTCTTCTTCTTCTTCTTCTTCTTCTTCTTCTTCTTCTTCTTATTATTATTATTATTATTATTATTATTATTATTATTATGTCATTTTTCATTATATTTCGATTTCTACTATGGTCGCACTACCTACCAAGTCTGCGGGAAGACCTAAGGCAGGTCGTGGTGTGTTGTTATGGCTCCATTTCATGCTTTTCCTATCTCCCTTAACATCTCTAGCGTTACATAAACAAAGTTCTCCTTAGTGTGTGGGCTGCACTTAACAAGACAATTTTTTGTATATCTAGTAATCTGGAGTTTCCGGGGATTCTTTCAATGTGTTGTTTTGTTCCATTTTTTTATCATTCCAAGTGCACCCACTATCACTGGTACGATACTTGTTTTCAATTTCTACATTTTTTCTATTTCAATTTCCAGGTCTTTATATTTGACAATTTTTCGAATTCCTTGGTTGCTATGTTACAATCAGCTGGACAAGCCATATCAATTAATAGGCAAGTTTTTTCTTTCTGATTTTTAACAGTAATGTCCGGCCTGTTTGCCTTAATTTTCCTGTCTGTGTAGATGGTGTAATCCCATAGAATCGTGACATCTATTTCTGTAACCGGTGCTGGGTGATGTTCATACCAGTGTTTGTTTACATATTTTCCATAGTGTTTGCACATTGCCCAATGCAAATATTGCCCCACTTTATTGTGACGATGTTTATATTCATTTGAGGACAAGTACAGAACATCCTGTTTTTTTTTATTTTTGTTGTATAGCCATTTCCTTCCGGGTCTCAACCAGAGACCTAAGTTCAGAAATATCTTCATGACATTTTCCACTGATCATTTCTGAAAATAAATAAATAAATAAATGTAAAAAATAAACAAAACAAAAAAATTTAAAACCACACACATTTTTATATAGATAAAGCTCTTCGTAATATGTGAGCTGTACATGAGTACAACTTTTTGTACAGGGTGGGGCAGAGCAACTTGCTTATTTGGAATAACAAATAAAACAAAATAATGCAGATATATGTGTAATTCTTTAAACAGCATCAATTATAACATTTAAATTTTATGCTTTACAAGCTTTAAAGATGACATCAGTCAGATGACGTCCATTCTGCTCAATAGGCTGGGTTGTACTCTGAAGTTTCAGTCAACCAGCATATTGGTGGGTATGTTGGCGACAGCTTGACGAATGTTGTTCTTCAGGTGAGCCAGAGTGTTAGAACGATCGTTGTAAACAATTGACTTCAGATAGCTCCATAGAAAAATAGTCACAGGGTGATAAATCAGGGGACCGTGCTGGCCAATGCAGATCGCCCCTCAAAGAGATGAGGTGTCCTGAAAAGTTTTGCTGCAAAACTGCTATTGACATGCGCGCTGTGTGTCGTGACACCGTCCTGCTGGAACCATACATCTCCAACACCCCATCTGGTTCAGTGTTGGTAGGAAAAACTTATTGATCATGCTGACGTAACGTTCAGACGTCACTGATACTGCCTGTTTGTTTTATTTAAAAAAACAAACAAACATGGGCTAATTATGCCAATTCGCGATAGTACACACCAAACAGTTATACGTTCTGCGTGTAGAGCACGTTGATTAATTTCTCTGGGGTTTTCAAGGCTCCAATAGCGCATGTTTTGCTTATTTACAGATCAGATCCTGAAAGATGGAAGTGAGCCTCATTACTGAAGAAAACAAGCGTGTCATCAGGCAAGCCAAGAAACGTCTCACATGCATTTTCACGAGCAACAAAAATGGATTGTGTTCCTGCGCCACAGCCCATTTGTAGGTATGAAATTTCAATTCTTCATGAAGGTTTCGTCTCACAGAACAAGCAGACAACCCTAAAGCAGATGCATATTTGCGGGCAGACCGTCGAGGGGATCTCAAAACAGATTCTTTAACCGCTTTAATGTTTTGGGGTGACCTTACTGTTTGTGGGAAGCCAGGTTCCTTCTTCTTTACATCACCAGTTTCCCTGAAGTTGTTTACCCAGGAAACAATCGACTGCCGGCCAGGAACACGATCACCGGAGGCAATATTGAAATGTTGACAAAATGCACGTTACGTGGCGACGATTGAACCACCGCTTGAAAAAAATATGCCTCAACAGCAAAAGCGCGTTTCAACTTCGTCCACTCCATGATGCGCACTGAGGTTCCTGTAAAGTAAACAGAAACAAATCCCGCACTCTCGAGTAAGCCCCTCCCCACTATCCTCGGAGCAACCATCGTTTCAGGGCGCCAAATTCAAATAAGCAAGTTGCTCTGCAACCTGATCGCGAGGCGCCTGACCGGTGATCTAATGCTGACGAGAGTGTCGCCTCCGTCCGGTGAATCACGGTGGTTCTCGGCACTTCTGCAGCACCGCCTCGTGCACATATTTTTTTCCAAAACCAAACAAATAAAGCACAAACAAAAACACTAAAAACCCTGGACGGGGGGGTCACTCGGCTCGTCCGGCGATGGAGAGCGCGGCCAGCTGCGAGAACTGATGCGAATTGCAGGACATCGACACCTCGAACGCGCATTGCGGCCTCGAGATAACTTATCTGTATTTCTTTAAGGCATGTGCTAAGCTATCAGGAATCATTTCAATAAGCATGGACTATCAGGAATTCTGTTATCATTATTATTAGTAGTAATAGTATTATTGATTTATTTACTTATTATTATTATCTGCAGGTCAGCACCAGTGTAACAGTAAAAATGTTTAACCACTCCCCCCCCCCCCCACTAGAGTGAGTTGTCCCACAAGACCAGTTTTTAAATTGGGGAACACGAACGCGGACGCTCGGTTCAAAGTTCAAATATTACCCAGCTACCGTTGACGAATCAACTGGATGCAAGTCTACTTAAAAACTGAATGGTTACACCACGTGCCTCTTTGTTCTCTTTAGAGATCAAGCGACAGCAAGTTCTTTGAACAACCAGTGCTCTAATTACTGTTCGAACTCGTTTTGCTAATCCTCTTATCGGGATTCTTTCAATCTCTCTTCAAATTTAAATATTCTGAAGTTTTGAAGGGACTTTTCCAGTCAGTTAAGTGCCATACGTGATGCATGTTTTAGGCGATCATGTCTCGAAAGATACATGACTGACTGGGCAGAAGATTATCCCGCAGTAGATTGCCATTGCTTTCTGCGGTAGATTGGTGAATTATATTATTATATTAATGAGTAGTAATGAGTGAGGAATTAGTTTATTACTTCATGACAATAGAAAACCGATCCCCCACTTTATGCCCAGTAGAAACTTTAATTGTCTTTCCAGCTATTCACTTGTTAAGTGCCATACGTGATACACGCTTTGGGCGATCATGTCTCGAAAGCCATTGCTTTTTGTGATAGACTCGTTGCCGACCAAGGCTATAGAACCCAATCTGTTCTGTTTTTTAACCCATAACTGGAGGGAAGAGACGGATTAATACCTTTCTCAAGGGTATTTGTGCGCAAGTGAATGCAAGGAATTCGACTGGAATTCGAACTCGGCTCCCTGGTTTGTCGTTCCGAGTCGATATCCACCGCACAACAACGCACATCAGTACCAGCCAATCGTAACGGGTGCAAACGTTATTCTTCTGACTCTTAATTTCTTTTCTCTTCCAGAAAAAAACGTTTTCATATTTGGACAACTTTTCTTTTCTTTTCATTTACAATCTGCTGTTGTCTGTTGAAAGAAGCATTTTCATAAAAGTCTCTATTATTAATAGGGCTTACGGCCTATCACGTTCAATACACCGGTTCTCACTCGATCACCGAAGTTAAGCAACGTTGAACCTGGTCAGTACTTAGATGGGTGACCGCTTGGGAATACCAGGTGCTGTAAGCGTTTGGTGACGAATGTGCGTTGTGGTGCAGTGGACATCGGCTCGGAAAGGGAAATCGGTGAGCCGAGTTCGAATTCCAGTTGAATACCCTGCATTCACTTAAGCACTGGTACCCTTGGGAAAGGTATTAATCCGTACCTTCTCTCCAGTTATGGGTTAAATAACAAGGGTAGGACTTGGGGACCCTGCCCTTAAAAACAAATCCCAATGAATCTTGATGCTCGAAAAGAAAAGAAAAGTATTACTAGATTACTAGACACAAAAACTTATATAAAAACAACAATAAATTGTTGAGAGAAAAAAAGTATTACCAGCAATAAATGGATAAAAAATTTGGTTGGCAATAAATGACCCGCCGAGGTGTTGATTTGCCACAAAACCAACCAACTAACCAACCAACTATTATTAATAAAATTGTTTTTTTTTTTCTGCAAATCGATGACAACGAAAATTCTGACGAGATCAAATAAACCATCTGATATTTCAACCTAAATCTTCTTCTTCTTGTCCTTGTCCTTGTTCTTGTTCTTCTTCTTTATGTGTCCTGTCCTTTCGGGACGTAGATGATCATAGACTTCACTTACCCCTCTCACTTGTCACTGTTAATATTTTCCCTTTTTAGTATCTCTCGAAAACCCCGCTCCACCGTTCATTTGCTCAAGCTCATCAAGTATGTCTCGCGTTGCTTGTTCCAGACTCTCTTTCTCTCTATCCGCCCTGTGAGTATTAGAGTCTCCAAATCCTCCTTTCTCATTACGTCTTCCCAAAACCTCAGCTGTCTCTTCCTGGTACTAAGTATGGGTTTTCTTCTAGTTTGTATCCTCTCCAGGACCTTACCGCTCACGTGCTCGATCCATGGTATCCTCAGCATCCTTCATCCTTAAAGAGATCGTCTAACATTCGCTGCTGTATAGAAGGACATAGCAGTCTATCACTCTTTGTTTCTAATGAGATTCCCCTGTCGCCTCTGGTTAGGTTTTGAAATGCGTCCTTGGCCATGCGAACGCGGGTTCCAGTCTCAGTGTCGCACTTTCCATCTTCTGTCAGAACCCTACCCATGTATTTAAATTTCTTTATTTGCTTTAATTTAGTTTCCCTGACCTGTAGGTCGTATTTTATGGTCTTCTTTTTGCTGATGACCATGCATTCAGTATTTTTAAAGTTTATGCTTAGTCCTTTCTTCTCGCTTTCTCTTGCTGCTTTTAGATGAAACAATCATTATTCGATTCTGAGTTTAGCAGAATGCAAAAGAAATTCCTTATTATGAATTAATGGAAATGAACAAAAAACTTTACAGTATTTTTATATCTACTAAAACCTGTGTTAGTTTTTGATTTCAGTTGTTTGTAAATGGGATGGTCAATATATCCAGGAATTGCACTAAATTTCGATTAGGTGGGGGATACTAGAATCAAGCAAGTACAAAGAATTAAATAACTAGTAAGTGTTCTAACAGGAGATGGAAAGTGCGACACAGAGATCCGAAGATGAATTGGAATGGCGAAAGACGAGTTCCAGAAACTGAGTAAAGTAATAAGACACAGGAAAATTTCACTAGAAACAAAGAAAAGAGTGCTGGATTGCTATGTGGTGTCAGTTCTTTAATACGGCAGTGAATGCTGGATAATATCATCGAATATAAGGAAAAACTTGAAGCAACTGAAATGTGGTTCTACAGGAGGATGCTGCGGATATCATGGACCGAGCATGTGAGCAATGATGAGGTTTTGGAAAGGATGGAAACGAAAAGAAAATTGATAGTGAGCATCAGGAAGAGACAAAGTTCCTGGGACATGCAATGAGGAAGGAGGGCTTGGAGAACCTGATACTGACAGGTCAGATAGAAGGAAAAAGATACAGAGGAAGGCAGCGGGTAACATATTTGAAGGGCTTTATCAGGTGGATGACGGAACGGGGGTTGCGTGGCGTAACACGAGAAAGCGTGCTAAGAGCCACCAGGGAGAGGGAGACGTGGAAAGCCATGATCGCCTATGGCCTGAAAGGACAAGGCACATAGAAGAAGAATATATATATGCCAACTGTGTATAAGAAATTATAATGTGGATATAAAATGGGGGATCAATTCTACATCATAATCAATATATAAACTGATCCTTCATTTTTTGTCCATGCTATTTTGTATACATTCTTATTTCAGACTTATGGGCTTCAGCTATTGGATGGCAGGGCCGGGTTTGGGTGGTGTAACAGGAGAAAGCGTGCTAAGAGCCACCAGGGATAGGGAGACGTGGAGAACCATGACCGCCTATGGCCTGAAAGGACAGGGCACATAGAAGAAGATTAGTTAACCTACTAGAAAGTATGTGTTATTAATTTAAATATTTAATGTTGCTTTGTGGTGATTGGTATCGGAAATGCAATCTCTCAAAAGACTCGTAAACTTTCGAGTCCCCGCGTTAACTATATTTTGTTTTATCACAAAAAACGCAATGGAGATTTTTGACTTTCAGTGTCTTTAAAGGTTTTTTAGTTGAAAACATTCAGTCGTGGTGGAAAAAAACAAAAAACAAAAAACCAGATGTATCAGTTCAGAATTGTTGTCGGATTTCATCAAACATTATCTTATCTATACATCTGTCTGAGTGTTAACCCCTTCAATGCTGCTCAATTCGTCACTAAATTTGGTAAATTCATTAGACACAATGAGTTTCAAGTCGTTCTTATCTCGAACTGTGATGAAATTAAAAGTGTTGTGACACCTAAAGAAACACAGTAAATTAAATGTGTTACTAGAGAGCCGATTGTGGTCAATTTTTAACGCTGTCTGTTGCCATTTGTACTTTTGTGTCATCCAAGAATCATATACCACGAGGTGAACCAATTGGCTGGATCGGTGGAACTAACTCATCTGGATGAATGACAAAGCAACTATTTTTATAATTCATCAAGCATTTTGGTGAAGCGTGTATGTGTTGCACAAAGGAAAAAAAATCACGTTCTCATCCACTTGTCCTGCATTGGCGTCGAAATACTTGATTCTGCGAGAGGAAAAGGTGATTTTCTACTCGCTTTCCGCATTTTTCACATAAAATGAAACCGCTCAACAGAACTGAAAGAAAAATGGTTCCTGTTCCAAAGAATACCTACCTGTTCCAGAATACCTACCTGTTCCAGAATACCTACCTGAGAATTAGCAAATCATTTTAATGTATGACTCCTCTTTATTTGTAAACGGTTGCTGTTACCAAGCTGTTTTGCCGGCAAATATCTGTATGAGCTTCTAAATCACGAGAATTAAGCCAGAGAGTCCTAACCTATTGAATGGCACCGGTTTTGCCTCCAATTTGACAAAAAAACGTCAAAACCTCTCTCAGCTAATCTAGGAATAGATCGATATGATGTTATGTTAGAAGCCAGTAACATCGACAAAATTACGGAAACGATATCTTCATTTAGCAAGAAACCTTGTAAAAGTGATAATCACATTAGACTGTTTCCTGATCGTTGTCCAAATACAGTTTTGCCTCCACAAGACAGAAAAAAATGATAAGTGTCCTGATTTTTAGATGGATGCCAGACAGCAAGATTATAAGAGGTTGGTTAAATACCTTGCATAATAAGGCGACAGAATATTTCTGGAGATGACCAGTATACTGCATACAGTGAAGGCTTCACTGTTACCACCCAACACGGCCTCCCTCAGGAATTACAATCTGTAGATGAAGATCTGAGACAACCATCAGATTTATTAACATTTTATATAAAATCAAATTAAATTTTCCATGATCAGAAAATGTACAAAGCTGCAAACAATTTCAACACAGTGAATGTATATAATTGTGAATGCTTTTTTGTAAAGATCTGGTAGTGATTGCAATATTGTATAACATTCACAATAGACTCATAACATCTTCATATTTGCAATATTGATAGCCTGGATTAGTTTCTACAATAAATGTTTCATTAACACGCTAAGTGTAAAAGAGAAACAAGTATGTGATGTTATAAGGAGTAAGTAAGTAGTGCTTAGTCAAATTACTGTACATCTCACCATGAATTAACTAAAATTATTAACTGAGTTCCTGGAGAGGACGATAAACTACATCCATTTTGAGGAGGGTGGAACCGCCTCTTAATTAGTGTTGTTCCCAGGTCCACCATAACTTCGGGTGGTAGCACCGGTTAGGGTCCCAACTATGACCAAATACTGAACCTTCAAACAAAAATAAAATACTATGAAAATATAAAAAAAAACTTTTATTTTTAATTCGAAATGACAGCAATACATTTTATCTGCAGATGAAGGCGTACAACTGAAAACATTTAGATTTCGGCATTAAATAACCCATAGACCTGTTGATATGTCACTAAACAAAATCCACCAACCAACATAAAAAAAACACTTTCATGGGATTAAATCATATAATACCCTACAATTTCTTCCGAAATGAAACACATATCACCACATCTAGTAATTATGTTTACACGTCCATATGCACAAAAGCTGAGTATCATCTACCATGTATTCAATTACGAAAGCAGAAGAATATATATTTGTATTACTTCAAAGCTCCCAGATAAGTTGAATATAGGCATTAAATGACCCATAAGAAGTTGATATACCGTTAAAAAAAACAAATTAAATTGTTTCTCAACTGAAGAATCATCTCTTGAAAACTTTTATTTTTACCCGAAGCACCTCCTCGGGTTCATTTATTTTGACACTTGAAAATCTTGAATTAAATAGACATTAGCATTTTTTTTTATAAAGGCCAAGGAGGCAGTGCTTATTCTTCAGGTTAAAATACTAATTATTATGATGCTTTGAAAATTTTCAAAAATAGAAAATATGCGCCTACATGTTAATTAAAATGTATGTAAATTAGAAATCAAGTGTGAATGTGACTAAAATTTGAGGTACAAATTACATAATTTCCTAAAAGTTTTTTTTAATCATTTCACCCTAAGCAAGGCAGTACCGCCACTGATGCGCAGGGGGCTACATAAGAGTAAAAGTTTAGACAAGAGGAAAGTGAAGAGAAAGACGAACCAGTTACAGGGGGAGTCAGAAAGGGCAAAAGAAGGATGGAAACACAGGTGTGAAAACAGTTGCGAAGGTAATGAGAAAGGAAAAGATATACAGGGTGATGTGGAAAGAACTGAAGTCAAGTGGATAAGAGATGGGTATTGACATTGCATTTACATTCCTGGAGGTTGTAGCCATCAGGAAAACAAGAATATGGAAGATATACAGGGTGATGTAGAATAAACTGGAGTCAAGTGTATAAGAGATGGGAATTGACATTGCATTTACATTCCTGGAGGTTGTAGCCGTCAGGAAAGCAAGAATATGGAAGATATGCAGGGTGATGTAGAATAAACTGGAGTCAAGTGTATAAGAGCTTGGTATATTGACATTGCATTTGCATTCCTGGAGGTTGTAGCCGTCAGGAAAACTAGGATATGGAAGATATACTGGGTGATGTAGAAAGAACTGGAGTCAAGTGGATAAGAGATTGGTATTGACATTATATTTAAATTCCTGGAGGTTGTAACCGTCAGGAAAGCAAGAATATGGAAGATATACTGGGTGATGTAGAAAGAACTGGAGTCAATGGATAAGAGATGGGTATTGGCATTGCATTTAAATTCTTGGAGGTTATAGCCGCCAGGAAAGCAAGAATATGGAAGATATACAGGGTGATGTAGAAAGAACTGGAGTCAAGTGGATAAGAGATGGGTATTGACATTGCATTTAAATTCTTGGAGGTTGTAGCCGTCAGAAAAGCAAGAATATGGAATTCGATTAATTCATTTTCGATTACTTCGTATTTTTTAATGCACAGATCAGCCGCACTAATCGAAGGATTCCTGTATTCAAAGAATATTTTACCGTTTATTTAAATAGCTTTTCGATTACTTTAATTACTCAACTGTCATATTTAAAATCTTATATTTCTCGCTTATAACAAAATATTCATCAGATTTGCGAGCGAGGGAAACAACATGACATTTCAGATTGTACCAGCCTAACTCACTGGTGAGATAGGCTGGTAAACATTTCCCGAGTATTAAAATGACAATAAAATAAACTGATTTAATGTCCGATATTTAAGCGACGCTTCCAAAAGAAAAACGGAGTGATAATCATCTGTGTAAAAAAAAAAAAATTCCATCTCTTCCCGATTCCATCGAGATTATCCAGGCCTGTCAGCTTCAAATTCCCAAGTGTTGTACTCGCTGCAAGAATTTCTTTGACTACTCAACATTTCCTAATGTTTCAAGATATCGATAGACTCATTCAAAGAATTCGTCGTCTCGAAATCTACAGCGATCCAAGTCTGACTATTTTACTCCACTATGCAAATATATATGGGATAAACCAAAGACACCTTTAAGACCTGGTGGTTCAATCACAAGTCTATATTCAAAATAGAAAACTTAAAAAAACTGTACAAAAATGGCTAGCCACGTGTGGAAATTGAAATTAAAATATGGAAAAAACCCAGACATAACGTGGAGTATAGTGAAAACAGCCAAGCCTTACAATATTAAAATATGTAGACTGTGCCAGGAAGAAAAGTTCGCGTTATGTTATTCCCAAACAAAAATGAATTATTGCATGAAAGAACTGAAATTATGGCTAAGTGTAAATATACTAAAAAATATCTATTAAGTTCATAAACCATGTATGGAAACGTTATAACTTTTTGTAATTTTAAAAATTGCGCGTTCAAAAATTCTCCGTCACGTACGTGAGCGTTCAAAAAAAAAAAAAAAAAAAACACCGTTACGTGAGCGTTCTTAAAAAAACCCCAGTAAAATCAGTTATTGCAAATCAACTGAAAACACCACATGGTAGAAACCTAGGTTGCGTAATAACTTGTTTTATAACAATTTTTTTTTAAATTGCTTTCATTTTCTTTAATTATAATAATTTATAAAGTTTCGAAAAGATTTTTTGAATACTACAAAGATTTGTTGTCGTTAGTTTATTACCTTATTTATATTTTATTATATTTACTAATCGAAAATTGAAAAGTTTAATACAAATCGCCATGCCTTCGTATTTTAAAATAATTCTTAATTTATTTTTTGCATATTTGAAGATTTTGTATAGTAATCTCTGTGTGTACATTAAAAAGACATGTTTCACAGTTTTTTCCCCTTACAGAAAATAAAATTGTACAATTATGTTACTTGTGATCACCATACACTCATCTTATCTCGCATTTGTCAAGCTGTCATCACGTTTAAAATACAGTGAAAAGGTCAGAAAGCTCAACGCTATGATTAAAAAATAGTTTTCTTCTAGATTTCATGCTATAAATAATTAATACTTGTGTAAATCAGATTAATTTCGCATTAAATTTGTTAATTTTTCAAAAATAAATCAATGTGTCACAGATGTAGATTTTATTTTTGCAAGATTAAAAAAGCGAGAATTAACTTTTGTTTACAAATGTGTCGCTCATTCAAAAATGGTCAAAAGATTGACCAATTAAAAAAATCTCCAAGTTTTAGATTTCAATCAATAAGATTTCTGTTTGAAATACATCATAGTACTTTGCTTAAAGGAAATAGTAAATTGAATAACTTAGCTAATATAAAAGTTTCAAGAAATTTTTTTTGTTTTTAAAACTTTAGTTTAAAAATTAGTTATCGAAAGTAAGTAGACACACACACACACACACACACACACACACACACACACACACATATATATATATATATATGTATATATATATAATGATGCATCCCTTTTTTATATGCTAATAACAAATTTGGCGGGAAGATGCATGCCAAATGGGAAAAGTTATCGTGTGACGCGTTTCGTCCTTTATATATATATATATATATATATATATATATATATACAGAGAGAGAGAGAGAGAGAGAGAGAGAGAGAGAGAGGGAGAGAGAGTATTTTCTTTCATGGAGAAAAACAATACTGGATTGTTTGCTATCGAGGAAGTCTATTCTTGTTCGTAAGACTTCTCGATATTGAAACCGGTTTAATTTTAGTCTCACATAACAGGGGTACTCAAGCACTTGTACCTACTAAAATTACTCTATCCAGTAACAAATGAAATAGATACATATGTAGATAGGAACATATTTAGATAGATAGATAGATAGATAGATAGATAGATATGAACAGACCCAGATAGATAGATAGATAGATAGATAGATAGATAGATAGATAGATAGATAGATAGATATGAACAGACCCAGATAGATAGATAGATAGATAGATAGATAGATAGATAGATAGATAGATAGATAGATAGAAGTACTGATAATGGCCTATATGTATGGTCTTAGCATAATCCAGTTTGCAATGGTGACCCTCTTTCTTCACTTCTCTCTCTTTCCCTTACTGTCTCTTTCTACATCATATTGTCGGATCGTTAATCTCGCCTTTAGCATTGATGTCATGATCATCATTAACATCTTTAACGCGATTATCAAATGATTAATGTTATCCTCTTCGTTCATCATTATCATCAGTATCATTGTCACCATAATTGTGTCAGCGGCGTCAACATAATTTTCAGCTGATGCTCGAAAATCAACTCCGTCGTACTCCTTATCCGCATTGCTATCATCTCAATGTGTTTCGGGGATGATAGATCCTCTTCAGGGCGGATCTCGTATTCATGCAACAAAGTTTCGCCAACACTAATAAAATTAATATTAAAATATGAATTATATATATATATATATATATATATATATATAGTTTTTATTTTTTTATTTTTTGTAGTATTCTATCTCTTTTTTCAAGGAGAACACCTCACCGAGTATATAGAGTAAAAGTAACTCATCAACCAAACCTTATACCAGATTTGTTTGTTAACATTTTGTTTATATATATCGTATTTTTTCTTGAATTTTTATTTCTTTTGCTAATTTTTTAAAACTTATTTTCTTTTAAAATGATTTCATCTATTCTTCTTTCTTATCTCTTTTTATCTTTTCTTTTTTCTTTCTTTTCCCCAAATTCTTGTTTTTTTTTTAAATTATTATTAATTACTGACGCGTCGGCAAAAAAGGGGAGCACCTGGCGTTTTAGGAAGAGCTGCCATAAGCGGTTTCATTATCAGCGACATCCATCTTCCCAATTAAGACCCCTTGTTTTTTTCACTGTCAGAAGAGTTCTTCGGCGGCGTGTTGGCTGTTTTCTTAGTGGCTGTCGTTAGCAACAGAGATGGCTGCATTCGAAAAACCTACTTACGTTTAATACGTACATTGGTGAACAGAACAATCACCCCTTTTGTGCCATTGCCGCTCTGTCGAAACACTATTCCCCACCCGACATCCAATGTCAGCTTCCTTTTCTCCTGGGCCACAAACCACATTAAGGAGTCCACACTTAACGAGGTAATCACTGGGGTGAAGGAGTGACACGTGGATCCCAGAAGGTAAGCATATTTGAACTACTGAACATCTATGCCGCATAAGGCGATGAAGAAGAAAGAGTGAATAAATGATAGACAGATACATAAGTAGAGCGAGTGAGTGAGTAAGGCGAAATGGTAGAAGTAGATAGGGAGGGTGAACGAAGAGTTTGATTTTGAAAGTAGAGAGAACAAGATAAAGGGAAATTGATATGAACGCGCAGTTAACACTGCTGCGATGGCGAAACGAGTTAGGTGTTTCATGATGAGATTAAGGGTAGATATACATATATGAAGAAAATGATAGATAGATAGATAGATAGATAGATAGATAGATAGATAAAGAACAGACTGAGATAGATAGATAGATAGATAGATAGATAGATAGACAGAGAGAGAGAGAGAGAGAGAGAGAGAGAGAGATAAAGAACAGACTGATAGATAGATAGATAGATAGATAGATAGATAGATAGATATGAACAGACTGAGATAGATAGATAGATATGAACAGACTGATATATATATATAGAGAGAGAGATAGATAGATAGATAGATAGATAGATAGATAGATAGATAGATAGATAGATAGAGAACATACTGAGATAGATAGATAGAGAACAGACTGAGATAGATAGATAGATAGATAGATAGATAGATAGATAGATAACAGACTGAGATAGATAGATAGATAGATAGATAGATAGATAGATAGATAGATAGATAGATAGAAAAACACAAAATGACTCGATATCTTCTAAGTAAATAAATATTGAATGCAAAACCTCCAATCGTATCTATTTAAACTGTCTACATATATAGGATGTATCAAAAATACATTTAAAAAATTTGGGGGCGTGTCCCTCACACTAAAACAAGGACAAAAGTTCGTATAAACATATTTCTGCAAATCGTTCGCCTGAAGTTTAAAGAAGGTTTATGGTAGGTGACGCTGTGTTGCTAAGTAGACTAGGTTACACTTGTCATTCGTGTACATTTGTGGTTAGCCTCTCTTCAACATTTAACGTATGTAGTAGTGAGTTAACCGAGTCATCCAACCTTTGCTGCTGTTCGTTGTTGCGTTGCTGAGACAGAATCCGTGACACCACAATCTATGAATCGAGTCTACAAGGCATTACAGCGCCATTTTCCGTACAGTTTCTTTAAACTTAATAACGTGTGTAGTTGTGAGTTAACTGGGAAGTGTTTCGTTTAATATTGGGAAGGAAATTTATATCGTGAGGAGGCAGATATGATTTTTACATACGACTGTGTAAATGGTAATGGACGCGAGGCTGCACGGCTGTATCAGATTGCATTTCCATAAAAAAGGCAGCCGAGTCATCCAACCTTTGCTTCTGTTTATTGTCGCGTTGATGAGACAGAATCTGTGCCACCACAAACTATGGATCGAGGCTACATGGCATTACATCGCCATTTACCGCACAGTTTCTCTAAACTTAATAATGTATTTGCGGAAATATGTTTATATGAACTTTTCTTCTTCTTTTGGTGTAAGGAACTCGCCCCTAAAGTTTGTAACAGTATTCTTGATGCATTATATATATATATATATATATATATATATATATATATATATATATATATATATATATAAGAAACATTAAGGCAGACACGTTATCTCATGGTGAATCAGAAGTATGGGACTATTTCAGGCGAACCATCATCAGCTTCCGTTTTTATTTAACAAAATATTTTACACAAAATTTGTGTAAAATCCTTGTACAATAAAGTTGGAAGCTGATGATGGTTCGCCTGAAATAGGCCATACTTCCGATTTATCCTGAAATAACGTGTCTGCATTAATTTTTTTTATATTTGCTCTATATGTATTTATATGCATATATGTTTAGAGCTCTCTTAGAGAGTTTTCCTACCACTGTATGTACAGGATACTCCTTTGGACTCTTCTATACCCACACTGCATGCTGATATATATATATATATATATATATATATATATATATATATATATATATATATCTCAATCTGTTCCTTATCTATCTATCTATCTAAGTCTGTTCCTATCTATCATTTCTCGTAGTCACTGACTTTCTTTCTTTCTTTCTTTCTTTCTTTCTTCATTATCTATCTATCTATCTATCTATCTATCTATCTCAGTCTGTTCCTATCTATCATTTCTCTTAGTCACTGACTTTCTTTCTTTCTTTCTTTCTATCTATCTATCTATCTATCTATCTATCTATCTATCTATCTATCTATCTGTCTATTTATTTCGATGTCAATAACTAAGGTATCTTGAGTTAGTTCTGACGAGGCAGTCACTTTTCGGATCAGGTGAAACGATATCTAAAAGAACTTCCGCCATTTGAACAACTCATAAGAATTACCGGCTGTGGATCATATCCTGGTTTTTGTTTCCTAAGCATCATGGCGTCAGCAGGTTTTGTGTGTTTAGTCTTAGAAGACGGGCGTTGCTAGATTTACTGAGGCAATTAGCGTCAGTCTCAACTGAGGGAAGTGAGTGAGGGATAAAAGTACCCCAGCTGAAATATTGGAATATATACAATAAAGATGAGGATGCTAGGAGAGTCGGAAATTAATTTCGCTTGTTTTTCTATTTGAATCTCCGGGCATTATTTGGATTGGTCAACTTATAAAAAATCGGGAGTTGTTTTTGTAGATTTACATTTAAACCTTTTTTAAGCTACATTTGTTAGAATCAAAACTTTGTTTTTATCTATTTAGTTGGGTGTTCTTTTCATAATATTGATACAGTGTAAAATTAACCCCTGACTTTTAACGAGCTTTTTTATTATTATTATTATTTTATGAAATCGTTATCCCCCATCATGGTATACGCTTAGGTGATCATGTCTCTTTCATGTTAATACTGATTAGATGATTTTCCCGCAGTAAATAGCCATTACTTTCTGCGGTAGATTGCTTGCCAAATCTGTCCTGCTATCGAGCTTGAGGGAGAAGAGATGGATTTATATCTTTTCCAAAGGTATTTGTGCATAAGTGAATGATAGAATTCGATTGGAATTCGAACTCGATTCTCTGATTTCTGATTCCGAGCCGATATCCATTGCACCACAACCGCACATGCAAGGCAATAAAGCCACTGGAAATAGTGTGAACCGGATGACAGGTGAATCTATCTACTTCTCTTGAGGAGGAATAGTGTCATCATAATTTCAGAGTTTAGGCAGAAATGTTAGAAATGTCGAACTGATGTGGACTTTAGAAGGAACAGGGTGACTAATCGTAAAGGCGGACCTGAAGGAGACCACCACCACCACCACCACCACCTTTAAATTAATTGGTTTTCATTCTTTTTGACTTTTTTCAGCGCAGTCTTATCGATTATTACATAAAGATTCCAATTATTAAAAAAAATTGAAAAAATTTCAACATTTAAATAATTTTAGTGGGGGCTCAGTTTCTCATACAACGTTACAGTAAATCGATCCTCCATTTTGGAGTCACTAGCATTGGGGTTGCTTTGTTTTTTTTTTTGTGGGGGGGGGGTGAGTTGTTGCTCTTGCTTTTGTCTTTTTCAAGTTTTCTTCAGTTCTTACAATGGCATCTTCCTCGGAAACTCCAAGAATGGATTTATTCAAAAATTTCGCAAAGGATTCAGTAGTTGAATATGCGCAAGCCAAAAAAGTTAATTGTACAGGATCGATTTACTCTAAGGTTGTATGAAAAACTGAGCCCCCCACCCCTAAAATTGCTTAAATGTTGAAATTTTTTTACAAATTTTTCTTGTCAATCGGAAAGTTTGGGGTTTAATCGATAAGATTGCACTGAAAAAAGTAAAAAAAAAAAATGATAATCAACAAATTTACAGGTGTTGGTAAAGTCGTACCGGCGAGTGACTCCAAAATGGAGGATCGATTTACAATAACGTTATCTGAAAAACTGAGCCCCCACCCCAATTGTTTAGATATAGAGATTTTTCCAAATTTTTTTTGTCAATCAGAAAGTTTAGGATGTAATTGATAATATTGCATTAAAAAAAGTTTTTAAAAAAATTTAAAGATGGTGTTTGTCTTCTTCAGGTCCGCCATCCTAAACATAAAAACAAGAAATAAACTTCTGCTCCTGCTCTAGAGACCGAAGTGGTGCGTGAATTGAGTGATAGGAAAACCTACCAAGTGATTATATTTTCCTTTCAGTTAATTCTCGGTCAGTTTGTGAATTAAAGAAAGAAAGTCAGTCAGTTAAGGGCCACATGTGATACACACTTTTGACGATCATGTCTCAAAAGAGACATAACTGACTAGGCAGAAGATTATCTCGCAGTAGGTTGCAAATGCTTTCTGTGATAGACTGGTTGCTAGCCATAGCTACAGAACCCAATTTGTCCTATAATTTAACCCATAACTAGAAGGAAGAGACGAATTAATACATTTCCCAAGGTTATTTGTGCGTACGTGAATGCAAGGAATTCAACTGGAATTCGAACTCGGCTCCCCGATTTGTCTTTCCGAGTCGATATCCACTGCACCACTTTCAAAATTCATATAGGTACTTAAAAATGGCACATCTAAGCGACGCTTAGAAAATCAACTTCCTACAGGTTTGGGGGTTCGGCGCAGGGCTAACAACCCTGCCCCATAAAAAAACAGTTTGTAACGGGAACAGCAAAAACGCTGCCCTACACACCATTGGGTGGAACGGAAAAGTTTATTTTTCGTCTTTCTCTTCACTCTCTTCAATCTAATCTTTTTAATCTTATGTAGCCCATGATGTGCACATCAGTGGCGTTACCGCCTTGCTCTGGGTGATACGATTAAAATATATATATATATATATATATATATATATTGTAACTAAGTTGTAGAACTCGTAGGTTTTTTAACCTACTGTTCATGCATTTACTTTTATAAAGAGTGCTCGATACAAACGTAGAGAGTTATATTGTAATTGTTGTTACAATGGTTTATAAATTCATAGTATCACTACACAAAATATTTCGCGTTTCGAAGCTGACTATGTGTTTTGGTCGCCTCTTCTTCGGGTGATCAAGTTGGTATGAAAATTATCTGGTGAAAAAGACCGTTTATTTGTGGTGAATTTGTTTTTCTTTTAGGTGAAAGTGGGTTTGGGATGTGATTTGGATTCTGTTGACCTTATTAATGGTTACTATATATATATATATATATATATATATATATATATATATATATATATACAGAAATGTAGTATTAAGGTGTGGTATATTTATACGATAAAGTGCTCAGTATCAGAATCATAGCGTATGTAAATGTAAAAATGAATATTAAAGTCAACATTCAGAGGCGACAGACTTTTTTATGCTAGGCGCAATCATCAGGTCACATGTGTCGGAGTTTTTCCTCGACTATTTATTTATACGCATTGTGGCTAATCTTACTTTGTCGGTAGTGGTTTTTTTATTTATTTGAATAAATTTATTTTACTTGTTTTTATTTTTATATTTATATTTATTTTTTTCTGGTTTTCGGTGTTTAATTTATGTACTTAATTTATTTCATTTATTTATTTTATGTTTTTATTTTATTTTATCTATTCTAATGGTTGTTATGGCGGCAGTGGTTTGTTCATTTTTTGCTTGGATTAAATTATTTGTTCTTTATTATTATTTATTTATTCTTTTCAGTTTTCGATTTTTAAGTAACGTAGTAAAAATTTGTTTTCATGCCTGCATTTTGAGATGAGTTCCGATCGTTTTTTTAGTAGTTTGTTTGGGTCTGGGAAGAAACTTACGGTTACATTTACTTACTTCAAGTATAAAATGACGAGACCTTGCCGCCAATCTAGTACTGCACTTAAATTCATAAAGTCTAGGTAGCATAGAGGAGAGTTCATCAGAACAATTATCATGAAAGTATTCTTAGGGAAGGTTACATCTAGCCATTTCAACTGTAAAATAATGAGACCTTGCCGCCAATCTAGTACTGGACTTAAATTCATAAAGTCTAGGTACCATAGGGGAAAGTTCATCCGAACAATTATTATGAAAGTATTCTTAGGGAAGGTTACATCTAGCCATTTCAAGTGTAAAATGATGGGACCACGCCGCCAATCTAGTACTGCACTTAAATTCATAAAGTCTAGGTAGCATAGAGGAGAGTTCATCAGAACAATTATCATGAAAGTATTCTTAGGGAAGGTTACATTTAGCCATTTCAACTGTAAAATAATGAGACCTTGCCGCCAATCTAGTACTGGACTTAAATTCATAAAGTCTAGGTACCATAGGGGAAAGTTCATCCGAACAATTATTATGAAAGTATGTACAGAAAAAGCACAGGGAAACTACATTACGGTGGTGGGAAACTGACTGAAGCCGAGATGCCCGATCAAGACAAATAACATTGCAAATTCTTTTATGTATTTTTATCAAAATTCTATAAATACACTGCATAGATTTAGTCTAAAAAGTACTTACTAATAAGCTGCTTCCTAATCAGCGCTCAGTAAATGTTGTCTTTTAACTAAATGAGAACAGTCAATTAAATGGGTACTGATTTCACCTGAAAGAACGGTGTCAGTAAATGAAATATGTCTACTGTCCTACCTTTCTACCTGTCTACCTGTCCTATCTGTCTACCTGTCCTACCCTATAAAACGATATATGCAGCAGTACGATTTACCTAGCGATAAAATGGCGATGTTTTATATCAAAGAGGATGACGCTTTTGAGTCGGAATTCAAGCTTTTGTCATAAAGTGACGCGTAGCAAAGCTACGTGATTACTATCTCTGCAATCGCGAAGGGGTGAGCAACGAACAGAACAACGCGTTTTGTATGATAAACAAAACGTCGTCGGCAGATGGCGCTTTGCATGGCAAGATTTCATGTCTGAATTTATTTACACTGAGAGTAATTTTCGTTTCCTCTTCTTTCTGTAAGCAATAACTGAACGGAGATTGTAAGAGGGGAAAAAAAGAAATTAAAGTGCAAAAATGAATAGAAGGGTGCAAGAAAAAAACAAAGTATAAAAGAGTGCAAAAAAGAGGGAAAAGAATAGAACGATGCAAGTGAGAAGGAAAGAAAAGAATTGTGCAATAAAAGAAAGACAAAAAGAAAGAAAGAAAGAAGAGTGCAAGAAGGAAAGAAAAAAGTCCAAAAAAGCACACGAAATAAAGAATAGAAGAGTTCAAGAAAGAAAGAAAAAAAGAAAGAAAGAAAGAAAATGAAGAAAGAAGAATGAAAGAAAGAAAAAAGAAAGAAAGAAATGAAAAAGAAAAGAAGGCAAAAAAGAAAGAAAAAGTGCAACAAAGAAAGAAAGAACGAAAAGAAGAAAAGAAGAAAAAGGAAGTGTGCAAGAAAAAAGAAAGAAAGAAAAAAGTAGATCGAAAATAGAAAGAAAGAAAGAACGGAAGAAAGAAGGGTGCAAGAACAAACGAGTTCTAGAAAGAAGAAAACTAGAAGTACTAGAAAGAAAGAAAGAAAGAAAGAAAGAAAGAAAGAAAGAAAGTAAAAAGGGTGCAAGAAAGAAGGATGCTTAGAAGGTTATAAAAAAGAAAGAAAAATTGAAAGAAAGAAAGAAAGAAAGAAAGAAAGAAAGAAAGAATAGCTGAGGACAAGAATGAAAAAATAAAGAAAAAGAGTGCAAAGCATACAGAAAGTAAGAAAGAAACAAAAACATTAGAAAGTGCATTAAGGAAAGAAGGAAAGAAGAATAAAAGGGTGAAAAAGAAAGAAACAAAGGAAGATTAGAAGATTGCAAGAAAGAAAGACAGAAAGAAAAAACAGGGAACTTACTCTATGGATAAAAAAGTATTAAAAGACTTTTATTTAATTGTTGCCTCACTCATAAATAAAAATGCGTCTTTCATTTATTAAGTTTTTGTCGATTTCCTTTTAATTCAGAAATCATATAATTATTGCACCATTTATAAGACCTTCTTCCAAACATGAGTTATTCGGCTACTCTTTCATCTTTTGTGGGCCACTTCTATATACTCGACCCCCCCCCACACCCAGAAATTAAACAAAATTCTTTGAGTATGGCTGAAACATCTTTAAATCCTTTCTAAATTGCTTGTCAAATTACAAATAAATAAATTGAAATAACCGCAGAATTTAACCGGAACATAAATTATTACCGGAAAAAAAGAGTTCAAAAGATGTTGCGTTAATTTTTGCACACATTCTTTTGGAAAAAGCATGAATCCATATTCTTCTACCCAACAACTATGGGTTAAATAACCGGTGATACAGAACAATCTAGCCCAGGGTAAGAGCGCATCTAAAAAGACAAGTCTAAATTTAAAAACATAAAGATGGTAGCAGGAAACCACTCCAGTACCTTTCCCAGGTGCCTTACGGTCATATCACGCTGAAATATAGGTTTCCGCAAGATCAAAGAAGTTAAGTTACGTCGGGCCTGGTCAGTAACTATATGGGTGACCGCTTCGGAATTCCGAGTTTTGGATGTACGTTGGGTGTAGTAGATAACGGCTCGGAATTGGAAACCAGAAGAGCCGAGTTCCAATTCTAGTCACGTTCTTCATTTTTACTTACGTGCAAATAGCCTTGGGGAAGATATGAATCCACCACTACTCACCCCATAACTATGGGTTAATTAGAAAGATCTGTATCCGTAAATCATTATGATCACTCCCACCTCATCCCCAAAATACTAAAATACTAGAATCTAAAAAAAAATTCTAGTTCGAAAATGTTGATAAACCATAAAACATAAATCAACAAAAAAAAAAAAAAAATGGCAATTCACAGATGATAAAGAAAAGGAATCTATGAGATTGATAATCTTATACGCCATGTCAGTTAGAAAAAGAAAAAGGAAAACATTATATCACATGCATTTTCCCCGTGGTCATCGTTGTATGTCAAATGACTTCAACAAATATTGAGGCTTTTTCGATATGAACTCAACTCTTTCACGACCTGAACCGCGCTACATTCTCCCACAAATCTATAATTAAGTCGATTTTTTTCAAGGCTTTTTTGTCTGTTTCAGTGCACTTACATAATTATCAGATTTAAACTAAGGTTTATACATACATACATACATACATATATATATATAGATAGATAGATAGATAGATAGATAGATAGATAGATAGATAGATTGTCATCCGCAGACAGATCCGTTTCGCTGTATCACAGCTCATCAGTACGGTTAGACTCCGATTGCTTTGTAACCCAGGACTGAAACCCGACCGAAATGGCGTCCGTCGGCGACTCTACCCCTGGGCTATGGGCGTTCGGTGGAAGTAGGCAGACTTAGCGCATATCATTATACGCGCCCAATAGCTAGAGAGATCTATTTCACTGAATGAGTGATATATATATATATGTATGTGTTATGTCTTGAAGGCTGTCACAATGCGTTGAATGAAACAAAGGAAGGTCGGGAGGTGTTTGTATGACCTGTTTATTATGATATTTCGAGACTATAATCTCATCATCAGAATGGCAGAGAAATCCTCAGAATGACCATGCTTTCAGCTAAAAAGCACGGTCATTCTGAGGATTTCTCTGCCATTTTGTCCTCATCTTTGTTGCCATTTTTACGACGTTTCGGCTGTTGTGCGCTACGGCCTTCTTCAGGTGCTAGGAATTTCGAACCAAACCCTTTATTACAGCCACTGGGGTATATAATCCTCATTCCTTGCGTAAAGCCTCGATTGGAAGTCATAAATTATCTCCCTCTAACACCGGATCACGTATATCGATGTGTTTATTGAATTTAAAACAAGTTAATAGGGGTCCAGTTTCTTATGTAAATTCATTGTAAATTCATTCTTCTATAAAAGCAAAACTTTGTTTTTAAATGTTATCACCCTCCTTCTGACATTTCCTATACCCAATCCCTCTATGTAACCCCCTGCGCTATAGTGGCAGTGGAATGCCTTGCTTGGAGTGACACGATTAAAAAAAAATAGTTGCTACATCAATTACGACTGAGTAGTAAGTTCAATCCTTGCTGCGTGTCCTACACCTTCGACATTGTTCCATACTGAAGTTACGTTCAGAAAATCATAAGCCATTTTGTAGTTGTAGTAGGTCCGGTAAGCGGTATTGGAAGCAAAACAGATTTCCTGAGTCCGGTAAGCGGTATTGAAAGTACCAAAGATTTCGTGGGCCTGGAAAACGGTATTGAAAATACCAAAGATTTCGTGGGTCTGGTAAACGGTATTGAAAGCACCAGAGATTTCGTGGGTCTGGAAAACGGTATTGAAAGCACCAGAGATTTCTTGGGTCTGGAAAACGGTATTGAAAGTACCAAATATTTCGTGGGTCAGGAAAACGGTATTGAAAGTACCAAATATTTCGTGGGTCTGGAAAACGGTATTGAAAGTACCAAAGATTTCTTGGGTCTAGTAAATGGTATTGAAAAGCACCAAAGATTTCGTGGGTCTGGAAAACGGTATTGAAAGCACCAAAGATTTTGTGGGTCTGGAAAACGGTATTGAAAGCACCAAAGATTTCGTGGGTTTGGAAAGCAGTATTGAAAGCACCAGAGATTTCTTGGGTCTGGAAAACGGTATTGAAAGTACCAAATATTTCGTGGGTCTGGTAAACTGTATTGAAAGTACCAAAGATTTCGTGGGTCTGGTAAACGGTATTGAAAGTACCAAAGATTTCGTGGGTCTGGTAAACGGTATTGAAAGCACCAAAGATTTCTTTTCTCTTAATATTTTTCTTGTAGAAACGCTCAACTGCCAAAAATGATGCTGTTTATTTGTGTTCAACATAAAAGTGTTTTATCCCCGCCCCACAAAAAAAAAAAAAAATGAAGGCAGTTCATGAAATAGTTTTACAATCAAATTAGATTCCCTAGTTACATAAATCTGCAATTCATTCATTGAACAATTCGTCATTCAAAGAGAAATCCAAAGAATAAAACATGAAAATTCCGAATAGAAATGTTATCAAGATTTGCCCTCAAATGTAATGAAAATAGCATTGCTTTAACTCATATCAAGTACAGAACAGGAAAATTATTAATTGGAATATTTTTCAGATTTGCCTTAATAATGTACGAAAAGTTAATGAATTTTTTATACTAAATAATCAAAACTAAAAAAAATAAGAATCGAAAATGTTATAAAAATATAAATGTCAAGAGAAAACATTTTGGTATAAAAATTACATCTAGATATATTAGGCTGTTCATTATCTATCTATCTATCTATCTATCTATCTATCTATCTATCTATCTATCTATCTATCTATCTATCTATCTATCTATCTAACTATCTATCTATCTTAGACTGTTCATTATCTATCTATCTATCTATCTATCTATCTATCTATCTATCTATCTATCTATCTTAGACTGTTCATTATCTATCTATCTATCTATCTATCTATCTATCTATCTATCTATTTATCTATCTATCTATCTAACTATCTATCTATCTTAGACTGTTCATTATCTATCTATCTATCTATCTATCTATCTATCTATCTATCTATCTATCTATCTTAGACTGTTCATTATCTATCTATCTATCTATCTATCTATCTATCTATCTTAGATATTCATTATCTATCTATCTATCTATCTATCTATCTATCTATCTAGCTAGCTAGCTAGCTAGCTAGCTAACTATCTAGACTGTTCATTATCTATCTATCTATCTATCTATCTATCTATCTATCTATCTATCTATCTAGCTATCTATCTTAGACTGTTCATTATCTATCTATCTATCTATCTATCTATCTATCTATCTATCTATCTATCTATCTATCTATCTTAGGCTGTTCATTATCTATCTATCTATCTATCTTAGACTGTTCATTATCTATCTATCTATCTATCTTAGACTGTTCATTATCTATCTATCTATCTATCTATCTATCTATCTATCTATCTATCTATCTATCTATCTATCTTAGACTGTTCATTATCTATCTATCTATCTATCTATCTATCTATCTATCTATCTATCTATCTTAGACTGTTCATTATCTATCTATCTATCTATCTATCTATCTATCTATCTATCTATCTATCTATCTAAGACTGTTCATTATCTATCTATCTATCTATCTATCTATCTATCTATCTATCTATCTAAGACTGATTCATTATCTATCTATCTATCTATCTATCTATCTATCTATCTATCTATCTATCTTAGACTGTTCATTATCTATCTATCTATCTATCTATCTTAGACTGTTCATTATCTATCTATCTATCTATCTATCTATCTATCTATCTATCTATCTATCTATCTTAGACTGTTCATTATCTATCTATCTATCTATCTATCTATCTATCTATCTATCTATCTATCTATCTATCTAGACTGTTCATTATCTATCTATCTATCTATCTATCTATCTATCTATCTATCTATCTATCTATCTATCTATCTATCTTAGACTGTTCATTATCTATCTATCTATCTATCTATCTATCTATCTATCTATCTATCTATCTTAGACTGTTCATTATCTATCTATCTATCTATCTATCTATCTATCTATCTATCTATCTATCTATCTATCTATCTTAGACTGTTCATTATCTATCTATCTATCTATCTATCTATCTATCTATCTATCTATCTATCTTAGACTGTTCATTATCTATCTATCTATCTATCTATCTTAGACTGTTCATTATCTATCTATCTATCTATCTATCTATCTATCTATCTATCTATCTATCTATCTATCTATCTATCTTAGACTGTTCATTATCTATCTATCTATCTATCTATCTATCTATCTATCTATCTATCTATCTATCATAGACTGTTCATTATCTATCTATCTATCTATCTATCTATCTATCTATCTATCTATCTATCTATCTAACTATCTATCTATCTATCTTAGACTGTTCATTATCTATCTATCTATCTATCTATCTATCTATCTATCTATCTATCTATCTTAGACTGTTCATTATCTATCTATCTATCTATCTATCTATCTATCTATCTATCTATCTATCTATCTATCTATCTTAGGCTCTTCACTATCTATCTCTGGCAATATATAGTAATATTTGATTCAATTCAGATTAATTAAACTTTAAATAAGCTAATTTTTCTCAAAGTTGCGGAAATGTATATTTTATTTCTGAAATATTTTTAATGAAGATAATTGTGCTGTGTTGACAGATTGATGATTTTCACTATTGATGATTTTCCTGATAATCTGAAAAAATAATTCCAATCGATGTAAATTCAGCTGAAAATACATCAATTTATTTTACTTATTGGAAATATTTAATGTAATTTATTAGCTTAAAATTAAAACTTAAATAAAAAGTTCAAGAATGATTTTTCATTTTCAAAAAATATCTTTTGAACCTTAAGAATTGCCCTTTTTCTGAGGGCGCAATTACTCAGTTTGGTTATTTGGTAGTGATACGTGTTGGAACAATTAAATTGAATAAGGATATTTTAAATGAGTAAGGCTTTTGTAGCGATAACAATCAATTTAAGAAAGATTTTTCATTTTTTAAATTCCTTTTTTTTTTTTTTTTTATTGATGGGGGTACCTGATTTGAACTTTGACGGAAATCACATGGAATTGCTTTAAACGGGGAATGCAAGCTGAGCAATCTTGCAGATAAAAATAACGAAAAGAAAGAGGAAAATGTCGAAAAAGACGGACGGATATGGGGAAGTGGTTGAAAGAGAAGCAGATGAAGGCAAAGATGAAAATGATGTAAAGAAAAAAGAAAAAAAAGATGTTGAAGAAGAAGAATAAACAAGGGAAAAAAAGGAAGAAGATGAAAAAGAGTTAAAAGAATTAGAAAAAGAGGAAAGCAAGAAAAAAAACAAATATCAGAAAAAAGAAGTGATAAAGGAGACACGAGGTAGGGGAGGGTAGGAAAGGAGAAAGAGAAAAAATCTAGCGCTCCAAGGGACGGGGTTTTAAATCAAAATAACCCAACAGACTTTCAAGGACTTTTTCAAATAAAAAAAAAAGATCGTCAACCTCGACAAACAAACTCTAAATGTCACCCATGTTTACATTGGCACCGATCTTAGGCCCAGCGATTTCTCCACAGGTGTGCGGCTTTTATTGACTTCTAAAAGGAACACGACTTGTTCTAGTCCGGACATGTTCCGTGGGGGTCATATTAGCACAGGCATTTTGACATTTGACGTTTGTTGTGTGCAGCAAGGGGGGTTATATTAAACTCGGAATCATACGTTGAACGTCATTTATTACTTTTAACGTACCTTATCCAGCCATCATGTAATCCGCCGTCTGCCAAGGGTAGCGTGAGTTTCAAAAGTTGATATGCTTACGAGGCTCAGTGTCTTTTATAAGAGGCTTTGGTCTTCGAAGATTTTTTGTCAATGACAAATCAGAAATTAAATACTTTGTTTCTTCGTCGAATGTTGACCATCCCAAATATTATTAGATAGATAGATAGATAGATAGATAGATAGATAGATAGAAAGATAGATAGATAGATAATGAACAGCCTAGATAAAGTCCTTCACAGGACGAAACGCGTAGGCGATTTAAAATACAGTTTTCCTCTTGTCTTTATTTTATTTAACCATTTTGAGCTTAATCTCAGATCATAAGTAAGTATATATATATATATATATATATATATATATATATATATATATATATATATATATATATATATATGCACAAAGTACCTCTAAACTACTTGTGCATTTGGGGCATTTAACTACATATTCTTTTATTATCGCTTAAACGCTATTTTTAGCTGATATCCATTAAATTAAAATTAGGAAATTTAAAATAAAATTAAAAAATAATTGGACTTAAAATTAAAATTATTAAAATGTAAAATCAGTAATCAAAATAATAATTTTGAATTAATGATTTAAAAATGATAATTTTAAACCGAATAATTTAAAACGATACATGAGATTTCGAATATAATTTAAAATATGTATTAAAGGATAATTTAAAAATGACAATCTAAAAATATAAAGTTAAAATTAGTCACAAAATTAAATTAAAATAAAATTTAAAGTTAATTAAACTGAAAATTAATAAAATATAAAATTAGTAATTAAAATGATAATTTAAAATGGTAATTCAAAAATGACAATTTTAAAAGGATAATTAAAAAAATAAATGAAGTTTCGATTATAATTTAATTACCTGCCTTTTGAATAAATTAAATCTCACCTGAATTTTGTTTTATATTGGGTCACCTAAAAACTCCGTTATTTTTGGTGCTATATAACGCTAGGAGTGTTTAGTTTTTTTTAAGTAACTTCTAAAGAGATCGCTCTTGATTTATTGCAATTACTGTTACGTCAACATGCGATTGTCTAATTGATTTTATCATTCGTAAAAATAAATTGCGAAGACTTCGGTTATTTGTCAAGAAATCTCTTTTTTTTAATTTCATAAATATACGAATTAATATTAATTTACTTCTATTTATTTTTGTAAATACTTAAAGAAAGTGACTTGCCCGAGATCTCAATTCCTGTTCAGTAATTCAAAATCAGTCACCCAATGATTGATTGAAGTCCACCAACTAACATTCAAATTTATTCATTTTTATGTAATTGTTAATGCAGCTGAAGTCATTGGATTTAAGCATGTTTCTTTTTTTTCTTTTTTTTTTCAAGCAGAAAAAGAAAAAGGAAAAAATGTCCATATAAACTCCAAGATTCTCTCTGATTTCCATAGAAAATATTTATTCAAGCAAGCGTAAAAAATGTTGTATTAAGTCCAAGGGAGAAATTACGTTCGGTTGAGAGTTGCCGAATCTTTTAAAGTGTAGAGTGACCCAAGTCAACCGAGGAAGTCTTTACAAAATGACACAGTCATAACTGTACACACGTACACACACACACACACACACACACACACACACACACACATATATATATATATATATATATATATATATATATATACATTCTTCATTCTTCTCGTTTCCACGTTTTCTTTCCCTTTTGTTTTTCCCGCTCATAAATTTCATTAATTTCGGTCCTTCTCCTTCTCCTCTTTTTCTTACATCCTTATCCTCTTGCATTTTTCTGAATTTTTTGCTTTTTATCCTCTTCTACTTTTTCCTCCTCCTCCTCCTCCTCTTCTGTTCCTGGGCATGACGGTAAACTGCATCCGGTAGCAAGGCCTCTGATTGGGAGGTTGTGAGGAGCATGGAACCACCTCTTAATTGCTGTTGTTCCCAGGTCAACCCGGAGTGGTAGTACCTGTTAGGTTCCCTGCTATAGGCAAATAGTTAACCCCCAAACTGGGGTCAAAAATGCTATGAAAGTATGAAAACAGACTTTTATAAAATATACACATAAACATTTTTGAAGGAAAAATGTTACGAAAACTTCTGAATGAAAAATATTACCAAGAAAACATTTTTGAAGGAAAAACGTTACCAACAAAAATGTGTTTTGGAAGGAAAAATGTTACCAACAAAAATACGTTTTTGAAAGGAAAGAATTATTGCCATAATACGTTTTTTGAAGGAAAAAAGTTATTGCCATATTACGTTTTTTCATACTAAAACAACTAATGCTTCGGCATTAAGAGACCCCCAAGGGGTTGATATGCCGTAAAACAAACCAAACAAAACCTCCTCCTCCTCCTCCTCCTCCTCTTCTTCTTCTTCTTCTTCTTCTTCTTCTTCTTCTTTCAACACTCCCTTTCTTCTATCTTATTCTCACCCTCCCTTGCCTCTTCTTCTTATTTTTTTTTCCTTTTTTCCTTATCTTCTCGACACCCTTTTTTTTTTCTTTCTGGTCAAATTCATCGGAAATATTTCATATGAATTTTACGCTTATTAATTTTCATTGACCCTCTTCCTTCATCTTCTTCCTGATAAATTAAGAAAAGCTAAACTAAAAATCCCCTTTTCCAGTACTTTTCCTTATCGAAATCTCTCTTTTCCTCTTCCTTTCTTTTTCTCTCTTTTTTTCTTTTAATCATTATTCATAAATAAGTGACAGCATTTGGAAAATTATGCGGTCCAGTAGACAAGATCATTTTTTTACCCTTAAAATCTTTTAATTTCCATTATTAACGCCCTTTTTCCGCTATATTCCCGATTTGACAGGTGAGTCATAAACATATATTCAAAATTTAATAAAGCATAAAATCGTTTACCAGTTTCTGCGACCGGAATTTGATCAACCTTAGCGATATTCCGGAAAAAAGTTAATATTGATGACGCACCTGCGAGTTATAACGCAGAGATAGGGTGTAGAACCAGTGGTCACACGGGTGTTGAGGTCCTGTTTTGTTTCTAATATCGATAATATCTGTTAATATTTATCGATCAACGATTACAATTCAGGACAGAAAATCCTTTTCTTTTTTTTAACGACTATATTCGAAAACAAATTGTGTTATTAACGGAGCTTCGATATTTTTATTTCTACATTGCCTAGATTGTTGTCCTCTTCTTTTTGTCATATTTACGATGTTTCGGCCGTTGTATGCTCCGGCCTTCTTCTCTGTTCAAAACGTCGGGAATATGACAAAAAAAAAAAAAAAAAAAAAAAAAAGAGGATAACAATCAGAACAATGTAAATAATGTAAATACTACCTCATCTCAAAACTATAGCCAAAGATTGAGGCCATTCAACACGAATGAGGGTCTACAAGCTTTAAAGTAAAGATAATCATTTTAAATCATGTCGACACTCGGTGACGAGTTCGAATTCCAGTTGAATTCGTGGCATTCATTTACGCACAAATACCGTTGGGAAAGGTATTAATCCGTACGGGTTAAATAATAGAACAGATTGGGTTATATAGCCTAGGCTGGCAACAAGTCTACCATAAAAAGCAATGGAAACCTACTGCAGGGTAATCTTCTGCCCATTCAGTCATGGATCTCGTATGGCACTTAACTGACTGACTGAATATTTGGGAAGACAATTAAAGCTTCTACTGGGCATAAAATGGGGGACTGGTTTTCTATTGTCATGAAGTAATAAATTAATCCCCCACTAATTACTACTTATTAATATAATATTTCCCCAGTCCACCGCAGAAAGCAATGGAAACCTACTGCGGGAAAATCTTCTGCCCAGTCAGTCATGTCTCTTTCGAGACATGATCGCCCAAGCGTGTATCACGTATGGCACTTAACTGACTGACTGAATAGTAGGAAAGACAATTAAGGCTTCTACTGGGCATAAAATGGGGGGTCGGTTTTCTTTGGTCATGAAGTAATAAACTAATCCCCCACTAATTACTACTTATTAATATAATAATATAATTCACCAGTCTACCGCAGAAAGCAATGGCAACCTACTGCGGAATAATCTTCTGCCCAGTCAGTCATGTCTCTTTCAAGACATGATCGCCCAAAGCGTGGATCACATATGGCACTTAAATGACGACACTGAAATGGATGAATTTCTAAACGAGTGTAAAGGGGGTGAAAAGGTAGATATAAAGTAATGAAAAAGAAAACGTGGGCACAAAACGTTTTGTATGGATTTTACAAACACGTAAATATTAAACAGATCAATAATAAACATCAACCCTCAAATATCGAACCTGTTTACCACCGTCACTCCCCCACTACAAAACACTCTTGAGCAAATTAATTGAAACAACAGCTTTAGTTTCCTTTCTTTCACCATACCGTCAGGGTTAGATCCACTGGAGTGACAGGGTGTAATTGATTTCTACTTGTTTCTCAAATTAGGTCATTTGCAGTGTTGTGCAGTAATATGAATTTCTTTTCTTTCTTTTTTTAATTTCTTTTAATCATCTCACTCCAAGCAAGGCATTCTACTTACTGCCACAGTTGCGCGGGGGGGGGGGGGTTGCATATGGGAAAGTGATGAGAAAAAGGAGTTAGTTATAGGAAATGTCAGGAGGAGGGTAATAGACAGATGAGGATACCGAGGATGTGGGTAGAGTAGATGGAAAAAGAGCTTGTGAGAATGGATGCGAGTTAGTGTGATAAGAGGTGTCTATTGATCTTACATTTAAATTCCTGGGGATTGTAGCTGTCGGGGAAGCAAGTATATGGAAGGGAATTCCACAGGTGGGAAGTGCGTGAAAAGAAGCTGTTAGAGTAGAAATTACGGTTACATTTTATC
Organism: Ascarosepion bandense; assembly: GCA_037127315.1. Classification (NCBI taxonomy): domain Eukaryota; kingdom Metazoa; phylum Mollusca; class Cephalopoda; order Sepiida; family Sepiidae; genus Ascarosepion; species Ascarosepion bandense. Next base: position 1,095,142 of record JBBBDQ010000418.1, read on the forward strand.
GGTTTCACTGTAAAAGGGTGGGACCTAGTTGCTAATCTAGTAGCTCGTGTAAATTCACACATAGAAGGCACCAGTGATCTAAGTTCATAGGAGCAGAAGCCGTGAAAGTGGCACAGGGAAGCCACGTCACGCCTGTGAGAGAGCGACTGCAGCCGAGCTGCTAAGTCGTTATCGATCACATTACAGATTCTCCGATGGATTTTTTCAAGAACCCCGAGGTGAATAGCGGAGGCACCCGACCAGTGTACGATGAAATTTGCTTGGCATCGAAAAATATTGAGTTATCCATGATTACATCAAATTTTTATCATGCCAAGACACTACTGTCTCGACTTTTGATTAGTTGTCCTACAACCTATGTCTACAAAGAACATTACTCCAAGGAAGCGTATGAAAATTGTAACGCTGCGCGCATACACTGACAAGCCCTACAGAGATATCGTGGAAATTGTTAGTGTCAGCCTTTCAACTGTCAGTCGTGTCATCAAGGTGAAGAAACAAACTGGATCCATCAGTTCAAAACGTAATGGAAAATGTGATCGGAAGAGAAAAACAGCAATATTCTAATTATTAACAACAATATTCTAATTATTAGGATGTGCGTTGTGATGCAGTGGATATCGGCTCGGAATGAGAAATCGGAGAGCCGAGTTCGAATTCCAGTTGAATTCATTGCATTCACTTACGCGCAAATACCCTTGGGAAAGGTATTAATCCGTCTCTTCCTTCCAGTTATGGGTTAAATAACAGGACAGATTGGGTTCTATAGCCTTGGTCGGCAACCAGTCTACCGCAAAAAGCAATGGCAACCTACTGCGGGATAATCTTCTGCCCAGTCAGTTATGTCTCTTTTGAGACATGATCGCCCAAGCGTGTATCACGTATGGCACTCAAGTGACTGATTTTTATTATTATTACTATTATTGTATTTGCTAAAAATTCTTCTTTGAATAGCATGATAATCATATGTCGGGTCGTAATCCCATGACCTAGGGCAAGAGAAGGATGTGATGTTTTGTTGTTTCAACTTAAACAAAAGACAAACATAAAAATAAACCATTTAAACCTTAAATTTAAGCGCCCTGAACAGGTACGGAGCAAAATTCGATTCGAGGATTTAACTGCCAAAATGTAGGCTATGAATAGATTCGGCTGAGGTCTGAAAACATTTGAAATTGAACCAATTTCAGGGAAATTCTGAGGCCATATGAAATGGGCATATGCTCTAAGCCCAACATTGGCTGCTTCAACCCATTGTTTTATGAGTATATCACTAAAATCTTTACTTTTATAGCGGGCTATTCGTATCCAAGGATTCCTGTCTACTAGGGTAGTTAGTTAATCCCCGTTGGAGACGCCCGCTCACGTACATTTTGTGTTTGTTAAACACCAACATACTGCAACTATATCGAGCAGACCTTTGTTACAGTTTCTGGTAGAGAGCACGTTATCTAGCGTCAACTGGCCAGGACGCTCAAACTTGTCTCGTCTACTCAATTTCACCCACAAGGCTTGGGTCAATCCGTGGTATGGTGACCGCACGCTGAAACATCAAGAAGTCACCTTCCTGACAAATCGACAATGGTAAGATTCGAACCCGAGCATCATGGTCAGAAAGCGACTCGGCCACGCCCCCCACCATATCACTAAAATAACAATTAAAAATAAACACTGATTTTTGTTGAAACGTTCACCCATTAAAAAGTTGCTTCAGAAGAGATTAGGGGACCTGAAGCGTAAGCGTCATTGATTTTATAATAGACTAGCAGTATAGCCCTGCGTTGCTCGGGTGTAATGAAAGCTTTAAAACTAATCCATGGTCCTGGAGTTCAGACTCTTTGGACGTTGGCACGAAAGACTAAAAAGGAACAGTTGTTTCCAGTTAAAGCAAAACCATAGACTGAAAGAAAAATGAATGGATGTAAGTGACATTTTGATTTCCTGTTATTGACATCAAATAAGTTTATTTCATTGTAAAATAAATTTTGAAGGCTAAATAAGACCTCTGAGTAAATGGTATCATGGCTGAGACTAAGATCTACAATTATATCTACTTAGAGCCAAATCCGAAGCAAAAACTAAAATAAAAGGGCTGAAAAAATACAGATATACAGGCAGATAAACAGACACACACAAAAACATCTTGCTTTTATATATATATATATATATATATATATATATATATACTAGTAGTATAGCCCGGCGTTGTTCGGGTGTAATGAAAGCTTTAAAACTAATGAATAGTCCTGGAGCCCAGACTCTTTGGACGTTGGCACGAAAGACTAAAAAGCTATAGTTGTTTCCAGTTAAAGCGAAACTGTAGACTGAAAGAAAAAATGAATGGATGTAAGTCAAATTTTGATTTCCTGGTATCGATATCAAATAAGTTTATTTCGTCGTAAACTAAATTTTGAAGGCTAAATAAGTCCTCTGAGTAAATGGTATCATGGCTGAGACTAAGAACTACAATTATACCTACTTAGAGCCAAACCCGAAGCAAAAAATATATATCTATTATCGATTTTCTGCACTATTGTAAGAACTGCAACCTTGAAACTTCTGAATATCGTTTCTTATATCTTTGTCTATGAGTGTATCAGATTTGATTAAAATCGGACCACTGCTTCTATAACCCGATTTTTTTCGATTATCGATTTTCGATATTTATCAGGGGTACCTCGACACAAAACCTAGCTAAGAACACTCGCAGACGCTTATAGTACAATTGTGTAAATTTTCAAGAAAATCTGTTCAGCCGTTTCTATAGGTAACGGACACACACACAAACACACATACACACACACACATACAAAGTTCCTTTTATAATAAGTTTAGATCTACCACAGCTCTTTGCAAAATATGGGATGTACTTGATATAATTATTTTGGAAAGTTCCTGCTTTCATAAGGAATTTTGTGGATTTGTTCTTGAGTTCCTTTCTTTATCAAACCCAAAGCTCCAACCACAACAGAAATAGTTTTGGTTTTTAAGTACTTTTTTTCTCGATTTACATATTCAGAACTTTGTATTTGCCTGTATTTGTCTATATTTCTGAGATGCGGAAGTATTTACTGTATTCGGATTATTGTTCTCATCTTTGTTGCCATTTGTACGACGTTTCGGCCGTTATACACTCCGGCCTTCTTTAGGTGCGAGGAATGTCGAATCGAACTCCTTATTACAATCATCCTCATTCCTTGCGTAAAGCCTCTATTGGAAGTCATGACTTATCACCCTCTCACACTGCAAAGTACTTGTTGACCACTGCTGTAGCCTAGTATTGAACTCACAACTCTTTGGGCCAACTAACGAACGTCTATATCCACTGGGCCACGTGTCCTTCAGGAATAACTGAAAATTTTGGGACTTATAAACTTAATGTCCAGTAACCCTTTTTTACCAGAGTTCATATTGCAATTTTTTGATGTTAATGGTTTTCTCTAGTATTTTTGATGTTAATGGTTTTCTCTAGTATTTTTGATGTTAATGGTTTTCTCTAGTATTTTTGATGTTAATGGTTTTCTCTAGTATTTTTAATGTTAATGGTTAAGATGAGGACAATAGTCCGAATAATGAAAATACTGTTTGTATTTGCCTATATAAAAAAAAACCTTCACAGAGATTGACTGCCTTTACCACCAATACCAGAATTATCGATTGTTTGGTGTCGAGGATCAAGTAAGATGAATTCTTCTTAAATGCTTTTTTAACAGTGTCTCGATAATATCCCGGATTCGCAAATTCAGTTTAGGAATTAAATTTCGTTTGATTCTCAACAAATCTTCGACTAAAATGTGAAGAAAACCTCGTCATAATTTTGGCGAGCATTCTTTCTATCGAGCACGGATTATTGAGTGGTAGTCGCGATTCAAGGATGGTTAAGTTTTTGTTTAAGTATATGACAAAAAAAAAAAAAAAAAAAACGACGCCCAAATATCTGGGAGAAAATCCTCCGCATATCCACGAGGACGCAAGGAAATCCACAAGCTTTCTCAAAATAATGAATAATAGTCCAGAATGTTCCGGTGACAACCTCCAATCTATCTATCTATCTATCTATCTATCTATCTATCTATCTATCGTAGCCTGTTCATATCTATCTATCTATCTATCTATCTATCTATCGTAGCCTGTTCATATCTATCTATCTATCTATCGTAGCCTGTTCATATCTATATATCTATCTATCGTAGCCTGTTCATATCTATCTATCTATCTATCTATCTATCTATCTATCTATCTATCTATCTCAGTCTCTGCCTTATCTATCTATCTATCTATCTATCTATCTATCTATCTATCTATCTATCTATCTATCTATCTGAATTAAAAATGTAATAGTTATTCTTTCAATTTCATTTTTTTTAAATTGTAACGAGAAATGTGAGCCTGAGTTATGGACATTTCTGCCAATTTTTTTTTTTTGTTGCTTCAAAACAAACAAAATGGCCGTCTTAGGCATCCGGACAGAAGAGGGCTGAACTGCAAGCTCAACATGAATCTACCTGAATAGAACACGTGCGCACGCGCACGAAAGCCTGATTGTGTGTGTGTGTGTGTGTGTGTGTGTGTGTCCATTTCTATCAATGATTAACAGCTAGTTGGCACATATCGCACGCAATTCAATGCACATTCTGTCATGGTCTAATTCGGAAACGACTCTCATTTGCTCACCGTAGTGAGTGGTCGATCAGTTCTGTTACCAAAAACTTTTTAACCTCACACCTGCGTGTAATTATAAAACCTACGACAGGAAATCGAATGTAAAATTATAAAAAAGCGAAAAAGGTCGATTTTCTTTCTGCTTCCATGACTTCTTTGAGGTATACCGGTGAACTTGGTAGCAAAGAGAAAATATTTTAACTTCTCGTCGACGGCTATCAAACACCGGCAGCAAATCCTCGTCACGGAACCAAATGGGGTAAGCCTTCTTCAAATCGAATCTCATACGTTTTTGAGAGCTGCATGAAACAATGGCAAAAGAGTTTCTTTCGTCTTCATGCAGCCGGCAAATAATTCTGACAAGGTAATAAAAATCGAATTATTTGGGAACAACAGCCCTCACGGAAATATCTTAATTTAAATATTTAACAGCTGCAATTCTAAAAATCGACGTTAATGAAGTCAAACTTTGCTCTAATTCTCGTATCTCAAGTGAAGATTATTTCCACAGTATTAAAACTTTTCTAAACACATTGAATCTTAATATCAAAGTGATGTGGATTAGTTTTCTCACTGAAAGTTATAATCGTGCTATGTCGGTTGCTAATCGACTTAACGCATCCTAAATGTTAGGAACTTGGTAATCTTCCACTGAAAGCTGACTCCTTAGTATTCGGCTAACTGCCGGCTAATATCAACTGCCTATTAGCTCTACTGAACTCCAATAGAAGTCTAAAGAACGCTGTAGAACTTCTAAGAACTCCTATGAACTTCCCAAGAACATCTCGAGTTAACTCTTATTAATATAGGAGGGAGAATCCATTATTTGAGTAATAAGTGTGTTTCACCATAACACAAAGTTTATTGATTTGTAGAAGGTTGAGGGTTAAAAACGGAGAGGGGAAAATATGGCCTTGTAAAAATATTCAACACGTATACGAAAAAAAACGTAAAAGATAAAAACGTAAATCTAATTTTTTATATTTCAGAAATTGTTGAAGGGTTTTAGAAAATTTGTTTTCTCTTTTAATTGTTTTTTATTTTTTTTATTTCAGTTTCTTCTTATGAAAGAAATAGACCAGACGCAGTTAATTCGACTCGGACTGTTGCATTCGACTGCTACCCAAAATATCACGCGCACCTATTAATGTTACCCTGCACTGGCGTCTGGATGTTGTCCTAGACATAAAATGCGTGAGAGTATTTAACAGATAAATGCTCAACTTAATTTAAAGTGTTTTACTTGAAGAGTATAACATTTCTAATAATTATAATGCTTAAAAGTTGCAATTTTGCAGATTAATAATTTGAAAATTTTTAGAAGTTTTAAATGCAGCTTAATTTTTATATTTCTCCATAAATTATAAGTTAATTAAATTTTATTTTCAGTTAGGATCAGCTCAGTAGAAAAATCATATTACATTATTTACATTGTTCATACTGCTGTCCTCATCCATTAAAAATATCCAATCAAAATATATAAACTTGCATGTTTTATATATATATATATATATATATATATATTAATGCAGGTTTCATTGAATAATATAGACAAGTTTTGTCTATTAATTTTGTGTAGGATCCGTTCATACCGTCTGATATACTTGATGGTGATGTCGTTAAAAGACAACAAAAAATCACAGTATTTGTTGAATTTTTTATCAGGTCTAAGCTTTCGGCTCACATAAGCCATTATCAAAGAGTAGTAGTACAAGCTAGTAGAATTTTTCTTAGGATGTTGGGATTAATTTTGAGTGGGGGTAATGAAGGATTACTGTAAACATTTCTTATAATTATATCAATAGTTTCACTGACGGGTACATTAGTAAAAAGGTTTTCCACATCAAGTGAAGCTATGATTTCATTATTAGGTTTTTCACTCTTGAGGATTTGGATTGCCTCTAGGGTTGACTTTATGCTGTATTTACTCGGAAGGTAGGGTGTGATAAGCTGGTTAATATGTTTAGTTAACTGGTATACAGGAGTAGGAATTTGGGATATGATAGGGCGGAGAGGATAGTTAGGTTTATGAGTTTTTATGGTTCCGTATATGTAACCAGGTTTATAGTCACCAATAATTTTAGGGAGTTTTAAGGAATTCTGATCAGCGTTGTTGGCACTAATGAGTTTATTAAGTTTAGATTTTAGTTGGTGTGTCGGGTTTTTGTTAATTTTTTTAAATTTTGTGTGGTCATGGAGTATGTGGTTGAGTTTTGTGTTGTAATCTGATTTGTTAAGTACAACAAAGATGTTAGCCTTGTCAGCTTTTTTTACAATTATGTGAAGGTGGTTGCGTAGTTCGTGCGCGGCACTTTTTAGTTGTTTTGATAGAATTTTTGAGGAGCTTCTGCTTTTATCATGGCGATCTTTGATTGCCTCAGCCTTAAGTAGATCTTTCAGTTCGGGTTTAACGGTTATAAGTTTTTCATCTTGTAATTTAGTGATGCTTTGATAGAGCGTTTCTATTTCAATTTTTTTAGTAAGCTGGTTATACTTACGGTATATATGGCAGTTAGGTCCAAGGTTGAGTAATTCTTCTTGGTGCTTAGTTAGTTGGTGGTTGGAAAGATTTATGAATTTATCGAATTTTTTGGGAAGAGTGATCGTGCCATTGTATAGTGAATTAAGTTTTTTGACAATTTTAGCGCGGTGTTCAGCTTCAGATTTTGCGGTGATTTTGGATAGTCTGAGTATTATTTCTTCTAGTTGGTTTGAGGTAGTTATATCTTTCAGTTTGTTGTAGAGGTCATGTTTGTTCTTGTATAATGTGTCAAGATTTTCTTTCGTTATTTCAATTTGCCTTTTCACAAGGCTCCATTTATATTTCAAGGTGGTGATGGTGTGTTGGGCTGCTGGATCATGTAATTTAAATTTAAAAAAAGCTGACAAGGCTAACATCTTTGTTGTACTTAACAAATCAGATTACAACACAAAACTCAACCACATACTCCATGACCACACAAAATTTAAAAAAATTAACAAAAACCCGACACACCAACTAAAATCTAAACTTAATAAACTCATTAGTGCCAACAACGCTGATCAGAATTCCTTAAAACTCCCTAAAATTATTGGTGACTATAAACCTGGTTACATATACGGAACCATAAAAACTCATAAACCTAACTATCCTCTCCGCCCTATCATATCCCAAATTCCTACTCCTGTATACCAGTTAACTAAACATATTAACCAGCTTATCACACCCTACCTTCCGAGTAAATACAGCATAAAGTCAACCCTAGAGGCAATCCAAATCCTCAAGAGTGAAAAACCTAATAATGAAATCATAGCTTCACTTGATGTGGAAAACCTTTTTACTAATGTACCCGTCAGTGAAACTATTGATATAATTATAAGAAATGTTTACAGTAATCCTTCATTACCCCCACTCAAAATTAATCCCAACATCCTAAGAAAAATTCTACTAGCTTGTACTACTACTCTTTGATAATGGCTTATGTGAGCCGAAAGCTTAGACCTGATAAAAAATTCAACAAATACTGTGATTTTTTGTTGTCTTTTAACGACATCACCATCAAGTATATCAGACGGTATGAACGGATCCTACACAAAATTAATAGACAAAACTTGTCTATATTATTCAATGAAACCTGCATTAATGAAAAAATGCTGCCAAAATACACACAATTTAAATTACATGATCCAGCAGCCCAACACACCATCACCACCTTGAAATATAAATGGAGCCTTGTGAAAAGGCAAATTGAAATAACGAAAGAAAATCTTGACACATTATACAAGAACAAACATGACCTCTACAACAAACTGAAAGATATAACTACCTCAAACCAACTAGAAGAAATAATACTCAGACTATCCAAAATCACCGCAAAATCTGAAGCTGAACACCGCGCTAAAATTGTCAAAAAACTTAATTCACTATACAATGGCACGATCACTCTTCCCAAAAAATTCGATAAATTCATAAATCTTTCCAACCACCAACTAACTAAGCACCAAGAAGAATTACTCAACCTTGGACCTAACTGCCATATATACCGTAAGTATAACCAGCTTACTAAAAAAATTGAAATAGAAACGCTCTATCAAAGCATCACTAAATTACAAGATGAAAAACTTATAACCGTTAAACCCGAACTGAAAGATCTACTTAAGGCTGAGGCAATCAAAGATCGCCATGATAAAAGCAGAAGCTCCTCAAAAATTCTATCGAAACAACTAAAAAGTGCCGCGCACGAACTACGCAACCACCTTCACATAATTGTAAAAAAAGCTGACAAGGCTAACATCTTTGTTGTACTTAACAAATCAGATTACAACACAAAACTCAACCACATACTCCATGACCACACAAAATTTAAAAAAAATTAACAAAAACCCGACACACCAACTAAAATCTAAACTTAATAAACTCATTAGTGCCAACAACGCTGATCAGAATTCCTTAAAACTCCCTAAAATTATTGGTGACTATAAACCTGGTTACATATACGGAACCATAAAAACTCATAAACCTAACTATCCTCTCCGCCCTATCATATCCCAAATTCCTACTCCTGTATACCAGTTAACTAAACATATTAACCAGCTTATCACACCCTACCTTCCGAGTAAATACAGCATAAAGTCAACCCTAGAGGCAATCCAAATCCTCAAGAGTGAAAAACCTAATAATGAAATCATAGCTTCACTTGATGTGGAAAACCTTTTTACTAATGTACCCGTCAGTGAAACTATTGATATAATTATAAGAAATGTTTACAGTAATCCTTCATTACCCCCACTCAAAATTAATCCCAACATCCTAAGAAAAATTCTACTAGCTTGTACTACTACTCTTTGATAATGGCTTATGTGAGCCGAAAGCTTAGACCTGATAAAAAATTCAACAAATACTGTGATTTTTTGTTGTCTTATAACGACATCACCATCAAGTATATCAGACGGTATGAACGGATCCTACACAAAATTAATAGACAAAACTTGTCTATATTATTCAATGAAACCTGCATTAATGAAAAAATGCTGCCAAAATACACACAATTTAAATTACATGATCCAGCAGCCCAACACACCATCACCACCTTGAAATATAAATGGAGCCTTGTGAAAAGGCAAATTGAAATAACGAAAGAAAATCTTGACACATTATACAAGAACAAACATGACCTCTACAACAAACTGAAAGATATAACTACCTCAAACCAACTAGAAGAAATAATACTCAGACTATCCAAAATCACCGCAAAATCTGAAGCTGAACACCGCGCTAAAATTGTCAAAAAACTTAATTCACTATACAATGGCACGATCACTCTTCCCAAAAAATTCGATAAATTCATAAATCTTTCCAACCACCAACTAACTAAGCACCAAGAAGAATTACTCAACCTTGGACCTAACTGCCATATATACCGTAAGTATAACCAGCTTACTAAAAAAATTGAAATAGAAACGCTCTATCAAAGCATCACTAAATTACAAGATGAAAAACTTATAACCGTTAAACCCGAACTGAAAGATCTACTTAAGGCTGAGGCAATCAAAGATCGCCATGATAAAAGCAGAAGCTCCTCAAAAATTCTATCGAAACAACTAAAAAGTGCCGCGCACGAACTACGCAACCACCTTCACATAATTGTAAAAAAGCTGACAAGGCTAACATCTTTGTTGTACTTAACAAATCAGATTACAACACAAAACTCAACCACATACTCCATGACCACACAAAATTTAAAAAAATTAACAAAAACCCGACACACCAACTAAAATCTAAACTTAATAAACTCATTAGTGCCAACAACGCTGATCAGAATTCCTTAAAACTCCCTAAAATTATTGGTGACTATAAACCTGGTTACATATACGGAACCATAAAAACTCATAAACCTAACTATCCTCTCCGCCCTATCATATCCCAAATTCCTACTCCTGTATACCAGTTAACTAAACATATTAACCAGCTTATCACACCCTACCTTCCGAGTAAATACAGCATAAAGTCAACCCTAGAGGCAATCCAAATCCTCAAGAGTGAAAAACCTAATAATGAAATCATAGCTTCACTTGATGTGGAAAACCTTTTTACTAATGTACCCGTCAGTGAAACTATTGATATAATTATAAGAAATGTTTACAGTAATCCTTCATTACCCCCACTCAAAATTAATCCCAACATCCTAAGAAAAATTCTACTAGCTTGTACTACTACTCTTTGATAATGGCTTATGTGAGCCGAAAGCTTAGACCTGATAAAAAATTCAACAAATACTGTGATTTTTTGTTGTCTTTTAACGACATCACCATCAAGTATATCAGACGGTATGAACGGATCCTACACAAAATTAATAGACAAAACTTGTCTATATTATTCAATGAAACCTGCATTAATGAAAAAATGCTGCCAAAATACACACAATATATATATATATATATATATATATATATATATATTAAAGATCAACTGTTGCACCATTTGGGTCTGACGAGCCGGATTAATAACAATGCGGTAAAATATGTATTACCCATTGTAATAAATCAAATATCTTTTCTAAATTATATTACACTGTTAAATTAAATAAATGAATTTAACATTGAGTTCTTTTGAGTTCGTCTCTATCGGAATTTACCTGGATAGTATAGCAAATGTGCTACGTTATATATATATATTGTAATGGTTGTTACAATGGTTTATAAAAGCATAGTATCACTATACAAAAATTTTCGCGTTTCGGAGCTACATTTGCTCCTCATCTGGTGATAAGTTTAAATGAAAAATAAATGGTGAGAACGATTTATTTTTGGTAATATGACATGTAAGTGAATGTGGGATGGGAGTTTAGTACGATTTAGCCGGCAGTTTGTATAGTGATACAGTCTTGGGTTAGGAGAGGGGTGCGGAGTAGCTTAGTTTTGGACAGGTCACTTTTTAGTTTTGTCTGGGTAATTACATTACATATATATATATATATATATATATATATATATATATATATAAACTACAGTCATCCGCAGACAGATCTGTTTCTCTGTATTACAGCTCGTCATCTGTATTACAGCTCATCAGTACGGCTTAGACTCCGGTCGCTTCCTAACCCAGGATTGAAACCCGACCGAATTCTACCCCTAGGCCACAAGCGTCCAGTAGAAGAAGGCAGCCTTTTTAGCGCGTATAAACACACCCAATAGCTAGTTTGCTCCAATTCATTATCGAATGAGCGATGCGTATATGCCGGGGTAGCTACTGTTTACAAAATCTCCCACTCTCCCAGAGTGCTCAATATATATATATATGCAGTATTGAGTTGTGGTAATGTTTGGCGCCAAGATTTTTTTTTTTCAGTAGTTTCACTGGTACAGCGTATTTTGGCATGCAGGTGTTTATCGTAAAGTGCTCGATATCGGGTTAAGGCTAGATTAACGCTCTAGGGAGCCGTGTTCGAATTCTAGCTGAATTCATTACCTTCATTTACGCACAAATACCCCTGGGAAAGGTATTAATCCGTCTATTCCTTCCAGTTATGGGTTAAATAACAGGACAGATTGGGTTCTATAGCCTTGGTCGGCAACCAGTCTACCGCAGAAAGCAATGGCAACCTACTGCGGTATAACCTTCTGCCAAGTCAGTCATGTCTATTTTGAGACATGATTGCCCAAGCGTGTATCACGTATGGCACTTAACTGACTGACTCTAGAGTCAGTATATATATATATATATATACACAGTACTGTGCAAATGTATTTGTACAAGAACTATTTTATCTTTTATAAGGCATCAAAATAAAGTTTAAAATCACCCCTGCCCTAACACTTTTGTCCACTACCGGTACTGTGCAAAAGTATTAGGACAGGGGGGATTTTCTTAAAAAACCTCACTGAAATTCAAATACAGGGTGAAAAGCTAAACCTTTGTAAGAATTTTTACCTAAAATGGAAAAGGAAGGAAGGCTTCGGAATTTGGAATGGCCCCCACAAAGCCCTGATCTCAATCCTACTGAACATCTATGGGATATTTTGAATAAAAAAAAATTGATAAATCTAATGTTACTTTGCAAGACACACTTTGAGAACAAATACAAGCTGCTTGGCAGGAGATAATATTAGATACATTGAAGAAGCTTGTGACGTCAATGCCTGACAGAATGAAGGCTGTGAGCAAAGCAAAAGACTATTATACTAAATATGAAATTTATTTCGTAACAAGTATTTTTTTCTTGTTAAAGCATTTGTTGAGTAAATCAAATAAAATTACTTTAATTAAATTGTTTATTTTCTGTCAATATGCCTCATAAAAGATGAAATAGTTCTTGTCCTAATACTTTTGCACAGTACATATATATATATATATATATATATATATATATACTAGGTGCGATTTTTAAATTGTCGCAATTATTTTATTATTTCAAAGCAAAAGGCTATTATATTAAATATATTTTGTAACACGTATTTTTCTTGTCAAAAGCATTTGTTGAGTAAATCAGATAATATTACTTTAATTAAATTGTTCATTTTCTATCAATATGCCTCATAAAAGATAAAATAGTTTTTCTCCTCATACTTTTGCGCAGTTCTATATATATATATATATATACACTAGGTGTGATTGTTAAATTGTCGGAATTTTTTATTATTTCAAAGGAAAAGGCTATTATATTAAATATATTTTGTAACACGTATTTTTCTTGTTATAGCATTTGTTGAGTAAATGAAATAAAATTACTTTAATTAAATTGTTCATTTTCTGTCAATATGCCTCATAAAAAATAAAATAGTTTTTGTCTTAATACTTTTGCACAGGACTGTATACATAACGATATGTCTGGATTTATCTTTTTATATGGCTATCTCTTCTCCAAGATCCGCGTTTCTCTCCCTACTCTCCCTTATTCGACCCACCTTTTACTAATATTCTTCTTCTTCTTCTTCTTCTTCTTCTCACCCCCATCTTTCTATACTGCTGTTCATGCTATCTCACTCTTCAGGTGCATGTCGCCCCGGTCCATGTCAAGCACCCACCTGTTGAGCAAGATGTAATTTAGTAGCCAAGCAAAGTCCGAGTGAACAAGTCCAGGCTGATCATCGGGTAGCCTACAAGCCGGTTGGCCTACTGTACCACCCGCCTCGACCTTTGGGCTACTGGGTGGCTGCTACATGATGGTGGATGATTTCATTTTGTTTTTTGTTTTGTTTTGGGGCAGCTATTTTTTTTTCTTTCCTTTAGAGGTCAGTGAACAACAACGATCCACCGGTTTCCCTAATCGACTCATGTGACTATTCATCCATCATGTCTCTTGACGTTTCAGGAGCGAGGCACAAAGGATTGAAAATGCGACTTCAAAACAGACAAAAAAAAAAAAAAGAAAAGAAAAACGCAATGAACTTGGCTGATTTTAAGATGGAAATAGATAAAAGTTCGTGTGTACTTGTCAGACTCTTTCTTTATGCGCTGTGTCTAGTCAGGACGTAGACAATCATGGCTCTCCACAAGTTCCTGTTTCTTGCAGCGCAAAAATAAATTCTGCCTTGTTGTTATTTCGAAACACTTTTGCGTCATTCATTTTCTGAAGCTCATTAAATAACGATTTTTGAACCCGACAATATCAAAAAGTTTGTTGAATTTAGACTTTACATTCTCAAAATAACGCCATCTTGTGACGAAATTGACTGGTCAGTAATATTCGTCCCTAATAACAATCTGTTCCTAAGATCAATCTGTCCCTAATAACAGTCTGTCCCTAATAACAATCTGTCCCTAAAATCAATCTTTCCCTAATAACAGTCTGTCCGTAATAACAATCTGTTCCTAATATCAATCTTTCCCTAATAACAGTCTGCCCCTAATAACAATCTGTCCCTAAAATCAATCTTTCCCTTATAACAGTCTGTCCCTAATAACAATCTGTCCCTAAAATCAATCTTTCCCTAATAACAGTCTGTCCGTAATAACAATCTGTTCCTAATATCAATCTTTCCCTAATAACAGTCTGCCCCTAATAACAATCTGTCCCTAATAACCATCTGTCCCTAATATCAATCTTTCCCTAATAACAGTATGTCTCTAATATCAATCTGTCCATAAAATCAATCTGCCCCTAATAACAATCTGTCCCTAATAACAATCTGTCCCTAATATCAATCTTTCCCTAATAACAGTCTGTCTCTAATATCAATCTTTCCCTAAAAACAGTCTGTCCCTAATAACAAACTGTCCCTAATAACCATCTGTCCCTAATATCAATCTTTCCCTAATAACAGTCTGTCCCTAAGATCAATATGTTCCTAATATCAATCTTTCCCTAATAACAGTCTGTCCCTAAGATCAATATGTTCCTAATATCAATCTTTCCCTAATAACAGTCTGTCCCTAAGATCAATATGTTCCTAATATCAATCTTTCCCTAATAACAGTCTGCCCCTAATAACAATCTGTCCCTAATAACCATCTGTCCCTAATATCAATCTTTCCCTAATAACAGTATGTCTCTAATATCAATCTGTCCATAAAATCAATCTGCCCCTAATAACAATCTGTCCCTAATAACAATCTGTCCCTAATATCAATCTTTCCCTAATAACAGTCTGTCTCTAATATCAATCTTTCCCTAAAAACAGTCTGTCCCTAATAACAAACTGTCCCTAATAACCATCTGTCCCTAATATCAATCTTTCCCTAATAACAGTCTGTCCCTAAGATCAATATGTTCCTAATATCAATCTGTCCCTAAAATCAATCTGTCCCTAAAATCAATCTGTCCCTAATAACAATCTGTCCCTAATAACAATCTGTCCCTAATATCAATCTTTCCCTAAAAACAGTCTGTCCCTAATAATAATCTTTCCCTAATATCAATCTGTCCCTAAAATCAATCTGTCGCTAATAACAGTCTGACCCTAATAACAATCTGTCTCAAATATCAATCTGTCCCTAAAATCAATCTGTCCCTAATAATAATCTGTCCCTAAAATCAATCTATCACCAATAACAAACTGTCCCTAATAACAGTCTGTCCCTAATAACAATCTGTTCCTAAAATCAATCTGCCCCTAATAACATTTATTGTCCCTAATAACAGTCTGTCACTAATAAGAATCTGCCTCTAATATTAATGTCTTTAATAGCAATCTGTCTTTAATAACTGTCATGGTGGTATCATTCATTTCAACGGATTGAACTTTTCCTACAACTACATATACTTCCCCTCACAACAAGAGATCAGAGAGAGAGAGAGAGAGAGAGAGAGAGAGAGAGAGAGAGAGAGATCCGCATGAGATCAGCATAAGCAGATCAGCGGAGAGCGATAGGCAGAGATAGCCAAGCCTGTTACCGTATGACAATTGCGAGTCCCAATTATAATATTACTTCCTAACCCGAATTTATTCGTTCTACTCACAGAATTCCACGTATTGTATTTTGCTGTGTTAATATGTATTCGTTATTTCTTATTTCTGTTGTTTTTATATTATTTCTTGCTAAACTTCTTAACCACGACAATAACAATCTGTAACATTTGTGAAAGTTGGGGTAGAAAACCTCTGTTCTTCTTACCTTCAAATTGTCATGTGAGTAAAGGATTTTCGAAGTTCTCGTTCCTCTGATTTGTGATCTGCGATCAACATGGTGTCATTTCGATAGATTACCGTCCCATTGTTTCTTTTTATAGTCTCCTCCTTGGTCAAATGTTTTCCAACCGTAACTGATTCGTTAAAAAAATAGCATACTCTTTATATGAATATGTGCGTGTCTGTGCGTGTGTATGTAAGAGCGCGCGTGCGTGTGTGAATTAACTGCTATGAAGATCTAGTTAAATAGATAGATAAACAGAAAGATGAACAAACGTAAAATATGCAATTTTTTATGGCTGCTAATGTATCCTGGTTGTTTTAATGTTGAAAACATTTTTGAATATATATATATATATATCCAGGTGAAGAGGACCCAAGGTTTTACTATTTTGAGTACCCTGGTATATATTTTATTATAAATAGTGCTCAATATAATAAATATTATAGAGGTTAATATAATCATATAATTATGAATTAATGTAAATCATTTTCACCGCCAACATCCAACATTGCCTGATGAAATTTCCATGTCGCAATGTACAATTAATTCACAATTATATATATATATATATATATATATATATACTTGTGAATTAATTGTGTCCTCACGAAACTTCGAAGTCAGCATGAACCTGTTCAGTTAAAGTAACAAACATTGTGCTTATATATATATATATATATATATATATATATATATATATGGTGTATGGGTAGGTATTTGAAAGGTATCACAATACGTTTAGTATAATAAAAAAAGGTAAATCGCCTCATTTTATAAAAATTTAAATTTCTAAATAAAATGTTTGGAATGTAGCTTTTTGTTTCCATAACCTTTTAGATTGTATTATTGGTAGGAGTTTAAAATCTATCTGTAAAAAAAAAATTCTTTTTAAAGATTTTTAAGTGGTCTTAAATTTTTGATCAGGTGTGTATATGCGTGTGTGTGTGTGTGTGTGTGTGTGTGTGTGTGTGTGTGTGTTCCAGTGTATAGTATAGTATGTGCGTGTGTACGTGTATATATATATATATGTGTGTGTGTGTGTGTGTGTGTGTGTGTGTGTGCGCGCGCGCGATCTGGCTTATAGCGTGGTATACTTGTTGCTATTGGTCGCGTGTTTATAGGCATGTATTTGTGTGCGTTGGTCTGTCATTGTGCTTTACTCTTGTGGCCGGTGTGTGTCAGGTGCGTGATAGTGTTAATTATTCTGTTATGCAATCTAGATTTAGTTCCTGTCTATTGTTGATCTCTGGGTAGACTTTAGCTATTATTAAGGACTCTTTTATGCGTAAGTTTCCTAGGCTCCGCTCTCTTGCTTCAATATTGACTTATATTTTTGTCTGTGTTTTTACATTTTTTTAGGTGTTTGTGGAATGATGATGCCTGTGTATGTAAGTGTTCTATGATTCTGATGTCTGGCGGTTCTGCCGACATAAAATTCGTCGCATTTGGCGCATTGTATGCGATATACGACATAGACCTGGTGGCATATACCGGTGTCGGTAATAGGGCAATTGGTCAGTGTACATGCTGTCTTTTCTAGTATGTTATTTCCTGGTGTAATATTTTATTAAGCAACTTGATGACTATACATCATATTATAAATAAATATAAGGTATATTCAGGATGTACAGTCGATATCGACTCGAAACAAGAAACTGGAGAGCCGAGTTCAAATTCCAGGTGAATTCGTTGCATTCACATACGTATAAAATACCCTTCTGTCGCTTCTTCTATAACAGGACAGATTGGGTTCTATAACTTTGGTTGGCAACAAGTCTACGACAGAAAGTAATGGCAACCTGCTGTAGGAAAATCTTCTGCCCAATCGAGACATGATCGCCTAAGCATATATCACGTATGGCATTTAACTGAAGTTTTAGCGAAGAATGTGAAGCTATATTGGGTAGACTTGACAGAAAGCTTAAAAGTTAGCTCTTTCATGAAAATAGTCAACGAACATTATTTATAAAACAAAACAGAGGAAATGGTGTAATGTCCTCGGATCGTATTATAGACAGTCAAATTATAGTTTCTTTCACAGATGTCGATGGTAAAAAGTTAAATTCAGAGAATCGTCGTAGTCGGCTCCCTGTGCAGGGCCCGGAAATTTTTCCCACCTGAAACTATTCTGCACATATACAAATCTACCATCCGCCCGTGTATTGAATATTGCTGCCATATCTGGTCGGGTGCCCCTGCTGCTCTCCTTGGGCTTCTTGACAAAATACAAAGGAGGATCTGTAACGTGGTTGATACTAACTTGGCAGACCGGCTGCAGCCGCTCTCACACCGGCGTGATGTAGCTTCCCTGTGCCTCTTCTACAAGTACTTTCATGGCTTCTGCTCCGATGAGCTTAGATCACTGGTGCCGCCTAAGCACGAATTTACACGAGATACTAGATTAGCAACTAGGTCCCACCCTTTTACAGTTAAACAAATAAGATGTAACCGTAAATTCTACTCCAACAGCTTCTTTTCTCGCGCTTCCCGCCTGTGGAACTCCCTTCCACAAGTCTGCTTTCCCGACAGTTACAATCTCCAGGTGTTTAAATGTAGGGTCAATAGACACCTCCTATCACACTAACTCCCAACTATTCTCACAACACTCTCATCTACCCAACCCTCATTCTCGGTATCCTCACCCGCCTATCACCCACCCTCTGTTATTTCCTATATTTAACCAGCCTTTCTCCACTCTACGTAGCCCCCTGCACAGTAGTGGCAGTGACATGCCGTGCTCGGGGTGAAACGCTTATAAAAAAAAAAAAAAAAAATCTTTGGAAAAAGAATTTTTTGTTTGCTACACGTCTCAACAAAGATGCTTTACGTTAAAGAACGCCTTCCGTGCAAAAAGTTACTTTTGCCATGTATGCGAAAATCAGTTAAGAGTAAGTGTAGGTGTTTTGGATGTTAAAGTAATTGCCTTTAGATTCATTAAAACATTAAGTGGTTTATCTCAAATAGATCAAACGTTATGTCATTTCGAAAGTCAACAATCTTTAAAAACGATTTTTTCATTTTGCGGCGGAAAGTACTTTCTAATTCCAAACGTCTCCATTATTGCATTTTGTAAAATGTTGTACACATCTTCGAATCTTCTTTACATTTGATTTACTGATGTTAGGACACTTCTGGATGCACATTTCCCTAGAAGATGGATTGGCTGTGATGAACCAATCGCATGGCCTCCTCGCTCTCCTAATCTTAATCCCTTGGATTTTGCCTTAGCATACTCTTTATATGAATATGTGCGTGTGTGTGCGTGTGTATGTGAGAGCGCGCGTGCGTGTGTGAATTAACTGCTATGAAGATCTATCTTCAGATAAATAAAATAAAAACAAACTGCAATGACATCTGAGCAATAATTACTTGGACTGGGACTTTATGGAGAACCTGTAAATTTTTTAATATTGTTTTCGTGTGCTTCACTTTTCAGTTATTGCTTTTAGAAATATGCAATTGATATGGTTTTGTAATTTGATATAGCTTTTTTAGCAAAAATAAATTTCAAATACTCTAGATTAATTGAATGGCCTCTATTAATTGAATGGCCTCCACAGATATTAATCCAGCGAGAAGCTTGTAGACCGTCATTAAAATTACAGTACATGAGAATGGGAAACAAATATCGCTTAGTACAACAAGTATAACGAGATTGAAAATACTAGAAAAGTTAACAACATCCACACGTGAAAGACTGATAAATGCTATATAATGTAAACGAGTTTATATAAATACGAGTGGGCCCGTGTCGTAAAAAAATGACGGCAAAGTATTTATTTGTCTATGCCGTATAAAATAACGACAACATATATATTAATGTACCTACTAGTGAGTATTTTACATTGAGTGTTATGGGATCTCGACTGAGTGTACATATGCTCCTGCCATAGAGAGAACAGCAGTAGAGAGAGTATTCGTAGAGATCCGTTGCAGTTATCGGAGAGTGAGACGTTACCGAGAGATACCGAAGTTACGCAGAGACTACCGCGTCAGAAGTCAGACGAGCTCTGAGCTCCACTCAGCTAAAATAATATACACGGATATACTATTTCCAACGACTTCACTTCAAGACTTGTATAAATTTATTTCTTACTAATACTATTCCTGGATTTACTAAACTGCGTTCAAGTTTGTATATACGTTCAATATAACCCACTTTTCTATCTCCATATCTGTTTTGTTGTTCATTATTTTGTGCGGTTTCTCACCCGGAATCATTAAGACATAAAATAATAATAATAATAATGTAAACATTTGAGCATGACAGGCGAATAATATATATATATATATATATATATATACACGCAGAAAGAAAGAAAAATATTGGATTTTAAAATTAAATACGCACAAGCTAGGGTTAAATAGGGACTTAGGTGCTTTGAAACTTTACAAATACTTCAATAACTAAACTTTTTTAGATACATTTAAAAATATTTTTAAAACTTTTTAGATACATTTAAATTTTTTTTTTTATCTAAAACAAATTTACAAGCATTATTAAAGATAGGTTTACGGTTACAAACATAATTTTAAAAAAATCTGTCGCTTTCAACGTCACTTGATGTAAAAACTAAAACTCTCTCCAAAAACGCGTCACGTGATGTAAACAAACGTGTCACGTGATGTAAACAGACTCTTCACTGACGCTCTCGCGAAATCTCGCGAAATACGTTACTAATTCAAATTTTAAAATCATTTGTTTCTGATGAAGGACCGAGGGCGGTCTGAAATATAAAATATAATAGTAGAAATAAACAAATGCTGTCAAAAAAACACATTTTTAAACTCAAAACATTTTAATATTCTTTCATATATATATATATATATATATATATATATATATATATATATATATATATGTATGGTCATTTCAGCAAGGAAAAACCTCGCTTCTTCAGTGAAAAAAATTCTTTATTATGCGCATACAAGACAAAATTCATATACCGGAAGTTTACTCAAAAAGAAATTTGCACACCGGAAGTTTACATGAAAGAAGGGAAAAATAAGATAAAATAAGAAAGGATAATGAGAAGGTTGCTAAAAGAGAGAGTAGATTATGTCGGGAGGGTGTCGTCTAGACATTAATGCGGAGCGTAGGGGAGAGAAGGAGAAAAGTAAAAAAAGACGGCGAGAAGGATTCAAGAGTCGATCATTAAAAAGGACTTTTAGATGACATCTGTGTGAAGAAATCATGAATTAAGCGCGTTACAGGAAAGTACGGGGAGGAGAGGTAAAACGAAAAGAAGGGGAAACAAGAAAACAATGGGGGAGAAAGAAAGAAGAAAAATCAGGCACGACAGCCGTCGTATGAAATGCCAGCTAAAGGAGAGTAGAAAGAAAGAGATAGATACATAAAATGAAAAAAGGAAAAGAAAAGGAGAAGACAAAAGCGGAAAAAGAAACACAAATGCCATCTAAAAGTTTCTCACGCGCTCGTGCACGTGTTAATTAATTTCAGTTCATGCTTGTATATCATACTCGGGCAAAATAAATATGAAGAGATAGATAGATAGATAGATAGATAAATAGATAGATAGATAGATAGATAGATAGATAGATATAAACAGACTGAGACAGATATGAACAGATTTAGATAGATAGATAGATAGATAGATAGATAGATAGATAGATAGATAGATAGATAGATATAAACAGACTGAGACAGATATGAACAGATTTAGATAGATAGATAGATAGATAGATAGATAGATAGATAGATAGATAGATAGATATAAACAGACTGAGACAGATATGAACAGATTTAGATAGATAGATAGATAGATAGATAGATAGATAGATAGATAGATAGATAGATAATGAACAGACTGAGATAGATAGATAGATAGATAGATAGATAGATAGATAGATAGATAGATAGATAGATAGTATATTTTACTCATGCACATGTAGCGGATAAGAAATTAATTAAAATTAACTCTCTTCTTCACTTTTACAAAAATTCACAATGACATGTTAAATCTTGGTTGTCACAAATAGAAAAAGGATTGACCATCTGTTTAAAGAAAAAGTCGAATCCAGATTTCACAAGTAGGTGTTAAAATGATTTTTGATGAAATGGAGCAACTTGCAAGACCAAAAGGACCTCGCGTGTAAGTGCGAAAATATCGCGATTACAATACAAGAACTTTATCATCAACGTCAGTCAGGTCAGCGAGAAAGACAACACTAAAATGTAACTTTCAACTTCAAGAGACCCGGTCATTGTCCTCTTTCTCTTTCTCCTCATCTATTTCAATAGCTACTACTAGAACATTTTGTACGAACTCTTGATACACTTAACTTTCTCAATGAACATTAACTTTTACAACTTATGTTAATCCTCCTTTTAATAAATTTCTATTTTAACATTCAAAATGTATATTTTATTATTCCACTCTTCTACACTAATCCACACATTCCGACTACCAACCTTCTGATGATGAAAAACCTTCTGATGAATATTATTCTGCATAAAACTTGTAAGCTGTAGGGAGTTCGGTTAAGTCTGATACAAGGTCGAATCAAAAAAACATTAACCAGTTCCCTACGCTTCACACAAATGAACTCTTCGAAACTATAAATAAGCATCAGTTTCTGCTTTGTGCAGAGGACTATTCCAGCTGAAGCTAGAATACGAATTACCTCTCAGTTGCGTCTCTGCCCTCGGGCAGAGTGCGGGATGGCTGTATGTCTGCTCAGGGATGGCCACGCAGCTGAGAAAAATTACACTATGGGTGCCAAACTCCAGGGGCCCATAACCCCTGGCTTTACCTCTCCCTCCAGAGGGGGCTGAGTTTAATACTCGGCGTCCCAAAAAGTAGAAGGGGGTTTGGGAATTTTTCTACGGTACTGCGGATAAACCACCTTAAAAATTGACCTTGTGCCGCATCCGTTGCATGGTGGGTGCAGTAGTAAATACCGTAAGCTATTCCTGCAGATAGCTCTGACAGCCGGGCCAAATACAAGCACGCTGGTAATCTTCTCATGTTGTATATATCTGTAATATACAATCTTTGTTAGTATATTCGGTCTTTGTGCCATTATTTCTGGCATCAAACAAGGCCACAACAAATAGATAGATAGATAGATAGATAGATAGATAGATAGATAGATAGATAGATATGAACAGACTGAGATAGATAGATAGATAGATAGATAGATAGATAGATAGATAGATAGATAGATAGATAGATATGAAAAGACTACGATAGATAGATAGATAGATAGATAGATAGATAGATAGATAGATGTGAACAAAATGAGATAGATAGATAGATAGATAGATAGATAGATAGATAGATAGATAGATAGATAGATAGATAGATTTTATACATGTCTATATCTTCAAAATAAAATTGATATCAACGAATGTTGGGAAAATATCTATCCAATGTTACTTAGTTCGATAGATAGATTTAATCTTTTGACTAACCAAAGCTTTTCTCAACTCTCTCGGTTGAATGATAAAGAAAGACTAAGCACACAATTAATGGTGAAAATGCTTCATTTCGAATGAGTAAATGTGTTTATATTCGTGCGAGCGCCGGTAATTGACTTCAATTCTTGATTTCATGTCGTCAGGTCAACAAACAGATTGTTAGGTTGCGACGAACACAGAGAGACGGACGAAAAAAAGCCGAGTTAATTATGATCTACTTGTCTTTACTCTTCTTTAATTTAGTTCCCATGAAGATATTGACAAAAGCAATAATCAAGAGTCCCTTCCATCGTTCTGATCACGATATAAATATCTTGGTTCCTCCTATATTTTTATCAACATAGGTGCGTAGGTGCGTCCACCTACGCGATTTCGGTGACATCTAAAAAAATCCCCACTAACTTTAAACTTATCAAACACTCCTTCTTGTGCCATAAAGCAATCTATAAGTGGTTACGTAAGTCTAATGTGGTTGGCTTGGTAATTGATGCAATTGTATTTCTAATAAAGTCAAAACGAAAACTTTTCTTTTTTTTTAATCATATCACACCGAGCAAGGCGGTAACGCCACTGATGTGCAGGGGGCTACATAGGAGTGAAAAGATTGGAAAAGAGAAAACCGGAAACCGCATCCTAAACAGGAAACAAGGGATGAGCCTCTTCACCTGTTCAATAGACGTGGGTGGAGTGTGAACCGGGCGATAATTTAGTCTATCTACTCCAATTGAAAAAAAAAAGTGAGAAGATTGGAAAAGAGAAAACCGGAAACCGCATCCTAAACAGGAAACCAAGGCGTTTCGTCCTCTGGTAAATGTAAGGATTTTTAGTGCAATATGAATTTATAAACTGAAGTAACAATATCGTTAGGTTTTTTAAAATTGTAAATTTAAGAACATTCGAAATATTTTTAAGGTAAATTCTGAAAGTCAAGGTAAACGATGAAGGAAGCTAAGCTGTGTAATTTAACATCTGTTAAATTTTCTTATTTTGTTTGTTTATTTTAAATTATACGATCTTTTGATTCAGCTGATTTCTCTTAATTTTGGGGGAATTTTGTGAAATGTTTATGGTCAAATTATGAATTTAGTAGCAGTATAGCCCGGCGTTGCTCGGGTGTAATGAAAGCTTTAAAACCAATCCATGGTCCTGGAGCTCAGACTCAGCCTAAAGAATATTTGTGTGTAGTTGGGTGAGAATCGGAAAAAAATTGTGGATTTGTATAAAGGACATACAGACAGATAAACAGACACACACACAAACATCTTGCCTTATATAGAAATATATATATTATCGATTTTCTGCACTATTGTAAAAATTGCAACCTTCAAACTTCTGAATATCGTTTCTTATGTCTTTGTCTATGAGTGCATCAAATTTGATTAAAATCGGACCACTCCTTCTATAACCCGATTTTTTCGATTATGGATTTTCGATATTTATCGGAGGTACCTCGATACAAAACCTAGCTAAGAACACTCGCAGACGCTTATAGTACAACTGTGTAAACTTTTAAGAAAATCGGTTCAGCTGTTTCGGAGTCTATAGGTAATGGACACACACACATAGACACACACACAGACAAAGTTCCTTTTTCAAATGAATTCCAGCGATATTTGAATACAGGTTTTTTAATGTGTGCCATCTTGTCTTCTACTCCATTTTACCAATTTTGAAGCAGCTTCATGATTCCATCTTTCTAAAAGTTGGCATCATTTTGGGCGTAGAATTGGTCTAAGTTGTTTTATATCGTTCCCCCGAGAATTAAAATTAGTCCTATAAAGTGAATTTTGTAAGGATTGAAATCAGTGTTAAACCATAGCGGCAAGGTCAGTGAAGTTAGGCGAAATAGTTAGATTTAACCGTCTCTTCTAATCTAACAGTTTTTCTCGCACTTCCCGTTTGTGAAACTCCCTTCCGCTTCCCTGATAGCTACACTCGTTTAAAATGTTTCAATACAACGCCAATTGCCATTTCCAATCTCCTTGATTCCCATCCTTCTTTTATACATCCATCGGCATTCCATTTACCTTTTTTCCTCACATAATAAACCCCCCCCCCCCACCTGCGCACCAGTGGCGTCCTGCTTTGCTTGGGGTGAAACGATTACAAAAATTATTTAAAACAAGAGGTATAGTAACGTATCCCAGCCAAACTGAACCAATTTCTCTCCGTGTTTGCAAAGAAATATCTTGATCTAACGTTGTCCTGGTGGAAGACGAAACTCTTCCGATTGGCCATTTCCGGGTGCTTTTCAGCGATCGCTATCTATAATCACTCGGGATGAGAACCTCGTTTGTTTGACTTGAATATGCGACTTTTGCAAGGTGATCTTAATACATAACACACGTCTAATCCTACCAAATACACAGCTTTATCTTGGGTTCGAGACCGGTTTTTGGAGATGTTAACGATAGCACATTACCTTATGTCCAAGACTTGAATACATTTGACACATATCTGACCAATACGAATCAACCCAAAATTACAACATACAACCGAAAACAGGATACAAATAATGCAAGGGTCATTCAACAAAATAAGATGAATTTTTCGGTATAAGGACTTCTAATACAGATAGAGGCTTACTCTTTTTTTTATTTTTCAACGTAGCCTCCCAGCAGTGTCACACACTTTCCCCATTTGTGCACAAGCTTCCGTATTCCCTCAGCGTAAAAATCATTGCACTTTTGACTTCATCATCACTTTCAAACTTCGTACCTCTCGTGAACGCTTTCAAGGGACTAAACAGGTGAAAGTCTGAAGGGGCAAGTTCTGGGCTGTAAGGGGGACGAGGGAGAAGTCCCCAGCCCAGCTTGTTGATCTGCACCGTTTTGGCTGCTGTGTGAGGCCTTGCAGCTGACCTTCGAGAAGGCAAGGTCATCATAGACAATTTTATGTGTTGTCCCAACAGATAGGTTCAAAGTCCTTGCAATGTCATCTACTGTCACCATTCTGTCAGACTGAATGAGGTCATTGACTGATTCGATCACCTCAGGAGACCTCACTTCTGTAGGCCTCCCAGGTCTGTCTTCATCCTCAACAATGCTCCATCCTTCTTTAAAGAGTTTAGGCAAATTGTAGACATTTTTTTAGCTGAAACATGTGGCACCATACACAGTTGACATTCTCCTTTGAATTTCAACTGGTTTGCACCTTTCAGCAACCAAAAACTTAATAACTAACCTCTGTTCAATCCTGGAGCATGCTGCTTGGACGGCCATCTTAGTTAATTTCCAAAACTCTCAAAGTTATTTTCAATCTGCAAAAATAAATTAAATCGCTTTAAAAAAAAAGAGGTAAAGGTAAAAGTAAAAGAAAAGTAAGAATCTATCTGTACTAAAAGTCTTCATACCGAAAAATTCACCGGATTTATTGAATGACACTCGTAGAAGTTCTTGTACCAAAAAATTAACTTCATTTATTGAATAACTTTCATAGAAGTCCTCACACCAAAAAATTCAAGTTATTCATAAAATGACACACGTAGAAATCTTTATACCGAAAAATTCAGCTTCAGATTATTTATTCAATGACCCTCGTAGAAGTCCTTATTCCGCAAAATCCGTCTTATTTATTGAATATCTCTAATAGAAGTCCTTATACCGAAAAAATCACCATATCTATTGAATGACCCACGTAAAAATCCTTATACCGAAAAATTCACCTTATTTATTGAATGACTCTCGTAGAAGTACTTATAACGCAAAATTCACCATATTTATTAAATGCTACTCGTAGAAGTAATTTTATGGAAAAATTCACCTTCTTTATTAAATGACGCCCGTAGAAATCCTTATACCTAAAAATTCACATTATTTTTTGAATGGCCCTCGTAGAAGTCCTTATACCAAAAAATTCACCCTATTTATTAAATGAACATCGTAGAAGTCCTTATACCGAAAAATTCACCTTATTTACTGAATGACTCTCGTAAAAGTCCTTACGCCGAAAAATTAACCTTATTTTTCGAATGGCGCCCGTAGAAATCCTTATACCTAAAAATTCACATTATTTTTTGAATGGCCCTCGTAGAAGTCCTTATACCGAAAAATTCACCCTATTTATTAAATGAACATCGTAGAAGTCCTTATACCGAAAAATTCACCTTATTTACTGAATGACTCTCGTAAAAGTCCTTACGCCGAAAAATTAACCTTATTTTTCGAATGTCCCTCGTAGAAGTCCTTAAACCAAAAAATTCACCATACCGAAACATTCACCTCATTTATTGAATGACACTCGTAGAAGTCGTTATACCGAAAAATTCGCCTTATTTATTGAATGACCCTCATAGAAGTACTTATACCGCAAAATTCACCTTATTAATTGCCACTCATAGAAGTAATTATATCGAAAAATTCACTTTATTTATTGAATGACTGTCGTAGAAGTCCTTATACCGAAAAATTTACCTTATTTATAGGATGACTCTCGTAGAAGTCCTTATACCGAAAAAATTCACCATATTTATTAAATGACGCACGTAGAAATCCTTATACCGAAAAATCGACCTGATTTACTGAATAACCCTCGTAGAAGTGCTTATAACGAAAAATTCACCTTATTAATTGAATGACTCTCGTCGTAGAAGTCCTTATACTGAAAAATTCACCATATTTATTAAATGATCCTCGTAGAGGTCCTTATACCGAAAAATTCATCTTATTTATTAAATGACACTCGTAGAAATCCTTATACCGAAAAATTCACCTTATTTTTAGAATGGCCCTCGTAGAAATCCTAATACCGAAAAATTCACCTTATTTATTAAATGACTCTCGGAGAAGTCCTTATAACAAGAAATTCAACTTATTTATTGAATGACCCCGTAGAAGTGCTTATACCGAAAAATTCACCATATTTATTAAATGCCCCTCGTTGAGGTCCTTATACCGAAAAATTCACCTTATTTTTTGTATGGCCCTCGTAGAAGTCTTTACACCGTAAAAATTCGGCATATTTATTAAATGACGCCGGTAGAAATCATTATACCGCAAAATTCACCTTATTTATTGTATGACCCTCGTAGAAGTCCTTCTAGCGCAAAATTCACCTTATTTTTCGAATGAAACCCGTAGAAGTTCTTACATCGAATAATTCACCTTATTTTTTGAATGGCCCTCGAAGAAGTCCTTATACCGAAAAATTCACCTTATTTATTAAATGACACTCGTAGAAATCCTTATACCATAAATATAACCCTATTTATTGAATGGCTCTCGTAGAAGTCCTTATACCGAAAAATTCACCTTACTTATTGAATGACTCTCGTAGAAGTCCTTATACCTAAAAATTCACCTTATTTATTAAGTGACACTCGTATAAGTACTTATGTCTAAAAATTGAACTTATTTATTGAATGACCCCTGTAGAAATACTGATACCGCAAAATTCACCATATTTATTAAATGACCCTCGTAGAAGTCCTTATAGCAAAACATTCACCTTATTTATTGAATGACCCTCGTAGAAGTCTTTATACCGAAAAATTCACCTTATGTATTGAATGACCTTCGTAGAAGTCCTAATACCGACAAATTCACCTTATTTATTGAATGACCCTCGTAGAAGTCCTTATACCGAAAAATTCACCTTATTTATTGAATGACCCTCGTAGATGTCCTTATACCGAAATATTCACCTTATTTATTGAATGACCGTCGTAAATAAAACAGAAACACAGCAGAATAATCATCAATTAACCACCCGTACAAATGAAGCTCACGTGTAATTGCAGAGCATTGAACGAATGCCCTTTAGATAGCAACTAGATACAAAATAGTCTTATATACCAAGTCATTGAAAAATTAAGAGATAACTAAACGCACAAAACAACATTTACGAATAGTCAATACGCGAACAACACAATGCTTTTTAAACATATACGAGAAATTAAAAGCAAAAACATATTTACCCAAAATATGGAAGATAAGAAAAACAATACCAACCAACAACAATTAAATACAAAAGCTATAAATTATTTTCTCTGGAGGAGAAAATAATTACAATTATCTTCCCCGACCAACACAAATTACAAAATAAACGATCGGAATTTGTCTCAAAATGCAGAAATGAAAACGCATTTTAGTCAGTCAGTTAAGTGCCATACGTGATACACGCTTGGGCGATCATGTCTCTTTCGAGACATGACTGACTGGGCAGAAGATTATCCCGCAGTAGGTTGCCATTGCTTTCTGCGTTAGACTGGTTGCCGACCAAGGCTATAGAACCCAATCTGTCCTGCTATTTGACTCATACCTAGAGGGAGAAGAAATGTAATAGGGAGGAGAAATGTATTATATTATTATATAGTAATAAGTGGGGGATCTGTTTATTACTTCATAACAATAGAAAACCAATCCCCCACTTTATGTCCAGCAGTAACCTTAATCGTGTTTCTAAATATGTTCAGTCAGTTGAGTGCCATACGTGATACACGCTTGGGCGATCATGTCTCGAATGAAACATGACTGACTGGGCAGAAGATTATCCCGCAATAGGTTGCCATTGCTTTCTGTGGTAGACTGGTTGCCGACCAAGGCTATAGAACCCAATCTGTCCTGTTATTTAACCCATAACTGGAATGAATATACGGATTAATACCTTTCCCAAGGATATTTGCGCGTAAGTGAATGCAATTAATTTAGCTGAAATTCGAACTCGGCTCTCCGATTTCTCGTTCCGAGCCGATATCTAATGCACTACAACGCACATCCTCGTTAACAAAGAATCGAAAAAAAAATCATCTGAATTTGGTTCTTATCAAGGTTGTCTATGCCGGTAACAGTTTTTAACTATTTTTTCTAAATCTTTGGAAGTGTAGATTATTATAACAATATGAATTCCCTACACAACTGGATCAGGACTTCCCATAGAAGTGGGCGGTAAATGATGGGCGTCTTGAATTTTTTATGACCAGCAATAAAACTTATGGAGTAGGATCTTCAAAGCTGTCACTCACTTGACCAGAAAGAGAAAACAAATGAAAACTTCAAGGAACAGTTGCCACTTAGCCGGACGTTTGAAAGTTCAGTTTGGAGTTACAATGGGAAAAGTATTTAGATTTAATCAACCCGTGGGTGAGTTGCGAGAGATAAACAGAGGAGGTGGTACGATAGTGTTCTAGCTGATTGAAGTGAATGGCTGATCGGTTAATTCTGTCATGACAGAAGTTTGGGTTTGAGTTTGAGTTTTGTTTATCAACACCTCTGTGGGTTATTTAATGTCAAAAACGTAGGTTTTTAAGGTATTTTTTAAAAATTTCGGTTATAATAAGAAGGTTGATTAGTCAGATTTTGATGAATTTTGTTATTTTAGAAACTGAAAATGTCTTCTAGCTTTGTATTCAAAAATGTATTATTGGTAATAATTGTTTTCCTTCAAAAATGTGTTATAATATTTTTTCTTAAAATGTGTATTATTGGTAATAGTTTTATTCAAAAATGTATATTTTTCTATAAAAGTCTATTTTTATAGCTTCATAGTATTTTGACCCCAGTTTGGTAGGGAGGTTAACTATTTTCCCATAGCTAGGACCCTAAGAGGTGCTACCATCCCGAGTCAGGGTGGACCTAGGAACAACAGCAACTAAGAGGTGGTTCCATGCTCCTCATAACCTCCCAATCAAAGGCCTTGCTGCCGGATGTAGTTTACCGTCATATCCAGGAACACATGATAGAAGTAGACGATGATCCCAAGAATCGTCGACTTACACCTCAGGTCGTGCAATAATAAATAATCAACCAAAGATATGAAGATATCAACCAAAGATATGAAGATAGAAAAGTAGGTTATATTGAACGTAATATACAAACTTGAACGCAGGTTAGTAAATCCAGTAATACTATTAGTAAGAAATAAATATATTCAAGTTTTGAAGTGAAGTCGTTGGAAATAGTATATCCGTGTATATTATTCTAGCGGACTGGAGCTCAGAGCTAGTCTGGACTCTGGGTAACTTCGGTATCTCTCGAAACTCTTCGATAACTTTATAGTTATCGAAGAGATTCACCTTATTTATTAAATGACCCTCGTAGAAGTCCTTATACCGAAAAATTCACCTTATTTATTGAATGACCCCCGTAGAAGTCCTTATACCGAAAAATTCACCTTATTTATTGAATGACACTCGTAGAAGTCCTTATACCGAAAGATTCACCTTATTTATTGAATGACCGTCGTAGAGATCCTTTTTACCGAGAGATTCACCTTATTTGTTAAATGACCTCCGTAGAAGTCCTTATACCGAAAGATTCACCTTATTTATTGAATGACCCTCGTAGAAGTCCTTATACCGAAAGATTCACCTTATTTATTGAATGACCCTCGTAGAAGTCCTTATACCGAAAGATTCACCTTATTTATTGAATGACCGTCGTAGAGGTCCTTTTTACCGAGAGATTCACCTTATTTATTGAATGACCCTCGTAGAAGTCCTTATACCGAAAGATTCACCTTATTTATTGAATGACCCTCGTAGAAGTCCTTATACCAAAAAATTCACCTTATTTATTAAATACCCTCGTAGAAGTCCTTATACCGAAAAATTCACCTTATTTATTGAATGACCCTCGTAGATGTCCTTATACCGAAATATTCACCTTATTTATTGAATGACCGTCGTAAATAAAACAGAAACACAGCAGAATAATCATCAATTAACCACCCGTACAAATGAAGCTCACGTGTAATTGCAGAGCATTGAACGAATGCCCTTTAGATAGCAACTAGTTACAAAATAGTGTAATATACCATTTCATTGAAAAATTAACAGATAACTAAACGCACAAAACAACATTTAAAATAGTCAATACGCGAACAACACCATGCTTTTTAAACATATACGAGAAATTAAAAACAAAAAACTATTTACCCAAAATATGGAAAGTAAGGATCTCTAAGATTACCCTCCACTGCCAACTGCAACTGCAACTACTGTTCTCTCTATGGTAGGATTATATGTACAATCAGCTGAGTCTATTATCATATACAAAGGGGAGATCTTACAACAGTTTCTCACTGTGACGTTAATTCCACTTGTCGTTTCCCGCGTGAGCGTACAACCAAACTTTTACAGTTTTTGTAAAGACCGACACGAACGAAAATAGAAACATAACGGGTTGATATGTCCTGTTGGTGAAAAGCTGAGAGAGTAACAAGTTATATATTTACATTATTACTCCCTCCCTTATCTATTATTTATTGTGGCATGCCAGTGACAAGACTCAAATAAAGTTAGAATTTCATATTTCTCAATAGCGTTACGGTCATGGTGCAGTGAATGACGGCTCGGAAAGAAAAGATCGGAGGGCCGAGTTCGAATTCCACTTGAATTCATTGCATTCACTTACACTTAGATACCCTTGGGAAAGGAACTAATTCGTCTCTTCCCTCCAGTTATGTGTCAAATAACAGGGAAAATCGGGTTCTATAGCCTTGGTTGGCAACTAGTCTACCGCAGAAAGTAATGGCAACCTACTGCGGGATAATCTTCTGCCCATTCAGTCTTGTCTCTTTCGAGACGTGATCGCCCAAGCGTGTTTCACGTATGGCACTTAACTGGCTGAATAGTTGGAAAGATAATTAAAACTTCTACTTAGCATAAAGTAGGGGATCGGTTTTTTATTGTCATGAAGTAATAAACTAATCCCCCACTAATTACTACTTATTAATAGAATAATATAATTCACCAGTCTACCGCAGAAAGTAATGGCAACCCACTGCGGGATAATCTTCTGCTCAGTCAGTCATGTCTCTTTCGAGACATGATCGTCCAAAGCGTGTATCACGTATGGCACTTATCTGACTGACTGTCGCCTATTTCTTATGTCAATCTGCACCTCTGACTTGAGAAAAAGAAAAGCTTGAATTTATCCGTAGACGAGGCGAAGAGAACAATTAACATCTGTCGTACAGAAATGGCTGAGAACGTCATTTTGGTTTTTTTTTTTAGTCGCTAGTGCAACTGGAAGTTAGATAAGCTGTGGCATTGAGAAGGTCAAGTGGAACCAAAAGTGTACAAAGACTGACCTCAAGCTTATTAGCTATCTTGACACTTAAATCCTAACGTAATGTAGACTGATCTCTAATATTCGCTGATAAGGTCTCAATTGGAAGACGTTTAACTGACCTCCCACTAAATGGCTATTAAAACTGACGTTGGTCAAATTTCAGAGGTCAAGCGATTGTTCACCAACTTCCCGAAGTAATGGTAACCGAGATGCGATACATCGCACATGAATTTATTCTAAATACAGTCAAGGATGTGCAATTGATGTTGGCTCGGAGAGCGGAGAGCCGAGTTCGAATTCTAATTGAATTCGTTACATTCACTTTCGCACGAATACCTTAGGAAATGTATTAATCCATCTCTTTTCCCTCAAGCCATGGGTTAAATAGTAGGACAGATTGGGCTCTATAGCCTTGACAGAAAGAAATGGCAATCTTCTGCTTAGTCAGTGTAACACACATGGCATTTAACTGACTGACTGAATAAAGAAGAAGAAATGAAGAGAAAATATCTTTCGAATGGTAAATTTCAAAGCGCAAAGCCAAAATAATGGAAAATCAAGTGAGAATCGAACTCACTAAGTCAGTTAAGTGCCATACGTCTTATGAAAGAGACATGACTGACTCGGCAAAAGATTTTTCCCGCAGTAGGTTGCCATTACTTTCTGCGATAGACTGGTTGCCAACTAAGGCTATAAAACCCAATCTATTTAGCCCATAGTTGGAGGGAGTAGAGATGGATCCATACCTTTCCCAAGAGTATTTTCACGTCAGTGGATGCAATGAATTCAATTAAAATTCGAACCGGGTTCTCTGATTTCTCGTTCCGAGCCGATATCCACTGAGCCACAACGCACGTCCAATGGCCGAACTTATCACCAATCAGTTGTAATGGTTCCAGCAAGGCAAACTTTCTATTACACCAAGCCAAATGAATTTCGAATAAACCGTATAAGCTTATTCATTACTCTTTTGCGCCTATCTTTTCAGCACGTGGGCGTGCATGACTCTTCACAGCTTCCTGTAGTTTGAAAAAATACCTCATGGACGTCTGTGCGTAAAAAAATAAGAATCTCGTGGGGGAGCCATATTGTGTTTATGCTTTCAAATTGGCGCAAAATCACGGCGACCATGAGATTTGAGGAAATATAAATATGGTTGCTAAGTAGAACCCGGTGAGAAAAATGTTCTCGTGTTTGCGACTACTGAACTTTCTTTGACATTCTCGTAGTTGAGACTACTAATCTACACTCTCTTTGGGAGTAACTATTTTGGGTTTCGTGTTTGAGACTACTCATCTACACTTTGTACCCTTAAGTAATGTTTTTTTCTCCTTGCTTTTCCACCAAGTGTCTGTTTTGCTATCCATTTACGCATCCGTTTTAAAAAAATGTTTGGATCAACATTCTGGTCGACTTGTTCATGAGTAATAGTTTCATTTGTTCGAATGTCAACTTTATTACGCAAGTCTATGTTTTCCTAACAAAATTGAAATTAACCATCTGATTTTGGCAGACTACAGGGAGCTGCAAAAGTAGGTTTACACTAAGTATTAAACCACTATTGCTAGTATTATAATAGTGGTTCTAGGAACCATTTAATACTGGAATTTATTTAATTCTTTAATATCATTTTTAATATTTGTATTTTCATAATTTTGATTATAATATATTATAATTTTTATTTTTTAACAAATGATAATAAATGATTTGCTGAGAAAGTGACGTGTGTTAGACTGGGGCAAAAAGTTTGCACAACCGAGAGATTGTTATTTTTATTATTGATGTGTGTCTAATCAATATGAGTTGGGGTGTAATGGATATTGGCTTAGATTAAGAAACCAGAGAGCCGAGTTCGAATTCCAACTGCATTCACTTAAGGCAAATATCGTTGAGAATGGTATTAATCTATCTCTATGGGTTGAATAGCAGGACAAGCTCGGTTCTACAACCTTGGTTGGTGCCCAGTCTACAACACAACTTCCTATTTTGGGGGGAAATCTTTTTGTACGAGGTAAAAAAAGATTTTTAAAAGTGGGGAAAAAGAAAAAGGGCAGAAAAGAAAACAAGATGAGAAAGCAAAAACCCGAAGCAAAACTAAAATAAAAGGGCTGAAAAAATACAGTCATACAGGCAGATAAACAGACACACACACACACACACTAACATCTTGCCTTATATATATATATACGCCATTTCGGTCGGGTTTCGAGCCTGGGTTGTGTAGCAACCGTACTGATAAGCTGTGATACGGCGAAACAGATCTGTCTGCGGATGACAATATATATATATATATATATATATATATATATATATATATATATATATATATATATTATCGATTTTCTGCACTATTGTAAGAACTAGAACCTTGAAACTTCTGATTATCGTTTCTTATGTCTCTGTCTATGAGTGTATCAAATTTGATTAAAATCGGACCACTTCTTCTATTACCCGATTTTTTCGATTATCGATTTTCGATATTTATCTGGGGTACCTCGACACAAAACCTAGTTAAGAACACTCGCAGACGCTTATAGTAGAACTGTGTAAATTTTCAAGAAAATCATTTCAGCCGTTTCGGAGTCTATAGGTAACGGACACACAGACACAGAGACACAGTTCCATTTATAAATACAAAATAATAGGTTTATATATATATATATATATATATAGTGTGTGTGTGTGTGTGTATGTATGTGTGTGCATGTATGTATGTGTGTGTGTGTATGTGTGTGTGTGTGTGCGTGTGTGTGTGCGTATTTAGTCAGCAATCCTTTTTAATTCAATTTTGGTTACAAATGACAAGGTGCTGCGGTTGAGTTTTTTTTATATAATTTTTGTGCCATCTTTTTTTCTTTCATGAATAATATAAAAATTGTCCGAATGTTTTATTTCGGCTATACATTTATAGATGAACAAGCTTGTTAACCATTACGTCAATGGAGTTAGTAGGTAGTTTTATGTATCTACTCTGGTTTAATTTATTATTGTAATGTTATTTTTTATTGTGGTCATGTGTATTATGTACTTTTTTCTTTGCGTTGTAGATGAAGTGACACGGATACCTTTTTATTTTGTTTCCTCTACAGATATACTCTACTAGCAGTATAGCCTGGCGTTGCTCGGGTGTAATGAAAGCTTTAAAACTAATCCATGGTCCTGGAGCTCAGACTCTTTGGACGTTGGCACGAAAGACTAAAAAGGCCATAGTTGTTTACAGTTAAAGCGAAACCGTAGACTGAAAGAAAAATGAATGGATGTAAGTCAAATTTTGATTTCCTGGCATCGATATCAAATTTTCTGCACTATTGTAAGAACTGCAATCTTGAAACTTCAGAATATTGTTTCTTATGCTTTTTGTCTATGAGTGTATCAAATTTGATTAAAATCGGACCACGCCTTCCATTAGCCGATTTTTTCGATTTTCGATTTTCGATATTTATCGGGGGTACCTTGACACAAAACACTGAGAACACTCGCCTTTTTAATCGTATCACCCCGAGCAAGGAGGTAATGCCACTGATGTGCAGGGGGCTACATAAGTGTAAAAAGATTAATTAGAAGAGAGGGAAGAGGAAGACGAACCAGTTAGAAAGGAGCAATAGAAAGATGGGAATGCAGGTGTGATGACAGTTTCAAAGGTGGAGAGAAAGGAAAGGATATCCGGGGTGGGGAAAGAACTAGAGTCAAGTGGTTAATAAATGAGTATTGACATTGCATTTAAATTCCTAGAGGTTGTAGCCGTCAGGAAAGCAAGAATATGGGAGCGAGTTCCACAGGCGGGAAGTGTGAGAGAAGCTGCAGGAGTAGAATTGTCGTCTGCATTTGGCTAACCTAACTGTGAATGGGTGGGACCCAGTTGCCAGTCTGGTTGCATGAGTAAACACCTGTTGAGGAGGCACCAGTGACTTAAGTTCGTTCGAGCAGAAGCCATGAAAGTATTTATTAAACAGACAAAGGGAGGCCACATTTCGTCGGTGGGGAAGTGGCTGTAGTCGAGCCGCCAAGTCAGTACCTATCACATTACTGATTCTCCTTTGGAGCCTGTCGAGAACACTGAGATGAACGGCAGGGGCGCCTGACCATATATGGCAGCAGTATTCCATACACGGCCGAATGGTTGATTTGTATATATGCAGGATGGATTCAGGCGGAAAAAATATCCTGGTCCGACACAGTGATCCAACCTTCTTAGCAGTGGATTTAGCTTTGGACTCGATGTAGTGGTTCCATTTGAGATCAGAAGAGAGGGTAAGGCCGTGGAGGCGCAGTGTATTGCTCTCAGGGAGAATCGCTTGGTCCATGCTTATGGAAGGCAGGAGAGGTTGCCTTTGATGATTAACAGACAACAGCTTGGTCTTAGACGCATTGAAATTGACAACCCACTTCTTGCCCCAATTCACTACAGAGTGTAGATCCCGTTCAAGGTCAGCAGCGAGATTATGTTTGTCCGCCACGACAGGTTTCTTACTGACGCGGGAGTAAATTGTGGTGTCATCTGCGTAGATGCCTACTTGGCACTTGATCTCATCTGGGAGGTCATTATAGTAAAACTGTGTAAATTCTCAAGAAAATCGGTTCAGTCGTTTCGGAGTCTATAGGTAACGGATACACACACACACACACACACACACACACACACACACACACACACACACACACACAGACACACACACACACACACACACAGAGACATACACACACAGACACACACACACACACACACACACACACACACACACACACACACACACAGACACACACACACACACACACACACACACACACACACACACACACACACACACAGACACAGAGACATACACACACAGACAAAGTTCCATTTATAAATAAGTTCAGATAGATATTATTTTACTTTTATCTGAATATATAGTTAAAAGTAAAATAAAATTCGTCCTTGATAATGGCTACTTCTTCTTCTTTTATGCAACGTGTCCCTTCAGGACGTAGGCGATCATGGCCTTCCACGTCTCCCTATCCCTAGTGGCTCTTAGCACGCTTTATCCTGTAACGTCTCTGAGCCCCCGTTCTGTCATCCACCTGCTCAGGCCTTTTAAATATGTTATCCGCTGCTTTCCTCTGTCTCTTTTTCTCTCTATCTGGCCTGTTAGTATCAGGTTCGCCAAGTCCTCCTTCCTCATTGCATGTCCCAGGAACTTTAGCTGTCTCTTTCTGATGCTCAATATTAATATCCTTTTCGTTTCCATCCTTTCCAAAACCTCGTCATTGCTCACATGCTTGGTTCAGGATATTTGCAGGATCCTTCTGTAGAACCACATTTCAGCTGCTTCAGGTTTTCCCTTCATCTTTGTTGATATTGTCCAACATTCACTGCCATATTGAAGAACTGACATCATATAGCAATCCAGTACTATCTTCTTTGCTTCTAATGAAAGTTTCCTATGTCTTAATACTTTACTCAGCTTCTGGAACGCGTCTTTCGCCATGCCAATTCGCCTTTGGATCTCTGTGCCACACTTTCCGTCTTCAGTCAGAACACTTCCCAGATATTTAAATTTTCGTACCTGCTTGATTTTAACACCCTCCACCTGTATTTGGCACTTTGGGCTGCTCTTTTTGCTGATGACCATGATAGCGAAAACGTTTGGATAAATAAAGCCTTCGAATAGTTTTTATATATTTTATCTACTGAAAAGTAAAAATGAAAAATCATGTAAAATCTTAACCACAGCAACTTGGATATGAAAAATATGTATGTATGCATGCGTGGCCGAATGGTTAGAACGTCCGCTTTCTGATCATGAAGCCTGGGTTCGAATCTCACCATGGTCGATTTGTCAGGAGGTGACTTCTTGATAATATCGGTCTGGAGGAGGCAATTCCAGTTTTGGAACATCCCTGAAAAACCATACCACGGGTTGACCCAAGTATTGTGAGTGAAATTGGGTATGAGGAGCCATCGATGGTTGGGCTATCTCAAAGTTACCAGCATAGTTGCAGTATAACCCATGGGTAGACTCTGTGGGTGTTGAGCAAACACAAGTGTGTCTGAGTAGGCGTCTACAATGGGGATTAGCCAGCCGCCCCGGTGGACGGGTATCCTTGAATACGAGTGGTCAACTATTATATATGTATGTATCTCTATCTATTTCCCTCGGGCCTAAGGCCTCTGTCGAAGGCCTTATTTTCCTATTTAAAATTATTCTTTTCCTATTTTCCCTCGGGCCTAAGGCCTCTGTCGAAGGCCTTACTTTCCTATTTTCCCTCGGGCCTAAGGCCTCTGCGGTTGACGCTTGCTCCTCACATCAGGATCTTCTCCAGCCTATTGTTTCCTTCTCTTTCTCTTTGTCATGTCCTTTTTGGTTTTCCCCCTTCTCTTTACTATAATATACCGCTGATATGATTTGATACGTGATGACAGCCAGATCCGAGATAAGCTAAGTGTCTATGGTGATCACAATTGACATAATTGTTCAATTGTTTTTCCTGTAAGGGGAAGAAACCGTAAAACACATAACGTTTTAATGGACACACGAAAATTACCATACAAAAAAAAAAAATTCAAATACACAAAAAAAATACAAATTATTTTAAAAAGACGAAGGCAGGGCGATTTTTATTAAACTTTTCAATTTTCGATTAGTAAATATAATCTTCACTTAATAGGTTAATACACTATCTTTGAAGTATTTTAAAGATATTTTTAAACTTTATAAATTATTATAATTTAAAAAAAATGAAAACAATTCTTTTAAATTTGCATTATTAATCAAATTTTTTTCAGACTATAAGGTCCTTAATATATATTATTTATTAAAACAATTAAAAGCTCATTAATTTAAATAATTTCATAGTTTTATTGCATTTGTTATTTTACTATTGGGGACAGATTTCAGAAAAAGGGCCAAATGTTAAAAAAAATAGATTATTTACATTAAACAATGACTCGTGCGTTTAACTAATAAAATCAATTTTCCTTACCAAATTTAATTTCTTAAAACTTCATGAATTTACATGGAGGCGGGTAACAGATGCAAACAAAATTTCCCAAGATGTTTTAAAAATTATAATTTCAAAGATATTTTCATTCATTTGTGAATAAGTCCTGAAAGTTTTATTAAAATCCGACAATTATTTGATTTTTGCAAGAATTTCCAAATTAATCTGTTTGTCACCGGAAAAAGTGAGTTATGTAATAAGACTTTTTCCATTGTAAACTCTCGTAACGATTTGGTTTCCCGCTACCGAAAATAGAAACAATATTTTTTACCAAAATTTTGAACGTGTTAAAAAGGATTAAAAAAATGAAAAGTTAATTAAAAACTATTTTGATCTTTTCTCTTAATGATAACATGAACATTTTGATGGAAAAAGTTCGGTTTTATTAAGTTAGGGACCTTTTTTTCTTCGTACTATGCTATTTTTTAATCGATTCAATGGCGGTACCTATAACTAAGGTAATATAAATAGACATATTGATTGTTATATATACCGTATTTCCGGCTTACAAAACGCAGTTTTTTCCTAAAAAATACCCTGAAAAATTTGTGTGCTTCTTCCAAGACGAGTGTATCCGTTACCACCATGGTTGCCACCATGGTATGGATGATAGTGAAGAACATTTATCGTACGTGAATGACACTAGTGATGACTCTGCATGAATCCAGCAGTGATGAGTCTTTGGGATTTGAGGATGGAGTTTGAGTTGTGTTTAATGGCATATCAACACTTCTGTGAGTTATTTAATGCCAAAAATGTGGGTTTAAGGTATTTTTTTAATGTCCGGTTATAGTGAGAAGGTTGATTTAGTAAGATTTTAATGAAAATATGTTTTGCTTTAATTCTTTTTTATTTTAGAAAACTGAACATGTCTTCTGGTTTTGTAGTCAAAAATATTTTTGCTGAGAATCATTTTTTTCCTTCTGGTAATAATTTTTTTTTTAAATGTATTGTTGGTAATATTTTCCTTCAAAAATACATATTTTTCTATAAAAGTCTATTTTTATGTATATATTTCTATAAAAGTGTATTTTTATGTATATATTTCTATAAAAGTGTATTTTTATACTTTCATAGTGTTTTGACCCTAGTTTGGGGGTTAACGATTTGCCCATAGCTAAGACCCTAACAGGTGCTACTACTCCGGGTCAGTGTGGACCTGAGAACAACAGCTATTAAGAAGTGTTTTCATGCTTCTCACAACTTCCCAATCAGAACCCTTGCTGCTGGATGCAGTTTACCGTCATGCTCAGAACCTTGAGGATGGATAAAATCTCTTTGATTGTTATATATTTTACATGCATATTTTTACAAGCTTTAATTAATTTTATGAAAATAAAACCACCATTGAACAATGAAAGATGTATAGTATATTTACTAATCATCAACTAGTATCCCATTGCCATACAAACAAAATCAGACGAGCGATTAATTTAAACAGTATGTCGCGCCAGTGTGTGAGGGACGCACGGGAAATGTGTTGTTGTATGAGAATGACTTTTTTCTTCTTAGAATTTTTTTTTCCAATATTAGGGTGCGTCTTCCAAACCGTAGCGTCTTGTAAGCCGGAAAATACGCTATATTATTTTCAATATTTCAACTTGATTTTTCCCATCTCCTTAACAGTCAGAAAAGCACGACCCTCTTATCCGTACATCAACCAAATCCTGACGCCTCATTTTTATATTTTGAGTGACTCACTGCGACATGAGTTTGATCCTCCCTGGTTTTCTACTGCTGTGATCTTAGTTCGACTGAGTTAAGTTCAAGAAATACGTTCAGCGTTTGGCTTGTTCTCTATAAGTGTCAAATATTGATATCTAATATGCTTATCGGAGTTACTTTCGACATTTACACGCGGACACTGAAACACTTATAAGACCGACCAACATTATTACCAAAGGTTTAAAAGGGTGTGGTTGGCGGGGGGTTGTTTCAATAAAAATTACTCAGTTATTAAATACCATCGTCGTGACAGTTTCTTCAACGCTTCAAACCCGAGTATGAAATGGTGCAGAGGTCGGGCGAGGCTGTCGAGGACAAGTGACTGTTCGAAATGATGACTCGGTTGGGCGAGAAGTAGCTTTGTGAACAGCAGCAAATTGCCAATTGTTCGTCTGGCTATAATCACTTCATATTTTTATCTTATAATTAATCCAGCAACCCGGATACTAAAACCGGGCCCATTTCCCGCCAAAAGAACCGGTCGTTCGCTTATAAAATGGCTTACATTATTTCGCTTATAAAATGGAATGGCTGCATTAGTCGTCATTGGCAATTTATTCTCGCCGATATGCGTCTCTTGAACAGGATTTTCTTTACATTAAGTTGGAAAGAAAGTCCTACCTCATTTTTTACATTATTATTTTGTGGATATTTTTCCAATATCAACAGTATATTAAGCATTAATCTTTATGTGCTATTTCTTTTCTCTTTGCATATTCCTTAATATCAGAATGGGTAAATGTTGTACCGATTTTTACCATCAGTTATGGAAGCAGTAACAAATATTTGTTCTGTTTTAGGAAATGACGATTTAAATGTCTGAACATTTTCTCCGATCAGGATGACAATTCTGTCAATATTGAGTTTATGTAAACCGAATTTTTTTATTTTTAAGA
Source organism: Ascarosepion bandense (assembly GCA_037127315.1). Lineage (NCBI taxonomy): Eukaryota > Metazoa > Mollusca > Cephalopoda > Sepiida > Sepiidae > Ascarosepion > Ascarosepion bandense. The sequence continues at coordinate 1,138,408 of JBBBDQ010000418.1, forward strand.
ATTTACCCCAAGCAAGGCTACTAAGACGCTACTGTGAGTGAAAGATATTGTAAAGACATTAGAAAGTGAAATATATTGTAAAGACATTAGAAGTAACACAAAAACTCAATCCTGAATCGGAAACAAGTCATAAAACCGCTACTCTTGTTCAAAAGACTGATGAGAGCTGTGTATTGGAGAAGAGTTGAAACGAGAAAACTACACGAGAATTCTCAAAATATGTAGAATCGTAGAAATGTCGGAAAACAATGTAAACTTGGTTAATGAGTGATTCATCATCTGACGGTTTCTCAATTTAATCAACGAGATGATCTGTGGTCGTCATTGAAGAGAAGTTGTACTGACAATTGATTTCCACAGGTGAAATCATTACCTGTAGTAAAAAAAAGAAAGTTTCTTTATAACCATATCACTGCTTTTAACTGCTACTCAGCTTAAAAACAAGATGATCTGTGTTTGTCACTTAAGAGAAGTCGTACTGCCAATTGATTTCCATAGGTGAAATCATGAAATTACGTTTAAAAAAGGAAGTTTCTTTATAACCATATCACCACATTTAACTGCTACTCGGCTAAACAACGAGATGATCTGTGTTCGTCATTGAAGAGAAGTGGTACTGCCAATTGATTTCCACAGGTGAAATCATTACTTCTTCTTCTTGTGTCCCTTCAAGACGTAGGCGATCATAGACCTCCACTTAGCTTTGTCTCTTGTTGCTCTCAATATCTTTCCTCTTGGTATCTCTCCCAAACCCCGCTCCGCTATCCATTTGCTCAGACCTATAAAGAATGTCTCGCGCTGCTTTTCCCTATCTCTCCTTTCTTCTATCCGTCCCGTGAGTATTAAGTTCTCCGAGTCCTCCTTCCTCATTACTTGTCACAGGAACCTTATCTGTCTCTTCTGGTGTTATTTAGGTTTGAGAAGCCTAATTCATATAAATAAGTTGTAGAAAATTGCGATAAAACAGATGAAGACTTTTTAAATAATTTGGAAAAAATGTTTACTACTTTTTTCAAATAATATCGCTGTGCCATTACTACTTTACAGACTCTCTCTCTCTCTCTATCTCTCTCTCACTCACACACACACACACACACACACGCATATATATATATATATATATATATATATATATATATATATATATATATATAACAACAGACCTCAAGTGGAATGACTATATAGAATTCATAGCTAAACCCGCTACTAAGAAAGTCGGTTCTCTGTGTAGGGCCAGGAAGTTTTTTTTTTCCGCCTGAAACAATCCTGTACATTAACAAATCTACCATCCGCCCATGCATTGAATACAGCTGCCATATATGGTCGGGTGCTTCTGCTATCCACCTAGGTGTCCTTGACAAAATCCAATGGAGAATCTGTAAAGTGATAGATCCCGACTTGGCAGCTCGGATACAGTCACTTTCTCACCTGCGCAATGTGGCTTCCTTGTGTCTCTTCTACAAATACTTTCACGGATTCTGCTCCGATGAACTTAGATCACTAGTGCCCCAATGTATGAATTTTCTCGAGCCACAAGATTAGCAACTAGGTCCCGCCCTTTTACTGTGAAACCAATAAATGGTAAACGCAAATTCTACTCTAGTAGCTTCTTTTCTCGCACTTCTCGCCTGTGGAATTCCCTTCCATTTACTTGCTTCCCCGACAGCTACAACCTCCAAGAATTTAAATGTAAAGTCAATAGTTATCTCCTATCTCACTAACCTGCATCCTCTCTCTCATGCTCCTTTCTCCGTCCACTCCACTTTCATCAGTATTCTCATCCTTCTCTTACCCACTTCCTGACACCCCCTATAGCCAGTCACTCTTTCTCATAACTTTCCTCCTATGTAACCCCCTGCAAAAGAGTGGCAGTAAAATGCCTTTTTGGTGCGATATGATCCACTTCTGCTATATGCGTGACTCTTCAGACATGAATCGAGTTTTCTCGGTGACTGGAGTGTGTATACACTGCTTATATACAACACGTTAAAATTTCCTTTCTCTGATTCCATGTGTCGATGGCTTAGGGAGTAGCGACTCCGACTGACACCAAATCGGTCGAGTTTCGATCCCGGCCAGAAGCTAAGTGAATATGTCTAGCGACACTGATGAGCTGTGATACAGCGAAACAGGCTTGTATGTGGATGACTAATATAATATAATAATATATATATATATAAAAACTTATTTATAAATGGAACTTTGTCTCTGTGTGTCCGTTACCTATAGACTCCGAAACGGCTGAACCGATTTTCTTGAAAATTTGCACAGTTGTACTATAAGCGTCTGCGAGTGTTCTTACCTATGTTTTGTGTCGAGTGTACCACCGATAAATATCGAAAATCGATAATCGAAAAATTCGGGTTATAGAAGGCGTGGTCCGATTTTAATCAAATTTGATACACTCATAGACAAAGACATAAGAAACGATATTCAGAATTTTCAAGGTTGCAGTTCTTACAATAGTGCAGAAAATCGATAATATATATATAAAGCAAGGTGTTTGTGTGTGTGTCTGTTTATCTGTCTGTATGTCCTTTATACAAATCCACAATTTTTATCTGATTCTCACCAAATTTTGAAATAATTATTTTGCATAAAATATTGGTAAAAATATTTTTTTTACATTTATTCCCCCCCCCCCCACACACCAATTAATTTCCAGAAATGCTTAAAAATTCGATAACGGGCAGCAATAAGCCTATTGCAATAAAAATTCAGGAGTCATTGGGAATGCTAATCAACAGTTTTTTTCTCCAATAGTCCCCGACTTTCTAAAAAATAGGTCCGAATTGCGAAAAATGCAATAACTATGCCAATTTCTATGTGGACAAACTTCTGATTGCTTTTATAAACAATATAAATTGAGCATATCATAGTCTGAAAAGAAAAAAATTCAATGAATAATTTCATTTTTACAAGAATTATTTTCATTTTTTTAAATTTTTTAATTATATATAAAAATTATTTATAAACACTTTAAAAATTATTTCTTCCTCAACGTGTTCGGCTAGGGTATGTAATTAATGCATAAAGACTACAATTACTAATCGAAAATTTAAAAGCTTAATACAAATGATTGACCCCGTCAATTTTTAAAATAATTAAAACATTTTAATTATGTGCATTTTGATTGACCGTATCTTTATTTGTACGGGTGGCCATACGTGATATTTATCATTAAAAAGTCACGTAATTCAAGGGTTGTCTCACCTTACATAATATTTACATTCGTATATTTTTGTCGCCTTTGCCCCCCCCCCCTACATTAGCCTTCTTGACAACTTCCGGTTGTCTTAATGACCTGAAATAAGCACTGATACTCGGACTACCGTAACTGATAAAAACTTTTACCGAATATTTCAGAGAGTAAGCAAGTAAAATTGTTTGAAATCAGATAAAGGTACGTTTTAATTTAATTTAATAACGTGTCAGCGACGTATATTTTATTTTTGCCAGATTTTTAAAAGAGAAATGTGGCTACTGTTTACATAAATGTGTCGATCAATAAAAAAAATGGCGGTACGTTTAATTTTTTTTTATCTGAATTTTTTTTTATTCCAATCAATATAATTTCTCTTTAAAATACTGGAATTGTTTTTGTTTACTGGAATTACTAAATTTAATCTCTTGACTTTCAATTAAAGCTAATTTTAAAGCTAAAATATAACTTATTTATTCTAAAAAATTCATTTTAAAATCAGGTATCGAAAATTTATACTGAAAAGTGGAGGTACCTAAACAAAACAGATATTTGAGATAGAAAAATAGGTTATATTGAACGTAAATATACAAATTGAAACGCAGGTTAATAATCCAGGAATACGATCAGTAAGGAATATATATATATATATATATATAAGCCTTGAATTGAAGCCGTGTTGAAATAGTATATCCGTGTAATATTATTCTGGCTGAGTGGACCACAGAGCTACTATGCCAACTGACGCGGTATTCTCTGTGTAACTTCGGTATCGTTCGATAACTTACGGATTAGTCTCGATGTAACGGATCTCATTATGGCAGGAGTGTATGTATACTTAAGTCGAGTCCATTATCATAGAAAAAGGGGAGATCCCACAATATTTTGTAACCACTAAAAATTACGTTTATAGTGACCAGCAATATCTGCGCTGATTCATTTGCACCGATATCATTTAACAACTCTAAGCTGAAAGAAAACCAATTATCTTCATTGTTTTATTTTTTAAATCAATTTAAACGCCAATCAAGGCAGTAAAGCCACTAAGGCAAAACGGATTACTAGACATGGAAGATTTAGAAAACAGAAACATCACTAAGGAAGAAGAACAAAAGGAGAGTAATCAGGAGGACAGTAGAGAACAATTGACATTGCATTTAAATGTTTGAAGATAAAAGTTGGCTGGAAAGCATGGAGTAGGAAGGGAGTTTCACAGGCGAGAAGTCCGAGAAAAATAAACTGTTAGTATAGAACTTAAGGTTAAATCAAGCCATCTTCACTGTAAATTGATGAGACCTCGTCACCAGTCTAGTACTGTATTTAAATTCATAAAGTATATCGAAGAGCTGACTTGAACAATTACCATGAAATTATTTATTTTAAAAAAAGGCACAGGGAGGCAACTTTACGGGGATAGGAAGGTGTCTGAAGTCGAGATGCCAGGGCAGGAAGAATAATATCGCTGATTCTTCCTTGGATTTTATCAAGGATCTCTAGATTATAGCAGGAGCGCTGGACATTATGTAGCAGCAATATTCTAAGCATGGACGAATGATAGACTTAAGGATATGTAAGATAGATTCTGGATAGAAGAACTGTCAAGGACAAGACAGTGAATCAACGTTCTTATTAGCTGATCTTGCAATGGATTCAAAATAGGCTGTCCAATTCTTGTCAACAGAGAACGTTAGCTCGAGTAGGCGCAAGAAATCATCCTCCTGGAGGTTAGCATTAGCCATGCTGATAGAAGTCATAAAGTGATCCCTCATATGATAAATAGAGAGCAGTTTTGTTTCGGGGGCATTAGAATTAAGAAGCCATTTCTTGCGCCAGTTAACAACAGACTGAATGTCGTTTTTAATATTAGCTGCAAAGTTCTTTCGTGATGAATAAGGAAATTCCACGTATCATGTTTCTCTTCGTATCTGACTTCACATCATAAAAACATAATTGTTGCTTCTCTTTGCTTTCTTTTAAAATTGCAAAACCACTTCGTTAAAGGTTTTCTTTAGTAACATCAAAAAATACTAAAAAAAGACATTAACATCAAAAAATTGCAATATGAACTATGGTAAAAAGGTTACTGATTTATAAGTTCCAGAAATTCAATCGCTGATGTCCACATGTTAGTGCATATAGGTGTTGGTTAGTTCCAGTGACTTGACTCATAGATATGTAAGTTCAATACCAGGTTACAGCAGTGTTAACATATAGGAGCTAATTCATTACTACCAGAAGTGGCTTCGCAAAAGGAATGAGAATGATATACCGCAGTTATCGTAATAAAGGGTTCGGTTCAAAGGCCGGAGCGTACAACGGCCGAAACGTCGTAAAAATGACAACGAAGGTGAGGACAATAGTCCGAAAAATGTAAATAGTATAAATACTACCTAATCTCAGAAATATAGACAAATACTCATTGTGAAGTTAAGTACTTTACTATCTCTTCTATACGTGTATACAATTACACAGTGAAACATCTGGTTGTAACCCCGAAATTTTACAGATTGTTCAGAAAATGGAAATGATTAGATGTGAATTTCCCAAAAGGGGTAAAGCGTCATTGATTCCGTTTATATGATATTTGATAATCAACAAATTTACAGTTGGTGGTAATGTCGTACAGGCGAGTGGTTCCAAAATCGAGGATCAATTTACTATAGCGTTGAATGAAAAACTGAGCCCCCCACCAAATTGTTTAAATATTGAAATTTTTACGATTATTTTTTTTTTTTTTTTTTTTGTCAATCGAAAGTTTAGGATGTAATTGATAAGATGACATTAAAAAAAGTAAAAAGAAAAAGAAAAATAACAAATTTAATTGTGGCGGTAGTCTCCTTCAGATCTGCCCTTTCTTAATTAAAACAATTCCCGGATTTAAACACGTTAACACGAGGAACTTCAAAGGTCGAGTGTAACATACAGCTAATAGGAAAAAAAAAAACGTTGCTATAGAAACAGCATATTGAAGTTCAGCTCTGACAAGTGAGGACATCAAAACGGTATCTTCAGAAAACTTCGAAGTCAGTATGAATCTGCTCAGTTAAGTGATGAAGTTCTTCCTTTTAATCCTATCAACATTCTATATCTATCTTGATATCGAGGACTTTGCAACAAAATAACCTGCTTGCCAAAATATCTTTTTACTAGTAATGGATATCGGCTCGGTACGACAAATCGGGGAGCCGAGTTCGAATTCCAGTTGAATTCCTTGCATTCACTTACGTACAAAAGGGAAAAGTATTGCTCCCTCTCTTCACTCCAGTTAAGGGTTAAATAATAGGTCAGATCGGGTTCTATATCCTTGCTTGGCAACCGGTCTACCGCAGAAAGCAGATAATCTTCTGTCCAGTCAGTCATGTCTCTTTCGGGACATGATCACCCAAAGCGTATATCACGTATGGCACTTAACTGACTGGCTGAATAGTTGGAAAGACAATTAAAGCTTCTACTGGGCATAAAGTGGTGGGATCGGTTTTCTATTGTCATGAAGTAATAAACTAATCCCCCATTAATTACTACTTATTAATATAATAATATAAGTCACCAGTCTACCGCAGAAAGCAATGTCAACCTACTGCGGGATAATCTTCTGTCCAGTCAGTCATGTCTATTTCGGGACATGATCGCCCAAAGCGTGTATCACGTAGCTGACAGACTAAAAAAAGAAATTTTTGCAGTAAATATTATTACAACCCAACACTATATATATATATATATATATATATAGTTATCCGCAGACAGATTTCGCTGTATCACAGCTCATCAGTACAGTTAGACTCCGATTGCTTTTTAACCCAGGATTGAAACCCGACCGAATTTACGTCAGTCGGCGATTTTACCTCTGAGTTATGGGCGCTCGGTAGAAAGAGGCTGACTTTTTAGCGTGTATATTATCATTATACACGCTCAATATCTGAGAGTGTTCTAATTCATTGCTAAATGAACGAAGCGTATATGCTAGAGTAGCTACTGTTTTTCAAAGTCTGCCATTCTTCCAGAGTGCTCAATCAGGGTGTGAAAGCGTAAATAGTCATCCGCAGACCATGTTTATATATATATATATATATATATATATATATATATATATATATATATGTATAGTAATAATTTTATTATAAATTTATAATAAAAACATAGGTCATGTTGTATAGGAGAAATTGTATTGTAAAGGCGGATTCAAAATTTAAATTTAAATTCAAAGGCGGATTCAAAATTCAAATTTAAATTCAAAGGCGGATTCAAAATTTAAATTTAAATTAAAAAAACTGAAAATGACTTAAGACCCAAACATTTTCTATGCCAGTGATGAAATAAATTGAATGATACATACGTATCATTTAGCAAGTCTGAAGTTATCATGTGTCATTGCGAAATGATTGCAGGATTTTCTTTAAGTTATTATTCAACTTAAAGTAGTGAACATGAGACAAATACGAGAAAGTTTTAATACAATGCACATCAAACACTTATGAGTTATTGAATTATCACTCAATAACTCATGGGCCTGACATATAATGGGGTCACTAATAAAATAATCCATATGATATATATGAAGTACTAGTCTTCAAATGGCACGTGACAACCTTTGAGCTGAATCGGATTATTATTTTAAAAATGATAGTTATTTAAGTGAAGCTGCTGTTGCAAATTTTTAAAACAATGGAAAAATCTTAATTTCGTGTGTTGATAAAGCATTGCTTTTTTATGAAAAAAATATTGTTCAAGCAAAGCAATGGCTTGATAATTGTTATTCGGACTCTGCTCCAGCAGAAACAAAAGTTAAGAGGTGACATGCTGACCTTAAATGCGGTCGTACAGACACAAATGATGCTGAACAATAAAGTCGCCCAAAATCAGCAGTTGTCCCGGAAAAAAGACAAAAAATTCCTTTTTACTGATCGTAAATTAAAGTTGCGTGAGATAGCAAAGGAGTTGAACATATCAGAAGGCAGTGTATTCACCATTTTACATGAATATTTGTCAGTGAGAAAGCTTTGTTCAAAGTGGGTGCCGTGCTTGCTCCCAGTTGATAAAAAACAACAACATATCGACGAGTCAGAGCGTTGTTTGCAAATATTTCAACGCAACAAGAAGGAGCTTTTGCATAAATATATGGCAATCGATGAAACATTCATCCACTACTCCACTTCGGAGTCAAATCGGCAAATCAGCTGAGTGGACAGCAGCAGGTGAAAGCTACCCAAAGCGACTAAAGACGCAAACATCAAAAGGCAAGGTTTTGGGCTCCGTATTTTAGGATGCGCAAGGTATTTTGTTCATCGGTTACCTTGGAAAAAAAAGAACCATCAATAGCGAATATTATAAATCATTACTGGTGTGTTTCAAGTAAGAAATCGTCAAAAAACGACCAGAAATGAGGAAGAAAAAACCAAGACAACGCACCATGTCACAAATCGATCGTAACGATGGCAAAACTACATGAATTACACTTCGAATTGGTTCTGCATTCCCCCCTATTCTACAGATTTAGTCCCCAGAGACAACTGGCTGCTTGCAAACCTCAAAAGAATACTCCAGGGAAAGAGATTTGGCTCCGATGAAGAAGTGATCTCGGAAACTGAGGCGTATTTTGAGGCCAAAGACAAATCGTTCTATAAAAAAAGGCATCGAACTGTTAAAGAAGCGATGGAATCAGTGTATCACTCTAGAAGGAGACTATGTTGATAAATAAACTGGAATTTTGCCTAAAAGTTGTTGTTTTATTAATTAGAATCGGGATTTATTGAGTGATGTGTATGTAGCTGACTTAGTGGGTGATCAATCCGTTTAGCCGTAACAAATTAATTATCAAAAGATGAGAGAATCAATCAATATATGCTATGGAATAGATTATAGCTGTCTAATTATATTAGGAAAAATTAATTATACTTTATGGTATATTTTAGACGATGATGTCAAATGGAAATAAGTTTGTTACGCTTACTGGGTAAGTTTAGTTTTGGGAATTTGATAATTTGTAATTTTTCTTGAAAACAAAAAACATGACCCATGTGAAGATTTACCAGTTCTGATTTTTAAAAATATTTTTCATTTTGCAGCAGGGGTTTAATTGGCATCTTTTAATTGCCAATAATACGTAGAAAGTGCTGTGTTATTGCAGGAAGTTTTATTATTACAAGATATGGTGTGAAAATAATAGCAGGTTTTAAAAGTATTCTTGGTGCAACCGATATAATATTTTATTACTGTGAGATTTTCTTTGGTAGATATTGTGGGGACCTACCTACAAATAGACTCGTCCACACTTTTATAATATGTTTAACAACTCTGATTGGGAGTCTCTGAGTAGTAGCAACTGAGTGAGTAAATGAGTGAGTCAGGACGAGTGCAAGAGAAAGTACTCACCAGTCCACGTTTACCACGTTTCCCGAGAATATACTGTTCAACCTTATATCCGAATTCGTGTTATTTTTCTATGGCCCTTCGGTCATAACAGTAGAAATAGAGCATAGGTAGACTATAGAGTCAGTTAGACATTAATTTGCTAATGGACACTCAATAGGTCTTCGGCAATTGTAATTATTCTTACTGTGATCGGTATTTTTTTAGGATTTTGTTCATTGTTTAGGTTATTATATCTGTTTAAAATTCTATGATTATGTTTTTCTGATGATCTTCTGAATGTTATCACTACGGCTATAGATTAATTTCAGAGTATTTCTGTTAAAAAAATTGCTAAGAGGGTTATTTTTAGGGAGGTTTTTTTGAAAAAATTTTTAAGAATTTGTGCCCTAACTTAGCACTTATCATTTGGTTAAATGGGTGTGTATACCACATGATATTTGTCTTTACTATTTTTATTTTTGTGATTATTATGCTTGTTGTATTTCAGGTCAGAGATTTCATAGCTGCTGTTTTTAATGGCAGTGTCATAGAATTTGCTAAAAGATGTTTTCATTAGAAGAACCGGTACTAATTCTGTTATAAATAAGGAAGGTTCTATGATCGATGACTGATCGTAGGTGGTTAGATTTAGGGTGGATGTCTATTGGGTTAGCGTTAGTTTTTAAGTAGGAAGAGTAAGTGTCATAGACTAGATCAAGTGTTACATCTAAGAAGTCTTCTTTTTTTAGATTAGCTTTTATGGTCTCTTTAAGGTTAAGACTTTTCAGTTCCCTACGTATTAATTTTTTTAATTCTATTGGCTTTAACATTGGTGGAATTTTTTACCACCATAAGACCATCAGCCATGTACAACCCATAGCCTCAATATTTATATCGTTATACGCCGTCAGGTTGTACAGAATAAATAAGCCAACGAGATTTGAGGAACCAGCGGAGTCTAGAGATTCCATGGTGATGTTAAATAGGTCCTCACATTTTTTTTTCTGCTGTTCGTTGTTATGAATGATTATGGATCGTTTTGCATTCATGATTATTATCCGTTCCTCGTTAGTTAGAACGGAAAACTCCATGGCGAATTCTAATGCCAAAGTGAATAGGTTTTGGGAAATAGAAGGGTAATAAACAACGATGTTAAACTGGATAAATGAACTATTGATCTCATTATTGATTCGATTAAACCAGTAGGTAATATCACTGGTGTTAATCAATTGAATTAATCCGAGTCATGTTTTTTTTTTTTTGTTTTTAATCATCTCACCCCAAGCAAAGCATTCCACTGCCAATATTGTGCATGGGGCTACATAGGGGAAGGTAAAGAGAAGGAGTGGTTAGACATAGGGAATGTCAGGAGGAAGGTGACAGATGAGTAAGGATAGCGAGGATGAGGGTTGGGAAGAGTGCTTGATAGAATGGCAGCAGGTTAGTGTGTTAGGAGGTGTCTATTGACCTTACATTTAAACTCCTGGAGATTGTAGCCGTCGGGGAAGCAATCGTGTGGAAGAGAATTCCACCGTCGGGAAGTGCGAGGAAAGAAACTGTTGGAGTAGAAGTTACGGCTGCATTTTATCAGTTTCACTGTAAAAGGGTGGGATCTAGTTGCTAATCTAGTATCTCGTTCAAATACGTATTTAGGGGACACTAGTGATCTAAGTTCATCGGAGCAGAAGCCGTGAAAATTTTAAATTGGAAACTGATTATGTCGTGGATAATTTTGATGATTTTGCCGATTTCAGGTTGTGTGAGATTGATAATCCTGGTAGGACAGTTAATCTCGTATTATGTTTCTTAATAGTGATGTAGAACTCCACAGTGAAAAGTTTACTAACTCTATCACTGATTTTTAATTTATCTGTAATGTATTGTTACATTTATGCCTTCGACTAAATCACTAATATTGTTATCTACTTTTTTGTAATTTTTCGACAGTTTTGTTTTAACTAATGAAATATAGTTGCTAGGTGTGGTTTTATAGTCAATCGGTTAAGTGCCATACGTGATACACGCTTCGAAAGATACATGACTGACTGGGCAGAAGATTATCCCGCAGTAGGTAGCCATTGCTTTCTTGTTTTATAGTAACTGGCTGTTTTGCCGCGAAATACAAAGACTTTATCAGATGAGTTAACAACGGCTCTTGTGTTGAAGCAAACTATGTTTTTTTTTTTATTAAAAACTTATAAAGATATTACCATAAATAATGGTCTACTAAGTATCGAGCACTATTAAAATAAATCACTACAAACAATGGACTGCCAACCCATTAGTTTCAACAACTTCTAAGATATATATAAATAGGCCAACAAGTTTAAGGACACAGCGGAGTCTAGAGATCCCATGGTGATGTCAAATACGTCCTCACATTTTTTTTTCCACTGTTCGTTTTTGTGGATGATTATGGATTGTTTTGCACTCATGATTATAATCCGTTCCTCGTTAGTTAGAACGGAAAACTCCATGGCGAATTCTAATGTCAAACTAAATTAACGAACTATTGATCTTATTATTGATTCGGTTAAACCAGTAGGTGACATCATTGGTGCTAATACATTGATTTAATCCGAGTCGTGTTTTAATTTGGAAATTGATTCTGTCGAGGATAGTTTTGCTGATCTTGCCGATTTCAGGGCATGTGGGGTTGATAATCATGGTGGGGCAGTTAATCTCGTAATCCGATTCATGATTCTTAATGGTTATGTAGGATTCCACAGTGCAGATTTTACTAACTCTATCACTGATTTTTAATTTATCTGTAATTTATTTACTTGTTACATTTATGTCTTCAACTAAATTACTAATGTTGGTATCTAGTTTTTGTCATTTTTGTTATTTTGTTATTTTTAATTAATGAAACATAGTAGCTAGGCGTGGCTTTATAATAATTGGCTCTTTTGTCGGAAGATACAAAGACTTTATCAGGCGAGTTAATTTCCTTCACAATAGTATCTAGATATTTCTGGAAGTGGTTTTGTGCGTGTAAAACTTGATGGCATTTATGATTTCAAATAAATTATTTTCAAACCTAACAGCTTTTCAATGAAAGGTGTGACTTTTAAGCTTCTAAAACCGTATATATCTTTATCATTTAAAAGTTCATGAAAATAAAGGAAGAAAGGTGCTTCTCATCTTTCGTATTAGGTCTTCAGTTTTGTGAACAAGTTGCACGAAATAATCACGTTTGTTTTTATTTGGAATGTTTTTAAGAGATATGTTATAACTGTTTTTTTTTTTTGTTTATTTTACTATTTTGCATAAGAAATACGTAAATGAGTAGAGTGCTCAGGCGTAATGGGAGCAAAGATAGAATAGATCCCCCAATAATTCAACTACATATGTTTGACCTGCAGTGTACTTAAAAAAAAACTTTCTCGTGTTTGTCTCTTCTTCACTACTTTAAGTTGAACTAGTATCATAACCCGGCGTTGCCCGTGCAACTCAAAACATTTTAATTTCTTCGGCGGATGAAACAAATACGTTTAAATTCGCTGCAAACACTTAAAATATAATCTATACATACAAAAGGCAATCTGTGAGGCAGAAAAACATAGTCGTGTAGGTAATAATCAGACAGATTTTAGTAAACAGTACAATAATCCTCACTCATACACACAGTAAAAAGAACCTTCAGATATCAGAGGCCATCTACAATAAATCCAAACAACCCACACTTTAAATCACGTTTAAATCTGGTCATAACATATTACATTGCATTTAAATATATGGTTCTGTCATAATTTCGTGCTCTCACGCGGTGTGACGTCATAGAACCGCATTACAAATTTATGTATTTTTGGTAACTGTTATTGTTGCTTAACAAAGTTTTATGTCAACACAAGATAAAATCGTCGCTGATGATGGATGTTTTTATGTTAACGTCCTTGTAACCTCTCTGAAGATGGTTCATGTGAGCCGAAAGCTTAGAACCAACTTAATAAAAAATTATCCAAATGTTGGAGAATTTTTGTCTTTATTTTCACCTGAAATTAAAGCCAAAAATGATGTTTATAACGGCTCATGATTAAACATAATAAACATTCATTGTCTCTTATATTTAACAGTATCTCGTGGCCTATGGGTAGAATCGCCAACTGACGCCAATTCGGTCGGGTTTCGATCCTGGGTTAGGAAGCGACCGGAGTCTAAGCCGTACTGATGAGCTGTAATACAGCGAAACAAATCTTTCTGCGTATGGCTATAGTATATATATATATATATATATATATATATTGATGTTATGATATTCAGAGATACCCAAACATAAAACCACGAATTTGTTCGCCTGAAGAGAGTCAATTTTAGACTCGAAACACGTGTAGTGCAAATCATGAACAATTAATACTTTATAACTTGTATAAATACCAAAACAATAAACATATATTTTAAAGAAAACGCTCACGGCTTCTCACACTTTTTATTTTATATATATAGTAAAATTGCTTGATTGTTCATCAGGAGCTACATATGAGATAAAATATAGATTTACGGTATTTTACATATATATATATATATATATATATATATATATATATCGGTAAAAGTGCTCGATATCAACGTATGAATATAAAAAATGGATATTGAAGTTAATACATGGAGGTGATAGTCTGTTCCATAGTTAAACGCAATCGTCAATCCCTGATATTTATTTTTGTAAAAACTGCAAAATATGTGGCACAAGACAAACAATTGTGGGTACCAGAAGGCTGTTCTTCATCTGCTTAAGATAACTTTGCTAGACTCATTCACTCACCCAAGCAAACTATACTATATTCCTTGCACTAAAACATCACATTCTTACTTAACATTCTTACTACAAACACCATAATACCTCAAAGACACTGTGAAAAACTAACGAGTTCCAAATGTACAGTTTGTCTGTGGGAAGTGTAGAATAACAAATTTAAAAATGAAAAACCCTAATGAATATTTACACAATGGATAATATTATTTACAAGGAACTATACAAAACGTTAGCAGTAAAAAAACTAATCATTAATTGTGACAGAAATATCAGTTGACTAGACGAAATTTATGTGAAGCGTAGATAAATGAAACAGTCATTCGTCCAACCATGCACACAATTACACACTCATCAAGACACGACAACAAATACGAAAATACATACACGAGAACGAAAAGTAACCCGCACCCACCAGGGAACTAACATTTCTGATCACCTAACGGGGAGAGGAACAGGGAATCAAACTAAATAAAGCAGGGACAAAAATGAAAGTGGAGCCAATGATCATATATATTCTAGCTAAGTTTTAACATGGCGTAACTAAAAGAAAAATCAAACCTAAACTAACTTATATTTGTGTGGGTTTGGCTATGTTTAATGCAGTGTCCCCTAATATGCTGATGCCTTACCGGCATCAAAATGCCACTCCAAGTCGGTTCCTTCTACTGTGTGTGAACAAAAGGCTGTAACCTCTTTAAACAGATTTGAGATCGCTTCTTCGATAAGTCTTATGAAGTTTTTATTTACCTTTCCTAGCATTTATCACAACTTTTGAGAACCTTGTCCTGATCTAACAGCTGTTAAAATTCGTTTCACCTTTGGGAATTTCCTTGGGTCCTCCACCCTTTTTTCCTGAATTTTCTTGAAATTAAACATGCATTTAAAATTCTTAGTTTTCTTGGGCAAACTTAATCTCTACGGACATTTTGCATGTTTACTCCCCAACCCCATCCCGTTGTTAAATATCGGCTTAGTTGTTTTCTTCAATTTCTCGAACTCTAATGATAGGCTTCGTTACCGCTTTTCAATTTATTTTTTTTTAGAATTAATAGGAGTATGAGAGGTGGAGTGACTAGGGTTGGAGACAGGACTTTCAGACGGAGGCATATTTGGAAGAGGCTTAATTTTATGACTTTTTTAAAGAGTAGTTATCTTTGAAGAAGAGGGAGGGGTAAATGATCTAGTCATTGAGGGGCCAAAATCTCCTTCGATGATGGGCTGGACGGAGCAGAGAAAGGAACAAGACACTACCACTGGCTTCGGTGTTTTCCTCCGCTTCAGATCTAGATCCTCCTTCAATTTCTTCAGCTGAACTATTTTTCACAACTAGATTCGTTCTTTTTCTCTACTTCTGCTGCCGTACTTGAATAAGATGTCGAGGTATCACCCTTAAAGCTAGTAGAGGGAGTTTTTATTCAGAGAACTGAGGCTTTGCTGTTTGATTCTTCATTCTGCCTCTCTCAACGACCCATCACTCTCCTTCCTTTTTTTCCTTGGTCCTTCTTGCAGAATGCATTAGATTTAGGGGAAATGTAGTGCTAGCCCCCAAACTGGGTTGGTCCCTGGCAATCATATTACAGGTGTCGCAGAATTATCGGTATCAGCAAAGAATTTTTGTTGTTGTTTTTTTGTTCTTTGTTGTTGCTTTTTCTTTTCTTTTTTTTTTGTCGCCAAAGACCCGAGTTGGAGAGGCCTTCCAGGTCTGAACAGTAAGCGTCGAGATGACCAGTCTCACCACACTTCCAAAGGGTAGGCTTTCTGCTGAACACATTTTCCGGCCACAAATGTCCAAACAGTTGGGGACAGAGACGAAGGCCAACCGATCAAATATTATATCGAAGCTCCATCTCCCGTTCAAGTTGTCAGCGATGACCCTTACTATTTGGCCAAGCCAGCGATCGCCCTTACTATTTGGCCAAGCCAGTGATGGCCCTTACCATTTGGCCAAGCCAGCGATGACCCTTACTATTTGGCCAAGCCAGCGATGACCCTTACTATTTGGCCAAGCTGGCTTAAAAATGCTGTTAGATGCTCGCCACGGACTTTACACTTATGGGATTTCTGTCCTGCATGCAATCGTGTTGAACTATTAGCCATCCAGCTACCGATCAACCTGCATTTAGATTTGTTTAAAGTGGTCAGTTACTTGTGCGGCGCAAAGCACACTCTCTCCATCAAAACAACATAAGCTAATTCAGGTACACTGTTTGCACTTTGTGCCATGCGTTAGGCGCTGGTGATGATTGCATGTTATATTAAGGAATTGAGATCGCTATATTTCATATTACGTTCTGTGATAGTTTCGCTGGCAAACCGTACATTTTGTCCTCACGATCTTCATTGCTTTTCAATTCAGATTTTTATTTATGGCTGAGTTTTTGCCCTAAAACCTATAATGCTGTCAGTATTCAAAACTAGCCCCTGCTTCCTGATGATAATTATAAAATTCAGATACTAAAGTATTGCAATACTTTTTGTTATTGCACCATCTTCATAAATGGTACAATATTTTTTGCTGTTTGTAAAGTGTTTTACATGTCCCTATTATTAGATAGATAGATAGATAGATAGATAGATAGATAGATAGATAGATAGATAGATAGATATTTTTAATGATTAAAGACCAAGTAGGAAAAAAGCGTCTTTAATCTAACATGTTTCACTTTAACAAGCTTTTTCAAAGATTTATTAAAGACGAATGATTTTTTAAAAATCTAACAGACAATATGTTGACTGCGTATATTTCATGGTCAAATACCTGTCATGTGTGATAAAGCAATAGATGCATATTAAATATTGAAGAAAAAAACCGTGTCTGTTTTTAGTGTGTGTGTGTGTGTGTGTGCCAACGCGTAATAAAAGCACTGGAAGTTTATTATGAATCTAAGTATATGTAAGCGAAAATACTGTGTGTTAACCGTATAGATAGATCAATAGTTGATTTTCTAAGAGCCGCTTAGGCCAAAATTATGCGACACCAGTGAGGATCGAACTCATTACTAAGTTGTAATATGTTCTAACAAGACATACTTGTTAACCATTACACCACGCCGAGTTGCCTCAGATAGATAGATAGATAGATAGATAGATAGATAGATAGATAGATAGATAGATAGATAGAATAGATAATGAACGGAATAGATAGATAGATAGATAGATAGATAGATAGATAGATAGATAGATAGATAGATAGATATGAACGGAATGAGATAGATAGATAGATAGATAGATAGATAGATAATGAACGGAATAGATAGATAGATAGATAGATAGATAGATAGATAGATAGATATAGAACGGAATGAAGGAATGAGATAGATAGATAGATAGATAGATAGATAGATAGATAGATAGATAGATAGATAGATATGAACAGACTGAGATAGATAGATAGATAGATAGATAGATAGATAGATAGATAGATAGATAGATAGATAGATATTTTTAATGATTAAAGACCAAGTAGGAAAAAAGCGTCTTTAATCTAACATGTTTCACTTTAACAAGCTTTTTCAAAGATTTATTAAAGACGAATGATTTTTTAAAAATCTAACGGACAATATGTTGACTGCGTATATTTCATGGTCAAATACCTGTCATGTGTGATAAAGCAATAGATGCATATTAAATATTGAAGAAAAAAACCGTGTCTGTTTTTAGTGTGTGTGTGTGTGTGTGCCAACGCGTAATAAAAGCACTGGAAGTTTATTATGAATCTAAATATATGTAAGCGAAAATACTGTTTGTTAACCGTATAGATAGATCAATAGTTGATTTTCTAAGTGCCGCTTAGGCCAAAATTATGCGACACCAGTGAGGATCGAACTCATTACTAAGTTGTAATATGTTCTAACAAGACATACTTGTTAACCATTACACCACGCCGAGTTGCCTCAGATAGATAGATAGATAGATAGATAGATAGATAGATAGATAGATAGATAGATAGATAGATAGATAGATATATATGAACAGACTGAGATAGATAGATAGATAGATAGATAGATAGATAGATAGATAGATAGATAATGAACAGACTGAGATCGATCGATCGATCGATCGATAGATAGATAGATAGATAGATAGATAGATAGATAGATAGATAGATAGATAGATAAAACGGATGCAGAAAAGTTGTCAGTTCGACGAAGAAAGAATGAAAACATTTGAAATTCTGCTGTCTTTTATGGGTAGTAAAATCAGTGGAAATGGCAAACAGGTGGACTTCTTCAATGATGGTTATATGTAGGGGAAAGTAATTTTCCTCGGGCTCAAATTTCTCGGACTTTTCAGCTATACTTAGTATACAAGAGTTGCTGGGAAATTTCTCAGCTCAACCATGTTTTATTACCATTTGGAAAGTAGCAGCATAACATGTCCTAGCCACAGATTCCCACAAGATCTGTCCCTTTTATCTATTACATGTCATGCTACTTCCGTAGAAACGAATCAACCTTATTTCCCCTATATTTCAAATGTAAGGAGAAAGTAGTTTCACTCGGACACCACTTTGTGGAACAGAGTCCCTTGTGGATGCTTCTTCAAACACTACAATCTTATTCTCTCTAAGTCAAGGGTCAATCATTAGCTATCATCCCAGAGCTCGTAATCTTCACATTCTGCCACCTTCTCTTTCACTCAATATCATTTGTCTGTTTCTTTGATTGTTTAGCGCCAAATCCTTATGGGTCATTTAATGCCAAAATTTTCTTGGGAGCATTTGTAATTCTTTTTGCAAAAATCTATTGCTCGTATTTCACTATAAAAATCTATTTTTATACTTTTATAGTGTTTTGACTCCAGTTTGAGGGTTAACTATTTGCCCATAGCTGGGACCCTAACAGGTGTTGCCACCCCGGGCCGGAGTGGACTTGAGAACAACAGTAATTAGTTTCCCGTTCCTAAAAGCCTCCTAATCAGAGGCCTTGCTGCCGGATGAAGTTTATCGGCAAACACAGAACGTTTCACTTATATCATACATCTCATTAATCATAAGCAACCTCTACCTTGAGTGGCTATCAAGCATTTTATTTTTTATTTTATTTAGTATAAAAACGTTTTGTTGTTTTTTTGTTTTTTTTATATACAAATAATAGACTGATGTTTGGTCATTTGGTGAGATTTGGGAAGTGGGTCGAGCCGAGAACTTTTCAACATGTCCTTATAAATATAAAGAGAAAGGGCAATAAAGAGAGAGAGAGAGAGAGAGAGAGAGAGAGAGAGAGAGAGAGAGTGATAAAGCGAAGGAGTTAAGGTAGGGAGGAGAGGGTATAAAAACGTGCTATGCACATTGTTGTACGGACAACACGATTCAATGAATTATTATGAGAAAACAATTACGACTCCTCGAAGGAACAACCGCGCGAATTCATGTTATAAAGGATGAGTAACACTCTGAGTAAACAAAGTCGCAACAATGAGGATATCTTTTTTTTTTTTTTTCTAAATCTAAATCCAAGTTACCGTGGGACATTTTACTTTTCTTAATAATCCTACTTTGCGCCTGCGCAAATGCGTGCCTTTCCCCCTCTCTCTATTTCGCTTTAGAATTTTCTACCTCACGCTCACCCTCTTTTCTTTTGTTTATCACTCGTTCGCTACTTCTCTCCATTATTTTGTTTTACGTTCATCTATCTATAATATATCTAGCTAGAGATTATGTGCACACACACACACATATATTTATATATATTACTAGCAGTATAGCCCGGCGTTGCTCGGGTGTAATGAAAGCTTTAAAACTAATCCATGGTCCTGGAGCTCAGACTTTTGGATGTTGGCACGAAAGACTAAAAAAAGCAATAGTTGTTTCTAGTTAAAGCGAAACCGTAGACTGAAAGAAAAATGAATGGATGTAAGTCAAATTTTGATTTCCTGGTATCGATATCAAATAATTTTTTTCGTCGTAAACTGAATTTTGAAGGCTAAATAAGTCCTCTGAGTAAATGGTATCATGGCTGAGACTAAGAACTACAATTAAACCTACTTAGAGCCAAACCCAAAGCAAAAACTAAAATAAAAGGGCTGAAAAAAATACAGGCATACAGGTAGATAAACAGACACACACACACAAACATCTTGCCTTTTATATATATTATCGATTTTCTGCACTATTGTAAGAACTGCAACCTTGAAACTTCTGAATATCGTTTCTTATGTCTTTGTCTATGAGTGTATCAAATTTGATTAAAATCGGACCACTCCTTCTATAACCCGATTTTTTCGATTATCGATTTTCGATATTTATCGGGGGTACCTCGACACAAAACCTAGCTAAGAACACTTGCAGACGTTTATAGTACAACTCTGTAAATTTTCAAGAAAATCGGTTCAGCCGTTTCGGAGTCTATAGGTAACGGACACACACACACACACACAGACACACACACAGACAAAGTTCCATATATAAATAAGTTTAGATATTTATTACATATATTTATATATCTAAAGAGAGACAGAGAGATAGGAGCTGGGATCAATATGAACAACTAAATCTTAATACAGATAATGAACAGTCTGAGAGAGATACATACATACATGCATATGAACGATTTTCTAATGAACAAATTCACATCTAGATTTTTCAGTCTATACGTTTGCTATCCAAGTCTGTTCATTATCTATCTATCTATCTATCTATCTATCTATCTATCTATCTATCTATCTATCTATCTATCCCATTCTGTTCACATCTATCATATCTATCTTTCTCACTATTTTTCTCTGTTTGATTGTCTGTCCGTCTGTCTGTCCGTCTGTCTGTCCGTCTCTCTCTCTCCTTCTGTCTTTCTGTCTGTCTGTCTGTCTCTTTCATTCGCTCTTATATTTAACAACACACACACACACACACACACACACACACACACACACACACACACACACATATATATATATATATATATATATATAAAGGAAACCTCAATACGTCATCTAAGGTAGTTATAAATTATAATCAATTTCTATTAACTAATTCTCTCATTTCATCAGGCCACACTTTATTCTTTTCATTCGGTATAAATATTTCCCGGAATATTCCGAGAAAATATTTATAGTGAATTCCGCGTTATTCCGGGAAAATATCTATACCAAATGAAACGAATAAAATGTGGCCTGATGAAATGTATTAATTCGTTTATAGAAATGAATTATAATTCATAACCACTTTTGAGGCGTTGAGTTTTTCTTTTTAGATATCATATATCTCTGTATAACATACATTGATCTCTCTATACGGATCTGTCACAATATTTGATATTAAACCAATCTTTTTGGATTATCCTCGCCGTTCACGAACTTGACATCATTACACACACACACACACACACACACACACACACACACATATATATATATATATATATATATATATATATATATATATATATATATATGTATATATATATATATTAAATAACTAACCTAGAGAGCCCACGAACCTACCAAGGTTTCACCAAATTGGATCTTCAGGGAAAGTTTGCACTACTTGAGTATTGAGCGCTTTTTGTTTTAGGTTACTCGTCTCGTTTTTTTTTTTTCTTTAGGCTGTGTACTTTGACTGATGTTCAAGTGCTTAGCTCGTTCTTTTTTTTATCACCAGTTTTTCCTTCCGCGTATGAGGGTTTTTCGAAACGATGAGTTTACATATATACATATATATACATATATATTAGTCACCCACATACAAGCCTGTTTCGCTGTATCACAGCTCATCAGTGTGGCTAGACGCATCCACTTGCTTCTGGCCGGGATCGAAACTCGACCGATTTGGTGTCAGTCGGAGTCGCTACTCCTTAAGCCATCGACGCATTGGAATCAGAGAAGGGAAATTTTAACGTGTTGTATATAAGCAGTGTATACACACGCCAGTCACCAAGAGAACTGAATTCATTTCTGAAGAGTCAAGCATATAGCAGAAGTGGAAACTATTTTCAAAATTTTCTTCTCCAGAGGGCTCAATCATAATGAGAGCATAATATATTAGTCATCCACATACAAGCCTGTTTCGCTGTATCACAGCTCATCAGTGTATATATATGCGCGTTGTTCGTTTTTATTTTGTCGAGTAGTCTCAGTTGGGCAGCGTCTGTGAGAAAAAGGACATTGTGGCGCACGGAGACCTACTTCAAGTATCTTGAGAAGGCAGTACATATAGATTATACTTTTGAAAATATTGGTGTTCGATGACTTGTACTAATCTTTTCCATTCATGATTAGTACAATCATAAAACAATATCACGTAATCGGCACAAAGAAACGAAAAAACTTTAAAGATTTGTAAATTATTCTATTTAAAATTTTAAAAACGTTAAGCAAACTTTTGTAAAACTCTTGTAAAATTCGTTCTAACCACTCGGCCACGTGCTTAACGAAAGTAAAACCCCTTACAATAACGCTTTCAGAAAACTGGTTTTACACAGAAATTATCCTACCTAGAACCTTCCAAAAATACCGGACTAAATAAATCCCGAAATAGAAAAAGAAGAATGATATGGTTCAACCTCCTCTTTCTGCCAACTATCTAATATTAATATCGGTCAATACTTTCTGAAATTGATCGACAAACATTTTAACCAGAACAACCCACTAAGATTTTTAATAGAAAAACGTTAAATAAACAGCTATTCTTGCACTAGTAACATTAATAACATCATTAACTCACGTAATATAGTGGATAAACTTTATAACAATCACCAAATAGATAGTAAACCCTCCTGTAACTGTAGAGTCAAAGACAACTGCCCATTTGGCGAAATATGCAAATCCGAAAACGTTATATACCAAGCAACTATTTTCCTTAGTGAATGCAATATTGAGAAATAAAGTATACTTAGGGATTTCCGCCGGAATCTGGAAACAAAGATTATATAATCATAAATACTTTTTCTCTAAACCCCACCTTAAATGTCAAACCGAACTTTCTAAATATTCCTGGGAATCAAAACATAAAAATCTCTCCCAACAGATTGAATAATGGAATATTATATGTAAATCTCATACCCTCAATAGCTTCAGAAATTTGCGCTTTGATGAAAAAATTAGAATAATCAAATTCAGAAAAACTCAGTCATTTTTATGCCGTACGGGATACACGCTTGGGCGATCATATTTTATTTACTTATTATTTCATATTCATTTGTGTACCGGGACCGTCAAAAATGATGGCAATTGTTAAATAGTCTGATGCAACGAAACAAGTTTCGGGAAACAATAGATTTAGATACAATAAACTGGAGATAAAGAATTCACAACTAAAATAGAGGTCAACTAACCGTTTAACAAACCCGTTCCGTTTATATATTTTAAGCGTTCAATGGAATCTATTATCATAGAAGTCGTTTCTTACTCAATACCTTTTCATGTTTAATACTAGGGTCATTCAATAAATAAGGTGAATCTTTCGGTATAAGGACTTCTACGAGGGTCATTCAATAAATAAGGTGAATTTTTCGGTATAAGGACTTCTACGAGGGTCATTCAATAAATAAGGTGAATTTTTCGGTATAAGGACTTCTACGAGGGTCATTCAATAAATAAGGTGAATTTTTCGGTATAAGGACTTCTACGAGGGTCATTCAATAAATAAGGTGAATTTTTCGGTATAAGGACTTCTACGAGGGTCATTCAATAAATAAGGTGAATTTTTCGGTATAAGGACTTCTACGAGGGTCATTCAATAAATAAGGTGAATTTTTCGGTATAAGGACTTCTACGAGGGTCATTCAATAAATAAGGTGAATTTTTCAGTATAAGGACTTCTACGAGGGTCATTCAATAAATAAGGTGAATTTTTCGGTATAAGGACTTCTAATACAGATAGAAGCTTACTTTTTTAAAAAGATTTTCCTTTACTTCTTTTTCAAAGGGATTTAATTTTTTCTTTTTGCAGATTGAAAAAATTTTGAGAGTTTTGAAGATTAGCAAAGATGGCCGACCAAGAAGCATGCTCCAGGATTGAACAGAGATCAGTTATCAAGTTTTTGGTTGCTGAAGGGTGCAAACCAGTTGAAATTCATAGGGAAATGTCAGCTGTGTATGGTGCCACATGTTTCAGCCAAAAAATGTCTACAAGTGGGCTAAATTGTTTAAAGAAGTATGAAAGTGACGATGAAGTCAAAAGTGCTGTGAGCGATTGGCTGAGACATCAGTCCAAAGATTTTTACGCTGGGGGAATACAGAAGCTTGTGCACATGTGGGAAAAGTCTGTGACACTGCTGGGAGACTACGTTGAAAAATAAAAATTAAAACAAAAGTAAGATTCTATCTGTATTAGAAGTCCTTATACCGAAAGATTCACCTTATTTGTTGAATGACCCACGTATAACAGCGAAAGAGAAATATCTCTCGGAAAAAAAAAGATTAGCAACAGACCGATAAATATAGAGAAGACAAAGCCTAATCCAAGACCAAGTTGAAGCAAGACGATCATTTAATAGACAAAAGTATTTGAGTGCCTCACAAAAATGTTTGAACAAATAAGACTGCAACCTAAAAACATAGGAGGAAAAAACTGATTAATTAAAAAGTTCATTCTTGCTCGGGAAATAATTTTGTTTAAATGCAGATAAATATTTTATTTGTACAGATTATTAAACGACTAAGTTAAGTAATCACTCATAAAGTTACTTAAGTTGGTTTACCTTCCCTCCCGCTTCAAATGGGACAGGAAATATATAAATAAATACACATGGATAATTATGGTTTGATAATTATGAATAACTAGCAGTATAGCCCGGCGTTGCTCGGGTGTAATGAAAGCTTTAAAACTAATCCATGGTCCTGGAGCTCAGACTCTTTAGACGTTGGCACGAAAGACTAAAAAGCAATACTTGTTTCCAGTTAAAGCGTAGAGTGAAAGAAAAATGAATGAATGTAATTCAAATTTTGATTTCCTGGTATCGATATCAAATAGGTTTTTTTGTCATAAACTGAATTTTGAAGGCTAAATAAGTCCTCTGAGTAAATGGTATCATGCCTGAGACTAAGAACTACAATTATACCTACTTAGAGCCAAACCCGAAGCAAAAAGTAAAATAAAAGAGCTGAAAAAATACAGACATACAGGCAGATAAACAGACACACTCACACAAACATCTTGCCTTTTATATATATATATATATATATATATATATATATATTATCGATTTTCTGCACTATTGTAAGAACTGCAACATTGAAACTTCTGAATATCGTTTCTTATGTCTTTGTCTATGAGTGTATCAAATTTGATTAAAATCGGACCACCCCTTCTATAACCCGATTTTTTCGATTATCGATTTTCAATATTTATCGGGTGTACCTCGACACAAAACCTAGCTAAGAACACTCGCAGACGCTTATAGTAGAACTGTGTAAATTTTAAAGAAAATCGGTTCAGCCGTTTCAGAGTTTATAGGTAACGGACACACACACACACAGACAAAATTCCATTTATAAATAAGTTTAGATAGCTACATTATTGTTTGATGATTGTTATTTGGTAAATACCAGAATAGATGAGTTCCTATATCCTTAACTGAAAACCGGTCTAGGAGAAGGACAACTCAAACTCTAATTCAAAACTCGAGTGGGTGAGTGGTCGGCGAATCTGCTGGGAAGGGCAAATGGAACCCCAGCTGCTCAATACCTTTTCTTGTTTAATATAACAGTGAAATGGAAATATCTCACAGAAGAAAAAGTTTAGCAACTGAACAAACATGTGACCACAAGGCCTATTTCAAGACCCAGTTGAAGCAAGACGATCACTTAATAAACAAAAGTATCTGTGTGCCTCATATGAAGGGCTTGAAGAAATAAGATTGCAAGCTAAGTAACAAAAGTAAAGTAGCTGATTAACTAAACGGCCCATTTTGCTCGGGAAATAATTCTGTTTAAATGTAGATACATATTTTATTTTTATAGATTATTAAACGACTAAGTTAAGTAATCACTCGTAAAGGCTGTAAGACCCAATCTGTTCTGATATTTAATCCATAGCTAGAGAGAGAAGCTGCGGATTAATATCTTTCCTAAAGGTATTTGCGCGTAAGTGGGAATTAGACTTCGAATTAGAATTCTCATCAGTAATCTCTTCCCTCTCCTACTCTCTTCCTGACACACCCTTCAACCTCTCACTCCTCATGACATTCCTCCTATGTAACCCCCTGCACAACAGTGGCAGTAAAATGCCTTGCTTGGGGTGATACGATTATAAAAATAAAAAGACATTCCAATCTTTAGAGTCTCTCATGTCAATAAGAAAGCACATTCTGTTTTTGTGGTCTTTGATTGCGATGTCTTGGTAATTAGCTTTGAGTATCCTGTCTTCGTGTATTGTAAAGTCCCATAAAATTATTATTACGTCATTTTCATTATAATTTATATTTATGCTATGGTCACACTACCTACCGAGTCTGCGGTAAGAGCTAAGGCAGTCGTGGTGTGTTGTCATGACTACAGTTCATTTGTTTTTCTATCTCCCATAACACTCCTAGCGTTTCATAGACAAAGTTCTTCTTGGTGTGAGGGCTTTTCTTATCAAGACAATTTTTTGTATAGCTCTCAAGCTGGGGTTTCCATGGATTCTTTCAAGGTGTTGTTTTGTTCTATCTTTTGTCATTCCAAGAGCACCTCCTATCATTGGTACTATTCTTGCTCTCAATTTCTACATCTTTTTTATTTCAATTTCCAGGTCTTTATATTTTGATAGTTTTCAAATTCCCTGCTTGTTATGGTACAATCCACTAAACAATCCCTATCAAATAGTAGTCATTTTTTTTTTCAAATAGGCCGGACAATAATGTCCGGCCTATTTGTCTGTGTAGATGGTGTAATCCCATAGAATGGTTACATCTATTTCTGTAACCGGTGCCGGGTGATGTTCATACCAGTGTTTGTTTACATATTTTCCATAGTGTTTGCACATTGTCTATTGTAAATATTGCCCCACTCTATCGTGACGATTTTTATATTCATTTGAGTCAAGTACAGAACACCCTAAGATTAGATGGTCTATGGTTTCTTGATTTTTGTCAGAAAACCTGCATTTTTGATCCACATTACTATGTGTTATGGTGCCCACCTGCGAGGAATGAACTCTTCCTCTTTCTATATATGAATTACCTAGTGACTTCCAGAGGGCAGTTACGAGCAGTCAAGTACAGCAGTTAACGAGAGCAGTTGATGACAGCTACTAGTCAGGCAGCGTTATAATACCTTCGGACTTATTTGTATATTACTAATTATTAACACTTCCTTTAGATATCTTGTTTCTAGTTATACTAATACACTGTTTTGAACCTACCTTCTTGTTCCGTGTCTAACTTCCGGCAAAAACCGGTCGCTACAACTTTGCGGCGGAGTTTCGCCACAACTCCACAACAAACTGGCGACGAAGATCTACAACACTATGTATGACATTTCCCTGAAAGTTCCGAATGAAAACACTGGTCTTCCACTGCAAGAATAAAGCCTTCAGTTTCAGACTTTAATCCAGATTTCTCGTAACCATCGATGAGTATTAACTTTATCAACATCGGGTTTATTAGCATTCTGGATATTGGTCATGCAGAGGTTTGTCTTGTCTGCTTTGTTTCATCTGTTCAAGAGCTTTACCCTTGGCTTTAGTTTTCACATTTTTTTGCTCTAACAGTTGATTCTTGGGTTTTGGTTTTCTACAGAACTTACTCACTGTAAATCTTGTTTGTATTTACAGCCTTCTCTCATTATTTTATTTTATTTTTTTCTGTTTTCATGTTGTTTGACTATCATCCAGTCCATTGTTGTTTACATGTAAATATTATCTATTATTATTACCATTAAAATTATTATTATTATGTCATTTTTCATCATATTTCGATTTCTGCTATGGTCACACTGCCAACCAAGTCTGCGGGAAGACCTAAGGCAGGTTGTGGCGTGTTATGGCTCCATTTCATGTTTTTTCTATCTTCCCCATCATTTCTAGCGTTACATAGACAAAGTTCTCCTTAGTGTGTGGGCTGTACTTAATAAGACAATTTTTTGTATATCTCTGAAGCTGTGGTTTCCAGGGATTCTTTCAATGTGTTGTTTTGTTCCATTTTTTATCATTCCAAGTGCACCTACTATCACTGGCACAACTCTTATTTTCAATTTTCACATTTTTTCTATTTCAATTTCCAGGTCTTTATTTTTTGACAGTTTTTCTAATTCCTTGGTTGCTATGTTACAATCCGATGGACAAGCCATGTCAATTAGCAGGCAAGTTTTTTCTTTCTGGCTTTTAACAATAATGTCCGGCCTATTTGCTTCCATTTTTCTGTCTATGTAGATGGTGTAATCCCATAGAATGGTGACATCTATTTCTGTAACCGGTGCCGGGTGATGTTCATACCAGTGTTTGTTTACATATTTTCCATAGTATTTGCACATTGTCTATTGTAAATATTGCCCCACTCTATCGTGACGATTTTTATATTCATTATTTTTATTATTATTATTATTATTATTATTATTGGTGTTGTTGTTGTTGTTGAATCTATATTTAGAATAGTGATTTACCCGAATGGGATGGAGGCGACTTTTTTAAAACCAGTGTTAATTCATTTTTATTTCACTCTTCGTGACTTTTGGGGCTATCTCTTAAAATAAGTTTGGCTAATAATGAAAAGGAAAATCAATACAAAATTTTACAACATTGGGCTCTCAAATGTAGCCCAATTCGCCGATCGTTAGCTAAATCTGGTAAACCTATTTTATTTATTTTCGAGTTCATCTTTTTGGGTAAATTCGGTAAATTCTAATTTGTCCATTGTTAAGGCTGACAGCAGGAAACAAGAAACTTAAAATCTCTTAAAAAGTTAATATGACTCTTCGCCGAGTTTACAGAAATATGACAATCGTACCCATAATCAGTAGAGTACTGGTAATGTTCTCAAAGAAACAACGGTTGCCATATTAAACCACTGTTGAAAGTTTTGTGCTATTAAAATTTTGATTTCATTACTCTCGACATTTTAGGATAATTTTCTACTCTTATATTTTCTTGGCTGAGCACTTCAGAGTGGTATAATGATTAGCAATATTGTCTCGATAGATCAATTATGACTGAATAGTGATTTCGATACTCACTGGGTGCCCAACACTTCCGGTCTTGTGCCCCACTTAACCTAAGCTTAGAAAATGAACATATTTAGCTGAAAATGGAGGATGCGTGCATTCATCCATAGCGTATTTTAGACAAGTCAATCTGACGGAGTTCATCTCTCTTCAGATCAAATAAGAACTGACGCCCTCCAACATAATTAAGTGATATAAGTATTACTAATTAACCCATACCTAGTAGGAAAGAGGTGGATTCATACTTCTCTCAAGGGTATTTGCACGTAATTAAATATAATGAACCCAGCTAAAACCCAGCTTAACTCCGGTGGTTTTACGGAAACTGGCAAACAAGAAAATGCTAATATCTGAAAAAGTAAATATGACCCTTTCAGAAATTTTCTGAGTGAAACTTGAAAAAAATAGAGAAATTACAGAAATATCAAGAGCTTGGTCGAGTGTACAGAAATTTAATCGTCGTACCTATCATCAATAGAGTACTGGGAACATTCCCAAACACTAGAGTTTGCCATATTGGATAATTTTTGATAGCTTAGTAGCACTAAACTTTGAAAATAACTACTTTTTAGGATATTTTTCAAATCACCTTAGCTTCGAAGGAAAAGTAAGTAAATTAAAAAATTCGTAATGTTGTAGCATAATTCACTACTTGGTAGCTCAGTATGGCAACCCTAGTGATATGCTGAATTTGATCAAATGAACATAAGTGATAATGACACTATATGTTGATTTGTTATGGATGAACATGAGTATCACTTACCCAGTATTAAAACAAGAACCTTAGACGGCGTCATCTTCAATTCTAAATACTGACAACTCAGCTATACAATTGATTGAATCGCTGTCAACTTTGAGGGTATGCGTAAAAGCTTTTCGCTGTTAGCAGTCTGGGAGAAGACATTTGTTATATGAGAGAGAGAGAGAGAGAGAGAGAGAGAGAGAGAGAGAGAGAGAGAGAGCAAGTTTTGTCTCGATGTTCACTTACTCATTTTCTATCAACCATCAGCGTATGCCAAAAGTGTAGAGAGAGAAGAAGAAGAAGAGAGAGAGAATGAGCAATCAGGACGAGTGGATTCATGCCTTTTTCACAAGCTTTCTCTTTTTCTTTGGCAATAGTCATTATGTCACTCGGTTCGGCACCACTGTTGCTCATTAATTGTTACCGTAAATCATTTTGGCGTCTTATTTGCATAATATTGTTATCTTTAATTTTTCAGAGGTTAATGAGTTCGGTTTTTTGTTTGTTTTTTATTTTCCTGGTTGAATCGCATGTTTGTTGCGTGTCGATGATTTTTGTTTTAACAGGGCAATCATTATTTACGAAGCTGGGATTTGTTCGGGCTGAGACATGAATTTCTAGTGAAACCCACTAGAAAGAAAGAAAGAAAGAAAGAAAGAAAGAAAGAAAGAAAGAATCCAGTGGTTGAGATAGTTGGGTAAAATACTGGTCGGGTACTCCTGCTATTCCTTGACAAGATCCAAACTAAGATCTGCAATATAAGTGATCCTGACTTGGCAGCTCGTCTTCAGTCTCTTTCACACCGACGTGAAGTGGCTTCCCTTTGTCTTTTCTACAAGTATTTTCAAGGCAACTGTTCTGATTAGCTTTTTCCCCTTGGTACCTTGACCACATGTATTTAGTCGTGCTACTAGCTTAGAATTAAGGTCTTACCAATTTACCCTCTAACTAGTTAAATGTAATCAACTCTTCTACTCTAACAGTTTCTTTTCTTGCACTTCCCATTTGTGAAAATCATTTTCATTTGCATGCTTCCCTGAGAGCTACAATCCACAAAAGTTTAAATGCAACGTCAATTACCATCTTTTATCTATTTGATTTCCATTCATCTCTTATTTTTCTTCGACACCCCCTGTACATTTTTTTATTCTCTCACTGTACCCCTGCGCACCAGTGGTAGTTCTGCCTTGCTTAGGATTAAATTATTCTAAAAAAATATAAGCGTCCGTTTTGTTTCTATTTTCTTTCAAATTCTCTCGTTACTCACATGTTCATTGCATGGTATCCTCAGCGTCCTCCTGTAGAACCACATTTTTGATACCTCAAGTCTCTTCTTTATCCGTTTATGGAACTCACTTCCATTTGCTTGCTTGATTGAGAACAGCAATAAACTTGATTGCTACAATCTTTTATATGCAACGTCAATTGCCATCTTTTATCTCCTTGATTCCCATCCATCTTTTTTTTCTTCGACATCCCTTGTACATTTTTTATTCTCTCACTGTACTCCTCCTGCGCACCTCTTGCTTGGGATAAGTCAGTTAAGTGCCATACGTGAAACACGCTTGGGCGATCATGTCTCGAAAGAGACATGACTGACTGGGCAGAAGATTATCCTGCAGTAGGTTGCCATTGCTTTCTGTGGTAGACTGGTTGCCGGCCAAGGCTATAGAACCCAATCTGTCCTGTTATTTAACCCATAACTGGAGGGAAGAGACGGATTAATACCTTTCCCAAGGGTATTTGCGCGTAAGTGAATGCAATGAATTCAATTGGCTTGGGATACAATGGTTATTAAAAAAAAATCTTTAGTGTTTAGACTGCAACTTCAAAAGCCAGGAATTCTACTAAAGATTCTTTTAAAAAAAGGAAGAGTTTATTTATGTTTTATTATAATGAAGGCAATGAAGGTAGGTAATGTTAAAAATAACAACACAGAAATTTAACACAGGAGTTTATTTATTTTCACCATCAATTCTAAAGACAATTTAAGATCTTTTCTTTCATCAGTTGATATACATGACAACTTAAAATCATTTGTTTATCATCTATTATTATAAGAAATAGTCCCGGGTATGACAATAAACTACATCCAGCAGCAAGGCCTCTGATTGGGAGATTGTAAGGAGCATGGAACCCCCTCTTAATTGCTGTTGTTCCTAGGTTCACCCTGACCCCGTTAGGGTCTCAACTATGGGTAAATAATTTATCCCCAAACTGGGGTCAAAATATAAAAATAAACTTTTATAGAAATATATATATATATAATAGACTTTTATAGAAAAATATACATTTTTGAAGGAAAAATATTACCAACAGTACATTTTTTAAGGAAAAAAACTTAATACCATAACACATTTTGGAAGGAAAAAAAATTACCAGCAATACATTTTTTAATACAAAACTAGAAGACATCTTCAGATTTCTAAAATAAAAAAATAATAATAATAAATATTTTCATCAAAATCAGACTAAATTAACTATGACTGAACATTAAAAAATACCTTAAAACCCTACTTTTTTAGCATTAAATAATCCACAGAGCTTGATATGTCGTTAAACAAAACTCACTCACTCACTTAAAAGAAATATAGAAGTCTTTGAATATTTTAATCATTTTAGGCATAACATTCTCTGTAAATCCAAAACTTATCCATGGTCATGATTTTCTTGCCAATACAAGAGTCACTGAACCACAGAATCCGTGTTGTTCAAGTCCTGTCTACAAAACTTACACAACTGCACTGACGATCTCAAATATAATATGCAATTTGGCCCGTGCCGTCTAAAATGACGGCAACAAATATATTGATGTACCTACTACTGAGTATCATTCATTAAGACATAAGAAAAAAATCTAAACCTCTAAGTGTAGCAGGAGGAATATATATATATTAATTATTACGTTAAAACATGTGAAAAACTACAAAACTGTACATTTTGTTTCGACATTGAAAGAACAATGTCGTATCAGGTAGTTAGCAATGATGGTAATTGTTAGGTGATACAACTCTCTCTAACGATTCATTGACTATTCACAAAAAAAGGGGTAGGAAAAACAACAGTATGGCTGCTGGACAACACACCAGTAATTTGTTATCCCACCCAATCCTGCTGTATCATGGTCGGTGGAATAAAAAAATGAATATTGCTGTGTTCCAAAATATATTTCACCGTATTTGTTGTAATTTGTTGTTTCTAATATTTGGGGTTACAACAGTAATAAACTTTTTTATTTAAAATATTTTTTGATCATATGAAAATAACATTTTCCTATTTTTGGTAAAAATATTTTTTCCGTATCAAGTAAAAGGATTTTTTTGTAATCATATCACCCCGAGCAGGGCGGTAGCACCACTGATGTGCAGGGGGCTATGTAAGAAAGAAAAGATTGGAAAAGAGAAAGCCGGAAACCACATTCTAAACAGGGAACAAGGGATGAGCCTCTTCACCTGTTCAATAGAGGTGGGTGGAGTGTGATCTTCTGCCCAGTCAGTCATGTCTCTTTCGAGACATTATCGCCCAAGCGTGTATCACGTATGGCACTTAACTGACTGGCTGACTGACCGTGATGCGACTCAAATTCTTTGGCATTTAAAAAAATGATGAAATCACAAACACAAACAGAAATATTATTCATAAAACATAAAATAAAGGATATTAAAAAAAAAACAATACGAAGATGTAAATTCATTACACCTAACATTATGAATTACAATAAAAATAATTCATTTTTATTTTTTATTTTTTTATATATGTTTTATATTTATTATTATTATTATTTTATTTTTCTTTATTTTCTTTATGTTTATTTTATGTTTATTTTATTCAATTTTCATTTTTATTTTTTTATTTTTTATCCTAATTTATGATATTAAGGCAAATGAATTTACATCTTGATATAATCAAAAAACATTTTTAGTAAAAACGTTTATTACCAATCATAGTTAACTTCCTGATGAAACATTGTTCTTTCAATGTCGAAACGAAAAGTAAAATTTTGTAGTAGTTTGTAGTTTTTCACATGTTCTAACGTAATAATTAATAATAAATATTCATTGCTCGATTTTTATATTGAGTACTGTTTTGAATTAATGTTTTAAACGTTTATATTCTATTCTTCGTTCTTATTGATTTGGGGATATATATATATATATATATATATATATATATATATATATATATATGTGTGTGTGTGTGTGTGTGTGTGTGTGTGTGTGTGTGTGCACAAATAAATATACAATGGTTTTATTAAAATAGAGATAATATATATATATATATATATATATATATATATATATATATATATTAAAAAAGGATTAATTCAAAGATGTTGAATGGCCATTTCGATATGAAGATCCCCACGGGGGACGACACATCACCTCAGCAACAGAAAAAACCTTTCAGAAACTGGAGAAAAATTAGTCTACTTTTCCTTTTTAAATAGATTGCAAAGAAATTAAAAAATAAATAATAAAATAAAATAAAATAAAAATAAAAATAAAGGGAAAGAAAAAGAAAAAGAAAACGAAAAAGAAAAAGATAGAATAAAATCAAATAAATAAGAAAAGAAAAAAATTGACATCGTCTGGGTTCGCAAAAAAAAGGGAGAATGTAACTAAAAATTAACAGACAGCCGTGTTAAATCGACGCAAGTTTAAGCAACACGGAAAAAAGGTGGTAAGAGAGATAAAAGAAGGAAGAGAGGGAAAAAGAAAGAAACTAAAGAAAAAAATTTTTTTTACATATTACAGACGCTGGACAAATTCAAAAACCTAATTTCCCCAAAACGTTGAAGTATTAGAAAAAGGCCTTTACTTAAAAAGGCATAATTATTAATAAAAGGGAATAAAAAGATATAGGATTTAAAATAAAATTATTTTTAAAAAAATTAGGTCATTTGAAATTAAACTAAATAAAGACAACACTAGGTAAAATATATATATATATATATATATATATATATATATATATATATATATAATAAATCCCGTTGTTTAATTAACAAATATTTAGTAAACGATGCAGTATTTTCTATACCCAACACCAACATCAAATTACACCCACCATGCCTCACCTGTGACAGCCAAAATATAATATATTTTCTCTTTTGCTCAATATGTCCAAATAGTGGATATATTGGTCAATCTGGAAACAGTTTTAGATTCCGTTTTAATAATCATAAATTAAGCATACGCCAAAACAACCCTTATTCCCCCATAGCTGAACACTTCAAATCAACCATGACACACATTAGAAAACTGCAAATGTTTACTGATAGATTCTGATTTTAGTTCCACATACTCACGCAGAAAGAAAGAAAAATACTGGATTTTACAATTAAATACATACAGGCTAGGGTTAAATAGGGTCTTAGGTATTTTGAATCTTTATAAATATTTCGATAGTTAAACATTTTTTAGATACACTTGAAAATTTTTTCTTTAAAACAACATTTAAAAGAATTATTAGTTAGATTTACGTTTAAAAATATTCAGATTCTATTGCTTTCTGCATCACGTGACGAACGCTTCTCGCGACGGACGCTTCTAGTTTAAATTTTAAAATCATTTGTTTCTGATGAAAGGCCGAGGCCGGTCTGAAATATCACACACACACACACACACACACACACACACACACACGCACGCACACACACACACACACACACACACACACATATATATATATATATATATATATATATAGTAATAGAAATAAATAAAAACTGTCAAAAAATACATTTGTAACTTACAAGTTTTTAGTAGTTTTTCCTATATATATATATATATATATATATATATTCTTCACTACTCGACGACATAATTATTGCAATAAATAAAAAAAATAAGACACTGTTAAAGAGCAAACACGCGGTAAGATCTTTCATAACTGTTAGTAAATTTTAATAACTTGTAGTAAAAAGAATTAGCTATCACGCTCATGGAGAGGAAAGGACCCTGATTGAGCACTCTGGAAGAATGGTAGACTTTGAAAAAACAGTAGCTATTCTAGCATCTACGCATCGTTCATTCAGCAATGAATTAGAACACTCTAAGCTATTGGGCTTGTATAATGATAATATACACGCTAAAAAGTCTGCCTCCTTCTACCGAGCGCCCAGTTCGGTCGGGTTTCAATCCTGGGTAAAAAAGCAATCGGCTGTCTAACCGTACTGATGAGCTGCGATAGAGCGAAACAGATGTCTGCAAATGACTAATATATATATATATATATATATATATATATATATATAAAGGTCTGTATTATAGTAGAGAGGGTTTTAATTCTAAAACACTATTTTACCGGCAAAATAGCGTTGGTGTCTATTTTACCAGAATCGACGAAATTCAAAACAAAAAATGGCGGTAAAAGAAAGAGAGCCGCCATGTCATGTCTTTGTGAAGGAAATGAATTCTCCGTAAAGACCAATGTAAAATCAATCATGCATAATATTTCCACTGTCAACATTTGAGACTCTCCGCGTCACTTCAGTGACCTGTTTTAGTTCAAGTTGATTGTTCCCTTAGATAGTCTGTTCTGGATTTTTACGACCTAAGAGATAAGAATTAATGTCCAACCAATAACGGGTGAAGGGATTCGTCTTTGAAACAAGGTTTTTTTTATTTGCTTTCTAACTACTCGTACGCTCTCCACGCCTAAAAGAAAAATAATAATGTGGCTTTTGCTTTAGTGTCGACAAAATTTATGAGGCTGTAAAAAAGCAGGAGTTTGAGGGTTAAACAAAAGAACACAGTGTTTATAAATATAGATTTCATTTATCGGAATTAAGACACTACCGTGAAACAATTATGAACAAACAAGTCTAGATTCTTCAATAAGTGCCCTAGATTTGTGGCCTTGTTTTTCTTCTTAATGTGCTGTGTCACTTCAGGACATAGGTGATCATAGACTTCCACTTGTCTCTGTCTTTTGTCAATCTTAATATCTTTTCCCTTGGTATCTCTCCCAAAGCCCACTCCTCCATTCATTTGCTCAAGCCTATCAAGTATACCTCGTGCTGCTTTCCTCTGTCTCTCCTTTCTTCTATCCGTCCTGTGAGTATTACATTCTCCAAGCCGTCTTTCTTCATTCATTCAGTTAGTTAAGTGCCATACATGGTACACGCTTTGGGCCATCATGTCTCGAAATAGACATAACTGGCTGGGCAGAAGATTATCCCGCAGTAGGTTGCCATTGCTTTCTGCGGTAGACTGGTGAATTATATTATTATATTAATAAGTAGTAATTAGTGGGGGATTAGTTTATTACTTCATGACAATAGAAAACCGATCCCCCACTTTATGCCTAGCAAAAGATTTGTCGTTTCCAACTATTCAGTCAGTCAGTTAAGTGCCACACGTGATACACGTTTTTGGCAATCATGTCTCTTTCGAGACATGACTGACTGGGCAGAAGATTATCCCGCAGTAGGTTGCCATTGCTTTCTGCGGTAGACTGGTGAATTATATTATTATATTAATAAAAAGTAATTAGTGGGGGATTAGTTTATTACTTCAAGACAATAAAAAACCGATCCCCCACTTTATGCCCAATAGAAGCTTTCTCTTTCTAACTAGTCAGTTAAGTGTCATACGTGATACACGCCTTGGGCGATCATGTCTGCGAAAGAGACATGACTGACTGGGTAGAAGATTATCTCGCACTAGGTTGCCATTGCTTTCTGCGGTAGACTGGTTGCCAGCCAAGGCTACAGAACCCAATCTATCTTATCATTTAACTCATAACTGGAAGGAAGAGATGGATTAATACCTTTCCCAAGGGTATTTGTGCGTAAGTGAATGCGAGGAATCCAACTGGAATTCGTACTCGGCACTCAGATCTCTCGTTCCGAGTCAATATCCACTGCACCACAAAGCACATCAGTCAGTTAGTTAAGTGCCATACGTGATACACGCTTGGGCGTTCATGTCTCAAAAGAGACATGACTGACTGGGCAGAAGATTATCCCGCAGTAGGTTGCCGTTGCTTTCTGCGGTAGACTGGTTGCCGACCAAGGCTATAGAACCCAATCTGTCCTGTTATTTAACCCATAACTGGAAGGAAGAAACGGATTAATACCTTTCCCAAGGGTATTTGCGCGTAAGTGAATGCATGAATTCAGCTGGAATTCGAACTCGGCTCCTCGATTTTTCGTTCCGAGCCGATATCCACTGCACCACAACGCATATACATGTCCCAAAACCACAGCTGTCTATTCTCGGTTTTTCATTAAGAGTTTTTCTCTCGTTTGCATCCTCTCTAACACCTCGTCATCACTCAGGTGCATCCTTCTGTAGAACCACATTTCATCTGCCTCTCCTTCCCCTTGAAGCGATCGTCCAATATTCGTAGCCATGCAGAAGAACAAATATCACATAGCAATCCAGCACCCTTTTCTTCGTTTCCACTGAAACTTTCCTGTCTCTCAGTACTCTGGTTAGCTTTTGAAATGCGTCCTTGATCATACTTCGGATCTCGATGTCACACTTTCCATCCTCTGTCAGTACACTTCCCAGGTATTTATTTCTTTACTTGTTTTATTTTAGTTTCTCCGACCTGTAGTTGGCATTTTGAGTTCCTCTTTTTCTGATGACCATACATTCACTTTTCATTGAGTTCATGCTCAGTCCTTTTTTTTCTCTTTTTCTCTTGCTACCTTCTGTAGGGCGTCCTGCATTTTCCTTTCCGTGTCTGCTATCAGCACCGTGTCATCCACGTATTGTTGAGATTGTAGCCGCCTTGAGCCAGACTAAATTAAATTATGTAAATACTTAAAATATTATTTAAAAAAAACAATTACATAATGAAGACTCCACCCACGTCTATTGAACAGGTGAAGAGGCTCATCCCTTGTTTCCTGTTTAGGATGTGGTTTCCGGTTTTTCTCTTTTCCAATCTTTTCAATCTTACGTAGCCCCCTGCGCATCAGTAGCGTTTTCGCCTTGCTTGGGGTGATATGATTAAAAAAAAAAAATTTCAA
This sequence comes from Ascarosepion bandense, assembly GCA_037127315.1. Taxonomy (NCBI): domain Eukaryota; kingdom Metazoa; phylum Mollusca; class Cephalopoda; order Sepiida; family Sepiidae; genus Ascarosepion; species Ascarosepion bandense. The sequence continues at coordinate 1,177,514 of JBBBDQ010000418.1, forward strand.
AGGTACTTGCTGCAAAACCATCTTTAATACTAACTGAGCAGTTTCTTGTTAATATTTGCTTAATTCTGTAGGTGAACACTATGAGGTTCAGTTGAAAATCATTATTTTTCATTCATGCGCCGTATCCCTTCAGAACGTAGGCGATCATGGCTCTCCACCTCTTCCTGTTCCTTGTTTTCTTAATATATTTTGTGTTATTATTTCTCCCAATACCTGCTTTGCCATCAATTTGTTTAAGCCCATCAAGTATGTTAGGCGCTGTTTTTCTCTGTTTTTCTTTCCCTATATCTGTCCTGTGGGTATCAGATTCTCCAAGCCCTCCTTCCTCATTATGTATCTAAGAAACTTTAGCTGTCTCTTGCTGACGTTAAGTATAAATTTCCTTTTCGCTTTCATTCTCTCCAAAACTTTGGTCCACGGTATCCTCAACATGCTTCTGCAGAGCCACATTTCGGTTGCTTCGGGTCTCTTCTTCATCTTTGATGAGATTGTCCAGCATTCACTGTCATACAGAAGGACAGATATCACATAACAGCCCAGTATTTTTTCTTTTGTTTTTTCTGTTTCCAACGGAATTTTCCGCTTTCTTAATACTCTACTCAACTTCTAGATTACGTCTTTCGTCATGCCAATTCGTCTTCAGATCACAGTGTCGCCCTTTCCGTCCTATGTTAGAACATTTTCCAGGTATTTGAAATTTTGTACCTGTTTGACTTTATTATTCCCCACCTGTAGTTGGCATTTTGAGTTCCTCTTTTTTTGCTGATGACCATGCATTCAATTTTCGTGCAGTTCATGTGTAATCCTTTCCTTTCGTTTGTCTTCGCTACCTTCTATAGGAAGTCTTGTTGTTTACTTTCGTATCTGCTATCAGAACTGTGAAAAACATTATGATTGCAAAATCTAACCATTCTTCATAATTTTCATTCGATGATGATTCGAGTAGAAAGACAATGTTCCTCTATAAATCCAGATTTAAAGCAATCTGGGCTGTTGGTAGTTGATTACAGGCTTGTCAATTCTCCTGGCACCGGCATGAGACTCCCAGTTTTCGGCCTTTTCTCCCCTTCTCTTAGTTTGTAATTAGTGTTTTCACCGAATTTGCTATATTTTACAATATTCTCTTTTTAAATAAACTGTTGAACCAAAAAACGACTTTAGTTGCTGTGAGTACGAAATAATAACTCCCTTTACCGACCACCCTTCAAATTCAGAGGACTGAGGTAAAAAACGGAAAGAAATTCGGAAGATTATGGGCCAATGAAAACGTTGTCTTCTCAGAAATGGTGAGCTAAGAAGAAGATGTAAATTGTTGGGGATCACCCCTTTTGACACATAAGAATGGACTCGTCTAATGTGTACATATAATCCTGTCTATACCGAGAACAGGAGTTGAGTTGAGTTGAGTAGTTGTACCGCCGCTAGTTGGTAAGTAAGAATATAGACTCATTACCTGGACATACTTCACTCTTTTGTGCCTTTATTTTGTTGTGTATCTATCTACTCTATTTCTGTCTGGGTATATCTATCTCTATCTCTCTGTTTCTCTACCCCCACCCACGATCGCTGTCAGTTTTTTGTATGTTTTGCTTTTGTTGGGGATCATCCCTTTTTGCACATAAGAATGGACTCGCCTAATGTGTACATATAATCCTGCCTATACAAAGAGCAGCAGTTGTAAAGCAGTTATAAAGAGTAGTAGTTAGAGAGTCAGTAAGGAATCAGTTGGCCCCTAAGTTGGTGCATATTAAGTTGGAGTTGTTTTGGATATAGACTCATTACCCAGACATACTTCTTCACTACAAGATTGTATATACTGATTCTTACTAACAGTATTTCTAGTATTCCTGAATCGACTATCCAGTGTTCCAGTTGTATATTTTTGTTCAATATAATTTACATTTTCTATCTCCATATCTGCTTTTGTTATTTATTATTTTGTGTGGTTTCTCAACAAGAATCCACAACAGAAATAAATTCTCTAATCGATGTGAAATTGATTTTTGACCAATGAAAGCCTTCAGAGATTTTTGACCAATGAAAGCCTTCAGAGATTTTTGACCAATGAAAGCCTTCAGAGATTTTTGACCAATGAAAGCCTTCAGAGAAATTAGCCGTTGAGCCAAGAAGAAAGAAAAGTGAAATTCCTTCTGATATAAACTGAGGAGAAAATATAAATTAATTAAAAAAGAGTGTTCGAAGTCATGTGAGAGGTTTTAGTTTCCGGTGTTGAGGTTTTAGTTTCCGGTATTGAGGTTTTAGTTTCCGATGTTGAAGTTTTAGTTTCTGGTGCTGAGGTTTTAGTTTCCGGTGTTGAGGTTTTAGTTTCCGGTGTTGAGGTTTTAGTTTCCGATGTTGAAGTTTTAGTTTCCAGTATTGAAGTTTTAGTTTCTGGTGTTGAGGTTTTAGTTTCCGGTGTTGAGGTTTTAGTTTCCGATGTTGAAGTTTTAGTTTCTGGTGCTAAGGTTTTAGTTTCCGGTGTTGAGGTTTTAGTTTCCGGTGTTGAGGTTTTAGTTTCCGATGTTGAAGTTTTAGTTTCCAGTATTGAAGTTTTAGTTTCTGGTGTTGAGGTTTTAGTTTCCGGTGTTGAGGTTTTAGTTTCCGGTGTCGAGGTTTTAGTTTCCGGTGTTGAGGTTTTAGTTTCTGGTGTTGAGGTTTTAGTTTCCGATGTTGAAGTTTTAGTTTCCAGTATTGAAGTTTTAGTTTCTGGTGTTGAGGTTTTAGTTTCCGGTGTTGAGGTTTTAGTTTAAGGTGTTATGGGTATAGTTTCTGGTGTTGAGGTTTTAGTTTCCGGTGTTGAGGTTTTAGTTTAAGGTGTTATGGGTATAGTTTCCGGTGTTGAGGTTTTAGTTTCCGGTGTTGAGGTTTTAGTTTCCAGTGTCGAGGTTTTAGTTTCCGGTGTTGAGGTTTTAGTTTTAGTTTCCGGTATTGAGGTTTTAGTTTCCGGTGTTAAGGATTTAGTTTCCGGTGTTGAGGTTTTAGTTTCTGGTGTTGAAGTTTTAGTTTCCGGTATTGAGGTTTTAGTTTCCGGCGTTGAGGATTTAGTTTCCGGTGTTGAGGTTTTAGTTTCTGGTGTTGAAGTTTTAGTTTCCGGTATTGAGGTTTTAGTTTCCGGCGTTGAGAATTTAGTTTCCGGTGTTGAGGTTTTGGCCAGTGTAAAATTATTCGCCAATTATATTAGTCGCTTCTAACAAAGCACCCGGCACTTAAAAATAACTTCGCTCAACAATCTAAGGAAGCTTAGTATTTCAAACTATCTCACTTCTTCTACTTTCGAACGTATTCAACCGTGTATCCCTTCAGTGAGCGACAAACTCTCTTACTTTCGTTTGAAATATTTTTTAATATTATTTTGGTGTCAGATCCTTTAATTTGTTGTGCGAACGTTTCCTCTTCATGACAATTCGTTAAAACTACGGATTTTAAAAACTTCTGATTTATTTTCCTGAAAGGTGCTACTGACACAACTTCAAACGTGTAAATTCGTACAAAATTACCCTTGTATTTGGATTTGGGGAGCCGAATTCGAATTCCAGTTGAATTCGTTGCATTCACTTACACGCAAATATCCGTCTCCTCCTTCCAGTTATGGGTTAAATAACAGGACAGATTGGGTTCTATAGCCTTGACTGGCACCCAGTCTACCGCAGAAAGCAATGGCAACCTACTGTGGCATAATCTTCTGCCCAGTCAGTCATGTCTCTTTCGAGACATGATCGCCCAAAGCGTGTATCACGTATGGCACTTAACAACTGACTGACTGAATATAATAATTGGAATAATGATTACGGCTTATATTGGTCATAAAGTGGGGGATCAGTTTATTACTTCATAACAATAGGAAACCGATCCCTCACTAATTACTACATAATAATATAATAGATTTCTTTTCCCTTTACCTGTGGGTTAAATAACAGGACATATTGGGTTCTATAGCCTTGACTGGCAACCAGTCTACCGCAGAAAACAATGGCAACCTACTGCGGCATAATCTTCTGCCCAGTCAGTCATGTCTCTTTCGAGACATGATCGCCCAAAGCGTGTATCACGTATGGCACTTAACTGACTAACTGACTGACCCTTGTATTTCCTCTTAGTTATAGTCCTCCATTAATCTTCTTAGCGTGAGTAAATCAACTGCTCCTTTTAAACCACTATTTTTACCTCCTCACTCCGCCATGATACAGTTCTTGTGTGTTTTTGAAAAAACTTTCAGGACCTAATTTATTTAATGCTATCGCCGTTAATATTTATAGCGTTTTCAGATTTACCGAAAGGAAGTTTGTTTACAAGTGAAACATTGGATGTACCGTGCAGTAATGGATAGCAGCTCGGATTTGGGAATCGGTAGAGCCGAGTTCGAATTCCAGTTGAATCCATCACATTCACTTACGTGTTAATACCCTTGGCAAAGGTATGAATCAATCTCTTTTTCTCCCAAATATGGGTAAAAAGCAGGACAGACAGAGTTCTATAGCCTTGGATGAGGAGAAGGGAAACTCTGAATTTCTAAACCAGCTTAGAGGGGGTTGGACTCCGTCAGGTTGTCGTGCACATAGAAGCACCACTTCTGCTGCGGCTGCAGTCTATATGGTAACTCTATGACTCTTATGAGACACGGGAAATAAAAGAAATCAAACAAAAAACAACATTGACTTCAAATGGGTTAATATTGCTCCAAAATCATGCCTCCGTTGGGAATAACTTTTTCGAATTCGAAGAATGGTGCTAACATTTGGAGACTTTTGTTTTAATCCTTTTGTTTTGATAAAACCTTCTTGTTTTTCTGACGTTAGACATCTAATTATCGAAGTTTTAAGATCTTCAGCATAACAGGTCACTCATTATTTTTTTTTTTTTTAATCGTTTCACCTCAAGCAAAGCGATACCGCCACTGATGCACAGGAGGCTACATAAGAGTAAAAGTTTAGACAGGAGGGAAGAATAAGACGAACCAGTTACAGGGGGTGTCAGAGAAAGGGAAAGAGAAAGATGGGAAAACAGGTGTGAAGACAGTTGCGAAGGTAGAGAGAAAGGAAAAGAACAAGATATAGAGGGTGATGTAGAAAGAACTGGAGTCAAGCGGATAAGAGATGGGAATTGACATTGCATTTAAATTCCTGGAGATTGTAGCCATCAGGAAAACAAATATATGGAAGGGAATTCCACAGGCGGGAAGTGCGAGAAAGAAGCTGATGGAGTAGATTTGTCGGCTGCATTTGGTTGATCTAACTGTAAATGGGTGGGACCTTCTTGCCAGTCTGGTGGCACGAGTAAACATTTGGGGACTTTCGTTTTAATCCTTCTGTTTTGATAAAACCTTCTTGTTTTTCTGACGTTAGAGATCTAATTATCTAAGTTTTAAGATCTTCAGGATAACAGGTCAGTCATTCTGTAACTGAACGGGCATAATGCATTTAATCGATGATGGCAGTCATCACAAGTAATATCTATAGGCAGAATGGCTTTACGTTTTTCTTCTTTGTTGTTTCTGATCGTAATGTTTTCAGTGGACGCATTCTGTTTGATTGTTTAAAACATAACGAGAATAAAACCCATTCAAATGCCACATAATTTCTCAAGAAGATAATATAATTAGTTCCAACGATAAAACGCCTGGTATGGAACGACTACTTTCATTTCTTGTGAAAAGGTCATGGATCCTCTCAACAAAAAAGGAAAAATTGGTCTCAGTCAACAATGATGTAAATCTACAATGTCGTAAATAGCAGATTATGTACAGCCAATTTACGGTTGATAGTGGTAACATGTAACCCAATAGTATCTGCCATATAGTCGAGCCACTGGTGACTAAACCGGTTTCCCCAACAGGACTCTCTCGTGAGAATGGTGGTTAGACGTCAAGCAGTATTAAAAATGAAGTCAGGTGAACCCAATGTAAAATAACCCCATATGTAACCCAATAATATCTGCCATATAGTCGAGCCACTGGTGACTAAACCGGTTTCCCCAACAGGACTCTCTTGTGAGAATGGTGGTTAGACGCCAAGCAGGATTAAAAATAAAGTCAGGTGAACCCAATGTAAAATAACCCCATATGTAACCCAATAATATCTGCCATATAGTCGAGCCACTGGTAACTAAACCGGTTTCCCCAACAGGACTCTCTCGTGAGAATGGTGGGTAGACGTCAAGCAGGATTAAAAATAAAGTCAGGTGAGCCCCAATGTAAAATAACCCAATATGTAACCCAATAATATCTGCCATATAGTCGAGCCACTGGTGACTAAACCGGTTTCCCCCAACAGTACACTCTCGTGAGAATGGTGGTTAGAAGTCAAGCAGGATTAAAAATAAAGTCAGGTGAACCCAATGTAAAATAACCCAATATGTAACCCAATAATATCTGCCATATAGTCGAGCCACTGGTGACTAAACCGGTTTCCCCAACAGGACTCTCTCATGAGAATGGTGGTTGGACGTGAAGCAGGATTAAAAATAAAGTCAGGTGAACCCAATGTAAAATAACCCCATATGTCACCCAATAATATCTGCCATATAGTCGAGCCACTGGTGACTAAACCGGTTTCCCCCAACAGGACTCTCTCGTGAGAATGGTGGTTAGAAGTCAAGCAGGATTAAAAATAAAGGCAGGTGAACCCAATGTAAAATAACCCAATATGTAACCCAATAATATCTGCCATATAGTCGAGCCACTGGTGACTAAACCGGTTTCCCCAACAGGACTCTCTCATGAGAATGGTGGTTGGACGTGAAGCAGGATTAAAAATAAAGTCAGGTGAACCCAATGTAAAATAACCCCATATGTCACCCAATAATATCTGCCATATAGTCGAGCCACTGGTGACTAAACCGGTTTCCCCCAACAGGACTCTCTCGTGAGAATGGTGGTTGGACGTGAAGCAGGATTAAAAATAAAGTCAGGTGAACCCAATGTAAAATAACCCAATATGTTACCCAATAATATCTGCCATATAGTCGAGCCACTGGTGACTAAACCGGTTTCCCCAACAGGACTCTCTCATGAGAATGGTGGTTGGACGTGAAGCAGGATTAAAAATAAAGTCAGGTGAACCCAATGTAAAATAACCCCATATGTAACCCAATAATATCTGCCATATAGTCGAGCCACTGGTGACTAAACCGGTTTCCCCCAACAGGACTCTCTCGTGAGAATGGTGGTTAGACGTCAAGCAGGATTAAAAATAAAGTCAGGTGAACCCAATGTAAAATAACCCAATAGGTAACCCAATAATATCAGCCATATAGTCGAGCCACTGGTGACTAAACCGGTTTCCCCCAACAGGACTCTCTCGTGTGAATGGTGGTTAGACGTCAAGCAGGATTTAAAATAAAGTTAGGTGAACATTCTTTTAGATTCAACGGCTATCTATCTCCATGGTGTACACTTGATCCGTGCGCCAGTGTGGTAACGAAACACCATTAATGGGCGGAGGGTTTCCTAGATTGATGTCAATGGAATCATGAAAAAGGCGAGTCTTAGAGTTGGACGACATAGGCAGCGATTTGTCCTGGATAGGAATGATCTCTACCAGTTTTATTTTCCCAAGACATGCTAAGTTTGAATACCGCTCCGGGTTTCATTCCAAATGTGTTGAGAAAGCTAGTCAGACGCTCAGTTGCGAAGCGACCCTACGACCACACATGGCCATGGCACTGATGATTATAGTCATGAATGTACGACTGCTGCTGTTGATGCTGCTGATGATGATGAATGAAAAATGATGACGATGATGAATGAACGATTGGATAAATAAACCTAAAATGTAAGAGATAAAATTTCGGAGCTATTCTTTTACCTCGTAAAAAGTAAGAGTAACAAAAATCGAAAATGTTAAACGACTAATGATCAGTCAGTCACTTAAGTGCCATACGTGATACACGCTTTGGCGATCATGTCTCGAAAAAGACATGACTGACTGGGCAGAATATAATCCCGTAGTAGGTTGCCATTACTTTCTGCGGTAGACTGGTTGCCAGCCAAGGCTATAGAACCAAATCTGTCCTATTATTAGACTCATAGCTAGAGGAAGAAGAGATGTATTATATTGTCGTAGTAATTTGTAAGGAGTCAGTTTATTACTTCATAACAATAGAAAACCGATCCCCCACTTTATGACCGGTAGAATCCTTAATTATGATTCTGGTCGCCAGCCAAGGCTATAGAACCAAATATGTCCTATTATTTAACCCATAACTGGAACGAAGAGAGGGCTTGATACTTTTCCAAAGGGTGTTTGCGCGTAAGTGAATGCAAGGAATTCAACTGGAATTTGAACTCGGCTCCCTGATTTCTCGTTCCGAGCCGATATCCACTGCACCACAACGCACATTCCGCACTAATGATAAGCATATTTAAAAGAAACACACCGAAAATAAACATGACAATTGTTGAAGGCAGTGAAAGTTAAATGAATTCTGCGTGCATTTTAAACACAAGTTGATACATAGGGAAATATGATTACTTAGCAAGAATGTCTTTCACCGTCAAAGTTTCTGTGATAAACAATGTATCATCATTTGTGGCGGTAAAAAATATACTTGTACTCGGTTGGGTACATAAAAAAATAGACGATACTTAAGTTTCAAATGCGTATAAAAAATGAAAAAATTCTTCAAATTTTAATTTTACTTTTGATTCCAATCTAATACATTAAATTCAGTATTTCCAATAAGCAAAATACTTTGGCAAAGAACGAATTTACATTGACTGAGAACCCTCGGACCCCGCTAATTACCGCCCTATCAGCCTTTTACTTTGGCAAAGTGTTCGAAGCCATTATCAACGCCGAGGTGGTTCAGCATCTCACAGCCCACAGACTCTTCTCGGACAAACTGTATGGTTTCTGCTTCACCAGGTCTACAGCTGATATGCTAACGACCATCACTGAATATATATACCAAACTCTCGACAAGAATGGCGAAGCTCGAATCGTTGCCCTGGATATGAATTTACACGAGCTACTAGATTAGCAATTAGGTCCCACCCTTTTACAGTGAAACCGATAAAATGTAACCGCAATTTCTACTCTAAGTTTATTTTCACTCACCTCCCACCTGTAGAATTCCCTTCCATATACTTGCTTCCCCGACAGCTACAATCTGCAGGAATTTAAATGTAAGGTCAATAGTCATCTCCTCTCACACTAACTCGCATCCATTCTCACAAGCTCTTTTTCCATCTACTCCACCCACATCCTCGGTATCATCATCCGTCTATACCCTCCTCCTGACATTTCCTATAACTAACACCTCTTTCTCATCATTTTCCCCTTTGTAACCCCCTGCACAAGTGATAGTAGAATGCTTTGCTTGGGGTGAGATAATTAAAAATATCTTTCTTTTTCTACTTATCAATATGCTGACTTTAAATGCAGTTGTACAGACACAAATGATTCTGAACGCTCAAAATCGGCAGGTGTCCCGGAAAACACTAAAAAAATCCCCAAACTCGTTTTGGCCGATCATAAATTGAAGTTGCATGAGATAGCAGAGGAGCTGAACGTTTCAAAAGGCAGTGTATTCACCATTTTGCATGAACATTTGTCAGTGAGAAAACTGTGTTCAAAGTGGGTGCCGCGTTTGCTCACAATCGATCAAAAACAACAACACGTTGAGGATACAGTGCGTCTTTAGCAATTGTTTCAATGCAACAAGAAGTTTTTGCGTAAATATGTGACAATAGTTGAAACATGAATCCACTGTTTTACTCAGGAGTCAAATCGGCAGTCAGCTGAGTAGACAGCAGTAGGTGAAAACCGTCCAAAGAGACCAAGGACATAAACATCAGCAGGCAAAGTTTCGGTCTCTGTATTTTTGGATGCACAAAATATTTTGTTCATCGATTACCATGAGAAAGGAAGAATCATCAATAGAAAATATTATATAGCATTATTAGTGCGTTTAGAGGAAGAAATCGCCAGAAAACTGTCATAAATGAAGAAGAAAAAATGATCTTTCACCAAGACAATGCACCGTGTCACAAGTCGGTTGCAACGATAGTAAAACTACATGAATTGCACTTGAAACTGCTTCCACATCCACCCTATTCTCCAGGTCACCCCCCCCCCCAGCGATTACTGGCTGTTTGCAGATCTCAAAAGTTTGTTCCAGGGAACGAGATTTGGCTTCAGTGAAGAAGTGATATCGGAAGGTGAGGCGCATTTTGAGGCTAAAGACAAATCGTTCTACAAAAAAGGCATCGAATTATTAGAGAACTAGCAGTATAGCCCGGCGTTGCTCGGGTGTAATGAAAGCTTTAAAACTAATCCATCGTCCAGGATCTCAAATAAGTCCTCTGAGTAAATGGTATCATGGCTGAGACTAAGAACTACAATTATACCTATTTAGGGCCAAACCCGAAGCAAAAACTAAAATAAAAGGGCTGAAAAAATACAGACATACAGGCAGATAAACAGACACACACACACAAACATCTTGCCTTTTATATATATATATATATATATATATATATATATATATATATATATATATATATATATTATCGATTTTCTGCACGATTGTAAGAAGTGCAACCTTGAAACTTCTGAATATCGTTTCTTATGTCTTTGTCTATGAGTGTATCAAATTTGATTTAAATCGGACCACTCCTTCTATAACCCGATTTTTTCGATTATCGATTTTCGATATTTATCGGGGGTACCTCGACACAAAACCTAGCTAAGAACACTCGCAGACGCTTATAGTACTTATAAAGCGAAACAGGTTTGTATGTGAATGGCTAATATATTATATATATATAATGTCTATGTATATATATATATATATATATATATATGATGCGTGTATATATATATATATATTAATGCAGGTTTCATTGAATAATATAGACAAGTTTTGTCTATTAATTTTGTGTAGGATCCGTTCATACCGTCTGATATACTTGATGGTGATGTCGTTAAAAGACAACAAAAAATCACAGTATTTGTTGAATTTTTTATCGGGTCTAAGCTTTCGGCTCACATAAGCCATTATCAAAGAGTAAATAATAACACACAGTAAACATAGAACATTTAAGCTATTAACAATAAAGATAATTGAATTGAAAATATAAGTCCATCCCTACCGTGGCGGATGGCCGAAGACAGTGACAAAATAGTGGTGTTGTGATAATGGCTTATGTGAGCCGAAAGCTTAGACCCGATAAAAAATTCAACAAATACTGTGATTTTTTGTTGTCTTTTAACGACATCACCATCAAGTATATCAGACGGTATGAACGGATCCTACACAAAATTAATAGACAAAACTTGTCTATATTATTCAATGAAACCTGCATTAATGAAAAAATGCTGCCAAAATACACACAATATATATATATATATATATATATATATATATATATAAATATAGATACTTATTATCCCATAAATGGGCTATCTTCTAACATTGCAGTATTGTGTAAATATCAGAATTTAAATTAGTTCACGGTTAGTTTTCATTCAATACCTGTCATTGAATTGTGCATGAAAAGTTGTGCTACTGAAGAAAAAAAATATTTATTATTGACACACACTTGCACACTTTCACACACATATATAATTGTGTGTATTGTGTGTTTGTGTGTATGGCTGCACACAGATTTGTTTTATTTTTTGGGTTTTTTTTTTTGTTTTTTTGTCATATTTGCAGACCAAATGCCCGTGTCAGTCTGTTGAGGATCAAAACTGTAACGGGTGCAGTTCTGGATTCGGCATTGTGTAGCCGTTTCCTGACTTTCCTTCTTCCCCGAGCTGCACCTCTTGTGACTCACGTACACTTGCCGAGGTTGCGTTTTGTTTTGAAAAGGTTTCCTTCTGTCAGCAAGTTCACTCCCCGCCCACATCATAGCATTCGTCTGATGAAGTTCCATGTGTGCCATGGGGTGGGGAGGCTCTGCAAAGCGTCAAATTCTAATAAGATCCACTTCCGGTTTGATTTGCACAAAACAGGCGACCACAACGAACTGGTATGGACTCGACTTAGTACTGTGGTTAGCGTGCCAATAGCGTTGCCTACTGATTTCGTTCCTCACTGTGTATCGTCTGAATATTGACGTCTGCTCAATTAAGCGTTTTCCGAATAATTTCCGTTTATATAGGAAGTTGAACCCGCGAAAATTTTACGGTTTTCCTGATTTTATTTACTGATAATCATAATTCTTAGGTTAATGATTTAATAATCACCTTGCGAGTCCTACGACTATAAAATACCCATTATAATTTAGCTGTAGCATCTTAATATTTGAGCTTAACGACTGTCTTCCAAATATTGCAATTTTCTTTTTTTCTTTTTAATCATATCACACCGAGCAAGGCGGTAACGCCACTGATATGCAGGGGGCTACGCAATAGTGAGAAGATTGGAAAAGAGAAAGCCGGAAACCAAATCCTAAACAGGGAATAAGGGATGAGCCTCTGAACCTGTTCAATAGACGTGGGTGGAGTGTGAACCGGTCGATAGATAGATCTATCTACTCCAATTGAAAAAAAAAGTGAGAAGATTGGAAAAGAGAAAACCGGAAACCACATCCTAAACAGGGAACAAGGGATGAGCCTCTTCACCTGTTCAATAGACGTGGGTGGAGTGTGAACCGGGCGATAGATAGATCTATCTACTCCAATTGAAAAAAAACAAAAAGATGAGAAGATTGGAAAAGAGAAAGCCGGTAACCACATCCTAAACAGGGAACAAGGGATGAGCCTCTTAACCTTTTCATGAGAGTCTACCAGAGAAAGTAATCGCGACCTACTGCGGGAAAATCTTCTGCCTAGTCAGTCATGTTTCTTTCAAGACATGATCGCCCATAGCACTTAACTGACTGAAGATATTTTAAATTGACAAGTTTCTTTATTTCACTGAAGCAGACATAAACTAAAAAATGATTTATGATGCCCCTTATCTTCTCTCTTTTCTTTCTTTTTCTCACTCTCTTCCATATTCTTGCTTTCCTGACGACTACAACCTCCAGGAATTTAAATGCAATGTCAGTACCCATCTCTTAACCACTTGATTTTAGTTCTTTCTACATCACCCTGTATATCTTTTCCTTTCTCTCTACCTTTGCAACTGTCATAACACCTGTATTCCCATCCTTTTCTTGCTACTTTCTCTGACACCCCCTGTAACTGGTTCGTCTTTCTCTTTACTCTCCTCCTATCTAATCTTTTTCTCTTATGTAGCCCCCTGCGCATCAGAGGCGTCACCGCCTTGCTTGGGGTGAAACGATAAAACAAACAAACAAACAAACAAACAGCGTCTCTGTCTTTCCGTGCCATAAAAAACAAGTATTTATGAGGTATTGACAAGCCGTAACGGTCGTGCCAACGGAAGAACAAGACAAGTAGAACTATAATAAAATAATGGTAATCTTCCTTTTCTTTTGACTTTTTTTTTTTAATGAAATTTAAATGTTCGTAACTCTTACGCAGTCGACTAATTTAGATTGGTGTGACACAATGCCGTAAGTCGGTGACAACCAGCAAAGATCAAAATCACTATATTAATAATGGGGTGTTGAAAAGTTCTTGTCTTCCACTCATTTTTTTTTTTTTTTTTTTTTGGTGGAGGTCATATTTTGGGAATGAGGTGTGGCTGAGAATGTTAGCATATCCTCATTAATGAGTATAATCTACAGATGAAAAAAAAACAAACTTTTATTTGACACAAACCTATTTTTTAACATAATCTCCTTCCTTGTTAATGAAATTGTAAATAATTGCATGGCTGTACGAACATATCGATTCAAACACATATACGAGGGGGGGGGGGGACTGAAAAGTTCTCGATCCGATCCACTTTACAAAAAAATCTGACCCAATGTCTAAAACTCAGAAACAAAACGCAACCTCGGCAAGTGTACGTGAGTCACAAGAGGTGCAGCTCGGGGAAGAAGGAAAGTCAGGAAACGGCTACACAATGCCGAATCCAGAACTGCACCCGTTACAGTTTTGATCCTCAACAGACTGACACGGGCATTTGGTCTGCAAATATGACAAACAACAAAAAAAATGTGTGCAGCCATACACACAAACACACAATACACACAATACACACAATTATATATGTGTGTGAAAGTGTGTAAGTGTCAATAATAAATATTTTTTTTCTTCAGTAGCACAACTTTTCATGCACAATTCAATGTCAGGTATTGAATGAAAACTAACCGTGAACTAATTTAAATTCTGATATTTACACAATACTGCAATGTTAGAAGATAGCCCATTTATGGGATAATAAGTATCTATCTATCTATCTATCTATCTATCTATCTATCTATCTATCTATCTATATATATATATATATATATATATATAGACATTATATATATATAATATATTAGCCATTCACATACAAGCCTGTTTCGCTTTATAAGTACTATAAGCGTCTGCGAGTGTTTTTAGCTAGGTTTTGTGTCGAGGTACCCCCGATAAATATCGAAAATCGATAATCGAAAAATTCGGGTTATAGAAGGAGTGGTCCGATTTTAATCAAATTTGATACACTCATAGATAAAGACATAAGAAACGATATTCAGAAGTTTCAAGGTTGCAGTTCTTACAATAGTGCAGAAAATCGATAATATATATATAAAAGGCAAGATGTTTGTGTGTGTGTGTCTGTTTATCTACCTGTATGTCTGTATTTTTTCAGCCCTTTTATTTTAGTTTTTGCTTTGGGTTTGGCTCTAAGTAGGCATAATTGTAGTTCTTAGTCTCAGCCATGATACCATTTACTCAGAGGACTTATTTAGCCTTCAAAATTCAGTTTACGACGAAAAAAATTATTTGATATCGATACCAGGAAATCAAAATTTGACTTACATCCATTCATTTTTCTTTCAGTCTACGGTTTCGCTTTAACTAGAAACAACTATTGCTTTTTTTAGTCTTTCGTGCCAACGTCCAAAGAGTCTGAGCTCCAGGGCCATGGATTAGTTTTAAAGCTTTCATTACACCCAAGCAACGCCGGTCTATACTGCTAGTAATCACATATTTGAACATTTCAAAAATGTAAAGTTTAATGTTATTTCCTAGTGGGAAGCTTTTTCAACAAATTTTTATTTGATTTTTTTTATTAACTGTTAGATTATTTTTGTATGGAAATACAAAAAGAACATAATTCTGACATCTCGCTTTGACTGATTATTATTCAATATTGGAAGAGTATCATTAATGTCATTATGCTAAGTTTAATAAAAGCATGTAAAATGAAAAAGATATTCTTAAATTATTGCTTATATAACGTTGAAGAAAATTTATTTTTAAACATACATAACAGTCTTGATTATTGCACTGCTAGTCTTCCGTATTTCATAAGAGTTTCTTTTTACTTTAACACGCACTTTTTAGTAGAGGAGAGGAATTACACAGTTTTTTTTTATTTTGTCTGTATTTATTCTGTTTTATGTAAAGGGTAAGCATTTAAAATCAAGTTAATTAATCCTTAAATTTACTAACAGCCTTCGAAACATACCTCTACGACAAATACTGGATTTTACAGAGATTTTTAAATTGATTGTTCTATAATGCAAAGGTGGTTCGATGAATGACTAAAAACGTACAAATGTTTTCGAAATGCCTAAATAGTTTATTATATACGAAGATTTATTTTTCTTTTAATTCAGATTATATTTAAGCTATTACCTTTCAAATTTAACCAAAATCGAAGTTCAAAAAAGATGTTTAAATGATTTAAAATGCGTTTTTCGAACAAATATATTATTCCTGGATGTGTGTTGTGGTGCAGTGGATATCGGCTCGGAACGAGAAATCGGAGAACCGTGTTCGAATTTTAGTTGACTTCGTTGCATTCACTTACGCGCAAATACCCTTGGGAAAAGTATTAATCCGTCGTTTCTCTCTCTCTTGCTATGGGTTAAATAGCTGGACACATTGGGTTCGATAGCCTTGGTTCGCAACCACTGTACCGCAAAAAGTAATGGAAACCTATTGCAGAAAAATCTTTTACCCAGTCAGTTATGTCTCTTTCGAGACATGATCGCCCAGGAGTGTATCACGTATGGCACTTAACTGAGTGATATTCTTCTTCTTTCGCCCCTTCTTAACCCCGGAAAAAGTCGATGGGGCGCCGATGTAATGCGCTGCCAACTGACTACCTCCTCCTTCTGCCGCGGTCGTGCGCCAGAACCTGGGTCTCTGCAAATGGTTTCTTGGTGATCTTATGTTTCGTCTACTGATGGGCATTAACAAGGTAAATGTAAGGATTTAATTTGTTAATATGTATTTATAAAGTGAATTAAAAATATCATTAGGCCATTTTAGGTTTTAAAATCGATCAAATAATATAATTATGAAAAAATGCTTTAATAATTATAAAAAAATGCTTTAATAATTATGAAAAAATGCTTAATAAAAACAAAGATTTTGATAATAAACTGCTTTTATTAAGTTTAGGGGAATGTTTTATTATCTATTCTCATATTTTAGCCAATCTTTGGAAATACCTACACACACACATACACACATATATATATTTTAGATATAAAAATTCAAAATTTACAAGATCGTATGATCATCTCCGTGAATTAAATTAGCCTAATCGGCGATCTTTAGTATTATAGAAAATTCAAAAATTTGTTTAAGTGTGTGTGTTGGTAAAGAAACCGGAAGTAAGCTTACAAAATGAAAACAACAAAAAGAAAAAGAAAGAAAGAAAGAAAGGAGGAAAAAGAAAGAAGAAAACGGAGAACGAGCAAGTAGGAAAGAGGAGAGAAAAGTATGTTAGATTTGCAAACAGGAGGAAACGCGGGTCAGGAAGGTATGGGGGAGATCTTTAATATTATGGAACATTCAAAAATTTGTTTGGGTGTGTGTGTAGTTACTGAAACCGGGCGGTAATCGTCCGGTTTCGTTAACCACACATACACACACACACACACACACACACACACACAAATCCTGGCTGTCCGGTTTGGGCTACGCTTTTCCATTTCAAATTTTTGAATTTTCCATAACTAAAAACAACTTCAAAATGTACAATTTTGCAGTAGTTTGCAGTTTGCACATGTTCTAGAGTAATAATAAATAATTATATATATATATATATATATATATATATATATATATATATATATATATATTAGAATATGTACATAAATTTTTAAATATCCACTACAAATGGTACATTTGTTTCGACATTCAAACTTCAATGTCTCATCAGGTGGTGTGGACAGGAATGGAAAGCCTCTTTTCTAATATTTGGTCAGTTGTGTGTGGGATGTTGGTGGGGGTTAGTGATAAGGGAATAAGTCTCGTGGATTGACAGTTAGAATTTTGAAGGAAGTGGTGTAGGTAGTTAATATGATTGATTAATGAGAGTCTTTTATTTGTAGACAGATTTAACATTAGTAGTTAGAATGTAAGTTTTCATTATCTTGTGACTAGACTATATCCTTTGGATTTCTTAGAAGAGCCGGTAAGGATTTGGATGCTTATTTTGTACAGAATATTTTTGTATTTAAGCAGAGTCTTTATAATTAATGTTAATTTGTATATTTAATCTTAATTTTGGGTTTAGGAAATCGATTTTTTCAATTAAATTTCAAATTTTAATTAGATCACAGTTTGGAAACCGATTTTTTCTATTAAATTTTTAATTTTAAATTTTAAATTTCTTTTCTTATACTTGTGTAGGATGTTGGCGGGGGTGGCTAGTGATAAGGGAACATGTCCTGTGGATTGACCTTTAGAATTTCAAATTTTAATTAGATCACAGTTTGGAAACCGATTTTTTCTATTAAATTTTAAATTTTAATTAGATCACCGTTTGCGGTAAGATTTAATGTAAGAAGTAGATTTTTAATGTTAAAAATTAAGGTAATAGGTAAGCAGGTAATAAGTGCGTAATAGGTAGAATTTTATGTAGGAGGAAAGATTGAATGTTTCTATTTAAGGTAATAGGTGAATAGGTAATAGGTGTGTTTGTATTTAAGGTAATAATATATATATATATATATATATATATATATATATATATATATATATATATTGTTTAATACTTAGTTTTTGATGCTAATAAGGTTAGACCAGTACACATTCGTATTAAAAAGTGTTCTATACAATTATATTGTAGAACTTTTAAATATTTTTCATTTTTAAACGAGTTATTTTGCTACCATGAGTGGTGTCTTCAGTCGATTTTTAATAAATTTTTAATTTTTTAAGTTAAAAAGTTATTAAATATAACTTTTATAAATGATATATAAACGACGAGGCTAATTTGTTTAATTTTTTTAAGGGGATTAGAGCGTTGATATGTTTGAATGCAATAATAGTTTTTAATAATTGTTATTAAAAATCGCCTGAAGACTCCACTCATGGTAAAAACCAAGGTAGCAAAATAACTCGTTTAAACATGAAATATATATATATATATATATATATATATATATATATATATATATATATTAAAAGGTGCTCGATACACATTTACCTAAAAAATAAATGACAGAGATTCTAAATTATGCTACCATAGTTTCAACCATTTTGTATCGGCAGGCGGGTATAGAATAACTGATTTCCTAACTATTTTGAACGCGCAATAGGAATTTTAAAACGCATAACAGGAAGTTTAAAATAACGGATAGAGTTTCAAGACCAGCGAAATAGTATTGTACAGACTTTTTTCTGGGTTTGTACGAACCCAAAATATATTTTCTAAAGTCTATATATCCGGAAATTATTTCAAACCGTATAGTGTTGAGTTGTGATAATGTTTATCACCACTATTGTTGGTTTTTGGTGGGGTTTTTTTTAGTAGTTTTGCAAGCAGGTATTTTTCATCGTAAAATGCTCGATACTGGTTGATAGGTTTTAATGCAAAGAATTTGTCACTTCAACTCAGCAGATTCATGCCGACTTCGAAGTTTAGTGAAGACACCGTTATGATGTCATCACTCCTCGGAGCGGGAGTTTTTTTTTTTTTTTTTTTTTTTTCGATCTGCTGTTATGACTTATTTATATGGAGCTTGTCTAATTTGATATTTTATGGGCGTGGTCTCATTTGTGATTGTTTGTTTTTGTTTTTATTGTTATCGTTGATGTGTTTGATTTCTTTTTATTGCTTTTTAATGTAAGTGTGAGTGGGTCGGCTTCATTGCTTTAAGTTGAATAGGTGTCCGCTTAATTGTTTTTTAGTTGGTTTGTTCTTAAATATAAATTTAAATTGACCTCTCTTTATTATATTGACCTTTTTTATTAGCTTGACCTGTTGGCATATTTTACCACTTAAAGGGTATTTTTAGGTTATGATTTAGTGTTTGTATTCTTGTGTGTATTTGCGTTTGTGATCTTTATGTGTGATTTTTTTTTTCTGTTTGGTGGTTGTTATGCTATTTCTGTTTGTATATTTATATATGTATGGTTGTTTTGTGTTTTATGTTTATTTGATTTTGTTGTCATTTATTGTTATTTGTGTAGCAGAATAGATATTGGTTCGCATGTTTACATTTTCCCATTGTTTCGTTTCTTTTGTTTAATATTTTACTTTGATTTTTAATGCTGATTATTGATAGTTTCTCTTCCAAATATAATTTACAGCTTTTGCTGTTGCTGTTGTGTGATGTAATTTCGGTGATAATGTTATTTTTTCTGGTTTCATATGTATCTTGAAAGCGTTGTTTTTGTATTGTTCTGTGTTGAGTGATGTTTTGTGATTATTGAATCTTTCTTTGAAAGATGTTTCTGTTGCTCCTATGTAAATATTTTCGTTTGTGTTGGTGTTATTTATCACGGTGGGTTTGTATATTATGTTGTTGGTTAGCCATTTATTATTAGGTGGACAGTTGTCTTTCTCTCGGCAGTTGCATTTTTGTTTTTATAGTGCTTTTGTAGGGTGGATTGAACCAGATTGTTTCTTTTCCCATTGATTTATTTGGTTTATCTTCGTTTGCGTATTCAAGTTTATTTGAGTATCCGCTGTTTCTTAGCGCTGACTCGCATGTTTCTTTGTTTTCGTTGAATATTTTTATGTTACAGAAGTTGGTAGATAACCTTTTGTTTATACATATGGATGTGTTTCAATACATTAAGAGGGCGGTTGGAATTTTTGTTGATATATATGGGGTTGTTATTTTCTTTTCTGTATGGTTTGTAGATATTCTTGTTTAAGTTGAGTGCTATGCCTAGGAAATTGCTATTTTAAAATTTGTTTTTATGTCAATTGCGAATCTTAGAGTATTGAAGATTTTTATAAATTAATTTTTTTATATTTTCCGTAGTTCTAGCATTGTAGTTTCTTAAAATTATTAGTCCGTCGTCTCTGTATAAACCTATATCTTCTTTGCTGATAATTTTGATTAGTTTGTTTATGATGTATGTGCCCATAATTTTGCATATTTTGCACCGTCGTAGCTTCCTATTGTTACGTCAAAGTTGTAGTCATTGTGATATTGTTGTTGGTGATATTGCGTTTTTTTAGCCATGCTTTGTTGTTTTGTTTTTAGCCATATTTTGTTGTTGGTACAGTAAACCAAGCTTAATAGAAATAAGAAAACTCGGAACAAAACAGCAGTAAAAAAAAAAAGCCCTGATGAGTAGCGACATCATAACGGTGTCTTCAAGAAACTTCGAAGTCGATATAATTTAATACGCAATAGTCAAAGCATAAGGAAAATTGCAACACCAAAGACATAAATACCTTTGAAAATGGCTATAGAAGTGGCCGAAAGCGATTGGGGCAATAAAAATTATGGACGATTTTTATATTCCTTAACTCCAACAAAACTAAAAAATGCTAGGATGTTGGAAAAACTTAATAAATAATTAATTAAATCTTTCTTTTTGGGCGTATTCAATGAAAGATCTTTGAATAAAAGGTCCCTGTCCTAATATACATTAATATATATAACGGACTCGCCCATCGGTTTCGACACATTACGATCCGACTACCTCATTCAGTCTTTGTGACGTATGTGACACCACAGTCCCATTAGTGACATGCATAAAAGTTCATATATTGTGCTACAGCGACATTTATGTCTCTGGTGTTGCAGTCTTTTTAATCGGTTAAGAGACGCAAGACAGCGGTGAAAGGCGTCAGCAAATATTTCTGTAGCTACGTCATATGACTAAGTGTAACCATACTAAAAAATACCACTTAGGTTCATACAACCATGGATGAAAACATTATAATTTCTTGTAATGTTAAAAATTGTGTGTTCAAAAATTCCCTGCTACGTGAGCGCTCTTAAAAAAAGGTAAACAGTAAAATCAGTTATTGAAAACCGCCTGAAGACACCACTCATGGTAGAAACCTAGGTCGCGTAATAACTCGTTTACAAATTGAAAATATTCAAAAGTTCTACAATTGAACACTTTAATACAAATGTACACTGATCTAATTTTATTATGACCAAAAACTAAATAATAAAACAATCAAATATATATATATATATATATACATATATATATATATAGTGTATCGAGGCAGCAAATAATTTTCTAAACATATACTGTTAAATATAAGAAACAATGAATGTCTATTATGTTTAATCATGAGCCGTAATAAACATCTTATTTTGGCTTTAACTTCAGGTGAAAATAAAGACAAGAATTCTCCAACATTTGGATAATTTTTTATTAAGTTGGTTCTAAGCTTTCGGCTCACATGAGCCATCTTCAGAGAGGTTACAAGGACGTTAACATAAAAACATCCACCATCAGCGACAATTTTATCTTGTGTTGACATAAAACTTTGCTAAGCAACAATAACAGTTACCAAAAATAGCAAACACAGTTCGTATATTTGTAATGTGGTTCTATGACGTCACACCGCGTGAGAGCTCGAAATGATAACAGAACCGTATATTTAATATATATGTGAGCCGAAAGCTTAGAACCAACTTAATAAAAATTATCCAAATGTTGGAGAATTTTTGTCTTTATTTTCACCTGCAATTAAAGCTAAAATACGATGTTTAGAACAGCTCATGATTAAACATAATAGACATCCATTGTCACTTATGTTTAACAGTATATATATATATATATATATATATATATATATATATAGCCCCCATGATTAAACATAATAGACATCGATTGTCCCTTATGTGTAACAGTATATATATATATATATAGCCCCCATGATTAAACATAATAGACATCCATTGTCCCTTATGTTTAACAGTATATATATATATATATAGCCCCCATGATTAAACATAATAGACATCCATTGTCCCTTATGTTTAACAGTATATATATATATGTATATATATATATATATATATATATATATATATATATATAGCCCCCATGATTAAACATAATAGACATCCATTGTCCCTTATGTTTAACAGTATATATAGATATATAGCCCCCATGATTAAACATAATAGACATCCATTGTCCCTTATGTTTAACAGTATATATATATATATAGTCCCCATGATTAAACATGATAGACATCGATTGTCCCTTATGTTTAACAGTATATATATATATATATATATATATATATATATATATATATATATAGCCCCCATGATTAAACATAATAGACAACCATTGTCCATTATGTTTAACAGTATATATAAATATATATAGCCCCCATGATTAAACATAATAGATATCGATTGTCCCTTATGTTTAACAGTATATATATATAGCCCCCATGATTAAACATAATAGACATCCATTGTCCCTTATGTTTAACAGTATATATATATATATATATATATATATATATATATATATATATATATATATATAACATGAGAGTCTCTGATACAGTATTACAAATAAATCGACGTTTCACAAAACAAAATAATGTGGTTCATATATCATAAGCTGATTGTTTTATTTTTTGCAGCAATTCCAGCCCCCAACGTGTATTGTGCTCGTCAGAATTTAATTGTGTTTTATAGCAAAGTTCGGCACAACGTTTATACAAAATAAAAAGCAAGGTGGCCTTGTGACAAATTGCATTTTGATAATCTTTTGATGTGCATCAACCCTACCACTACACTTCGAAATTATTATAGCACCCAATGTTGCATAAAGATGTTTTCGCGATATGCTTTTCATGTGTCAAGTGGTGGCAAAGCTTTGGGAAAGTTGCACAAATGTAATAAAGTATTTATAACAATAAATGAATCTATTTATGTTTGCAGTTATAAATAATTCGAGAGAAAGTTTTTAAGTCATGAATTATGGAGAAACAAAAGAAAACCTGTGGGTGTGAGTGTGTGTATGTGTGCGTCATCTCTCTCTGTGTATGTAGGTATGTATTCATCTTCACGTGTATGTATGTGTTTGTGTTCTTTAATCATTGTATGTAGGAGCGTCTGTCTTTATCTATATTTTTGTCTGCGTGTTTATGTGTGTTTATCGGTGTATGCGTGTTTAAGAGGGTTGTGCACATGCGCGTGTATCATGGTGGTTTTCTAAGTATGGAGAACCTAGTGAAAATTGAACTCACGATCCACTAACTTGTAATCGATATGGCGAGACAAGCTTCATAAACATTAGACGATGTCAAGGTGCCTCATTCGTGTGCCATGGATAGTGAATTCCACGGTCACTTCAAACTGGGTTTAAAATGTCGATTGAACCATGAAGAATTGGGACACTGAATAAAGACTAGATTTCTGTGGAACTACATGAAATATTCTAGCTTGTTCTTCCTCCGGTATCAGTCGGGATTTACTGGTGTCAGTCAGTCAGTTAAGTCCTATACGTGATACACGATTTGGGCGATCATGTCTCAAAAGAGACATGACTGACTGGACAGAAGATTATCCCGCAGTAAGCTGCCATTACTCTCTGCGGTATGGTGAATTATATTATTATATTAATAAGTACTAATTAGTGGGGGATTAGTTTATTACTTCATGACAATAGAAAACAGATCCCCCACTTTACGCCCAGTAGAAGCTTTATTTGTTTTTCCAACTATTCAATCAGTCAGTTAAATGCCATACGTGATACACGCTTTGGGCGATCATGTCTCGAAAGAGACATGACCGACTGGGCAGAAGATTATCCCGCAGTAGGTTGCCATTGCTTTCTGTGGTAGACTGGTTGCCGACCAAGGCTATAGAACCCAATCTGTCCTATTATTTAACCCATAACTGGAGGGAAGGGACGGATTAATACCTTTCCCAAGGGTATTTGTGCGTAGGTAAATGCAAGGAATTCAACTGGAATTCGAACTCGGCTCCACGATTTGTCGTTCCACTACACCACAACGCACATCCATTTACTGGTGTACATATCTGAAAATATTAACGATCTGCCTAGACAGCTTTATCCTCATTTCAACTGGTATAACATTTGATTTTTTTCGACTTTTAAATGTTTTGGCCCGATTATGGCGGTCATATCTTAGCTCCTACCTGGAACTTAGAGACAACATGTTCCTCATCTGCTCCAAGCAGATGATATCTCCAATGATTCTTGCCAAGCATAGAATTTCTGGAGATGCTCGAGTGCGCCATATGCAAAAGGGATCACTTTTACTGCTACTTAGTATATTTCTCTGGTTTATCCCCTACTCCCGAAATTTTCACCTTTTGCGTAAATTTTATATCTCTGAAACTGTTCCCCAAGCGCTTGTCAATCAAGGAAAATCGGAAGTTTAGGGTTGTGCCAATAATAATTAAAGCACTGGGAGCTGTACCAAAACCACTACAAGCGAGAATAGAAAAACTGGAAACCTGAGGAAAGGACTAAAACTGTTCAAATCACGAATAGTGAGCATTAAAAAAAAACATCTTATTTCGATTCTTGTCAATGCTTATCGAAAAAACAAGAAGTAAAGATCTGGAGATGAAACTCCGGCGTATACGAAACGAAGGAGCGAGAAGAGTACCAGTAGTCATTAGAGCACTGAGCACTATCAAGATAAGCTCAAACAACCATCTTTGAGAGATCCCTGAAAAGCTAAAAGAAATATTTTTAGTGTCTTCTTAAAAGTTCAATGCGTTCTGAGTAATTTTTTTCTTGATATCAAACGACATTTTTTCGAAATTTGGTTACTTAATAGAAAGCCGTACATAAGCCACGAACTCATGAGTCGATTCAGTCAAGGTTGATTATGGGAGTAACAGCATTTTACTTGAAATATGACGTAATTATAAAAGCATATTTTCCCCAATTGTTTAATTTCCCATTTTATTTCGCGTCTATTTGTCGTGCTAGACATTTTTTCTCGCCAGAATCTAATTTACATAGTTATAAGTCTACCATTCATCCATCCTTTGAATATTGCTCAAACATCTAGTGCTCCTGCTATATATATTTAGAGATTCTTGATAAAATTCAAAGAAGAATCTGCAATGTTATTGGTCCTAACCTGACATATCGTTTTAAGTCCCTTTCCCACCGCCGTAACGTATCTTTCTGTACCTTTTCTATAAATACTTTTTTATGGTAATTGTCCTGATTAACTTTCTGCTATGGTGTCTACACTTTATGAATTTAAACGCAGTACTAGATTGGCAGCAAGGTCTCATTATTTTACCGTTGAAATGGATAGTTGTAACCTTCCCTAAGAATACTTTCATGATAATTGTTCTGATGAACTTTCCTCTATGGTATCTAGACTTTATGAATTTAAGTGCAGTACTAGATTGGCAGCAAGGTCTCATCATTTTACAGTTGAAATGGCTAGATGTTACCTTCCCTAAGAATGCTTTCATTATAATTGTTCTGATGAACTTTCCTCTATGGTTCCTAGACTTTATGAATTTAAGTGCAGTACTAGATTGGCGGCAAGGTCTTGTCATTTTACAGTTAAAATGTTTAAATATAACCGTGTGTTTTATGCTTTTTCTTCTCTCGCACTTCTTGTTTGCGGAAATCACTTCCGGCTTTTTACTTCCAAGTTGTACTTAGGTTTTCAAATATTTAAATTCAATGTCAATCGTTATCTTCTGTCTTTTAATTCTTGTTCTTTTATTGTCTTGTCTCCTTAAACGTCGTGTTTTCTCATATTCTCTAACACTCAGTAACCCATTGCGTCCTAGTGGCTTTATTGCCTTGCTTGGGTTGAAATGATTGAAACTTAAACCGTTGTATGCAAATGAACAAACATGCTGTTGAGAACGGGCGCAGAGAAAATTGGATTCCACTTTTCATTATTTTCAACAAAGAAGTTGAAATTAGTCTAAACAACCCCATCCGGAATCCAAGCTCGATATGATTAATCCATTTTTCGTCAACCACCCCACCCCGAAAGGAAAGCGCTGCAAAGGAATAACGAAAGATGACTTTCAGAAACTAAACAAACAATTACGGGATGGAAAATGTGTGACATCGCCCTCAGGTCGCCAGTCGTGATGATGGCCTCAACACAGTAGCTGGTCTTCGAGACGTCTATTATAACAGCTCTCCCCCTTTGCTCACGCTGTGAATTCTGATCCAAGGAAGGCACGCCGAAATCTTACTAGCTGCGTCTTTACCACGTCGAACCAGGCCGGACGCACGCGTACATTTGATTAACAAAAACAAAAATACGGCACCAAAAAAAAAAAAAAATGAATAAATACATAATTTCGATAATGCCTGAATAAGTTGCGGAAAGAGTCTTTATATATATATAAAAATAAAAAAAAAATAGAATGTACAATCGTCGAATTCAATGTTCACAACAAAATTCGTTAAGAATAATTAGAGCTTTCAATTATCCAAGTAAAAAAGTCTTTTCACAGCTCTTTACCGAAGCTTTACGGCAGTAAATTCGTCTAGCCTCTTTCGCTCGGCAGCTCTTACTGATTTTTCTCACTGGGGCATCGATTTTAATACTTGTCCCCGATTCTCTTCGGGGATGCTGAGAGACCGGGGTATCTTTATGCAAATCAGATCTTTGACGAATGAGATTTCTTCCACCTACACATCTCGAGATGGGGAGTTTTGGTTCAACAAATAAGGCAACAACACCTCATCTGACATCATTTTCTCTCCGTTCTCTTCTTCTTAATTCAACTGATTACGTCAGCAAATCCAACCTTTAGCTTGGAAATTTTAACTCCAGTGAGATTTATAATTTGTTTCCATTCTCATAGTCAAGTCCTAGAAATAGGTTTACAAATGTCAACAGGAAAAAGAAAATAGGGAAAAGAAAATTGCTGAATCGATATGCAACATCTAATTTTCTATGTGTCACTCAATGTTGGATAATGGCGCAGAGACTTGATGAGATTTTACTGATGAAGGCTGAGAATACAACTGAAAGAATATTTCAGAAGCGAGAACATTTTAAGGAACGAGAAAGAAACAGTTGTTAACAAGACAGCTGGAAAACTTTGAACACAAAATGAGGTGTCTTGACGACTTTAACATTCACGGGGCATATTGAAGGCAAAATAAGCAGGGTAAATCAATTGACGAGTTTAAGTGAGGGATGATAAAGGACTAATAATTATTTTGAGCAACAAAAGGGAGGAGGAGGATGTGGAAAGCCGTGAGCCCCAAACGTCCAGAAAGATCAATGAATATAAAAGAACTTACAATCATGATTAAAATGCCTCGACTTTACTCGCTGACATTAGAGTGCAACAAAAGTAATTTTCTTGGGGATTTACTTCAAAATTTATTTCATGAATACATCTAAAACTTATCCTTGACCAAACTATATTTTCATTAATAATATTAACAATACTATTCCTAGGAAGCATTTTTTTTTCAAATGTTTTAACAGCGAATACAAGCATTGACGTTCTGGCAATTCTAAGACAACTTTAAACTTGTCCGAAATGCTATTGACACAGCTCGCAGAATTACGTAAGTAGAAGAAAATAAAATATAACTAACCAAAACTGGTTTCGGAATTTTTAAGGGAGTTGTCACTTGAAATAAATCCCAGATGTGTACGGTTACGGATTAAGAAGTTTTATAATTCAAGAAAGCGAAAAAAACTGACCAACAGCATATGAGCTCTTTCACAGGTCAGTCAGTCAGTGGCATACGTGATACACGTTTAGACGATCATGTCTCGAAAGAGATATGAACGACTGACCAGAAGATTTTCCCGCAGTAGGTTGCCATTACTTTCTGCGGTAGACTGGTTGTGATCTATGGCTATAGAACCTAATTTGTCCTGCTATTTAACCCATAGCTAGAGGTAGAAGCGACGGATTAATACCTTTTTAAAGGGTATTTGTGCGTAAGTGAATGCAACGAATTCAACTGGAATTCGAACTCGTTCACGGGTAGGATAATAAAAAATGACGTATGTAGAATATTACGTTTTCTTCCATTCAGGAACTGGGTGATCATGGCTATCGACAGCTTCCTCTCCACTGCAGTTCTTTGTAAAATTTGTGTTGCCTGCTCTGCCAAGCATTTACGCAAGCTAGTTAGGTCGGTCATACGCCGCTTTCTTCTGTCCTTCTTGCTCCCAATATGAGCGTTATGGTGCCATGAATATCGGCTTTGAATGAGAAATCGGAGAGCCGAGTTCGACTTCTAGTATCCACTTACATTTAAATTACTTGGGGAAAGGTAGTAATCCCCCTTCTTCCTCCAGCTATGGGTTAAATAGCAGGCCAGATGGGGTTGGTAACCAGTCTACTTTATCCTATCTGTAAAAAGGTAAGTTATAGAAACATCGATGACCCCCTCTTTGATGGTGAGGCTTCGTCGACGTTCTATGCTCCACTATTTTGATTTTAAGTAGAAATGTCTTATCTGTTTCTATTTTCCTTAAAACTTCTTTGTTATTCATATGTTCACTTTAGAGTTTCAATTATCGGCTGAAAAAATGAAAATATTTTTGATACACCCCAATATATTTGTGATTTCGTTTTACGAACATCAGTACCAAAAGATTATATTATTTATTGTTATATTTTTTCTAAAGAATCCAGCATGTGTCATTAAATTTCAGTATGAGTTCGTTTTAACAATAACAACATGCCATCGAAATTTAATCTTGCCTTTAGACAGAAAAGTAGTTTATTTAAGACCATTTCTATTTTTAAGTGTGGACGGAATAACTCTTTTTTTTTTCGAGTTCACTCTTGGGCTTGCCATACGAACTGGATTCTCTACCAAGTCTCACGAAACAAAAGGCTTTCGACATATTTATAAACACAGTTCTCCGAGCAGAACCAAATTCTCAGCACGACCTCGGTGATTCTTTTTTGTTAAATTTGACCCATCCACCTTAACCTTTGGCTCAGTTTATCTCACGTGATATTCTGCGAATTACACTTTCTTCCTCGTGCCACCTTTCTATCCAATCGAGAATCGAGTTACTGTCAGCAGAACGTGTTCTAAACGAGACTTTCCGACTCTATGTCAAATCAGTCCCTTGCACTCAGAGCGGTGCAAAATTCACATATGACTCACATGGTTTTATTCATTCCCAAAATAAGAACAGACAATGACAGAGTGTTAAACAGGAATTCCAGTATTTGTTAATGGCGGGTATCAATAAAATTCTACAAAACTTCACGCAGTTGCCATGTTAAATAGGCAGATTTTAATGTTAATAATGGGACATGTCAATCAGTTTATATATATATATATATATATATGTGTGTGTGTGTGTGTGTGTGTGTGTGTGTGTGTGTGTGTATCAAATTAAATAAAATGCAAATACGTTTGCTTATTTTTAATAAAATCCGTTCATACTCACAGATAATCTTTCGCGTATTACAACCAAAAGATGTCAGAAATGAGCTGTAACGTTGACAGATGTTATTTTCATTCATTTCTTAAGGTACTCAAGTACTTTCAACCTGTTTTCGAGGCCATCTTCACCTTAAGAAAAGAATGACAATAACATCTGTCAACGTTACAGGTCATTTCTGACATCTTTTGATTGTAATACGCGAAAAATTATCCGTGAGTATGAACGGATTTTATTAAAAATAAGCAGACATGATGTTTGCAATTTATTTAATTTGACATGTTTAAAAGAAAAGTTGCTGCCTAAATACACAAATTTTATATATATATATATATATATATATTTGGGCAGCAATCTTTTATTTAAACGTGTTTTGTTAAAAACGACCAGTAAGGAAGATTTTATTAATTTTTGATTTAAGTTTTCCAGTATTCTAACATGTTTACATTTGATTGGAGATAAGGAAAGTTAAAAAAAAAAAAAGTTAAATTTTCGACTTTCCAAGCGCTTTCATCCACTTTACAGGCCATTTTCAAGGATGTTATTTTGTGTGTGTGTGTGTGTGTGTGTGTGTGTGTGTGTGTGTGTGTGTGTGTGTGTGTGTGTGTGTGTTATGTTCTCATGTTTGACTGTAATGTAATTTTTCGTTTTAGTGTTTTTTTGGTTTTTGAAAAGGAAAGATTTATAAAGCTGCAAATCGAGCTCATCAAAATTCTTCCTCCCAAAGAATATTTTTGAGGAAACTAAAACACATAAAACAAACACGAGTTAACAATAATTTTCCTAACTACATTATTGATAAACAAGTAAAATTATTCAGCGAACCTGAAGGAGACTACTACCACCTTTAAATTTGTTGTTTTTCTTTTTTTTTTCTTTTTTTTTTTTTTACGTTTTTCAGTGCAATTTTATCGATTACACCCTAAACTTTCCGGCTGACAAAAATTTTTTTGAAAAGTTTCTATATTTAAACAAATGGATTGAGGGCTCAGTTTTTCTTATAAGTTTATAGTAAATCAATCCTCCATTTTGGAACCACTCGCCGGTACGACATTACAACCATCTGCAAAATTGGTTGATTATGAATTTTTTTACTTTTTTCAGTGCAATCTTATCGATTAAACCCTAAACTTTCCGATTAACAAACAAATTTAGAAAAATTTAAACAATTTTAGGGGTGGGGGTACTCAGTTTTTTATACAACCTTATAGTAAATCGATCCTGTGCGATTAACTTTTTTGCTTGCGCATATTCAACAACGGAATCCTTGGCGAAATTTTTGAATAAAGCCATTCTTGGAGTTTCCCAAGAAGATGCCATCGTAAGAACTGAAGAAAACTTGAAAAAGACAAAAACAAGAGCAACAACTCGTCCCAAAAAAAAAACAAAATAAAACAAAAAAACAAAGCGACCCCAACGCGAGTGATTCCAAAATGCAGGATCGATTTACTATAACGTTGTATGAGAAAATGAGCCCCCTAAAATTGTTTAAATATTGAATTTTTTAAAAATTTGTTTTTATAATCGGAAACTTTATGTAATAATCGAAATGCACTGAAAAATATTAAAAAAGAAATAAATGAAAAACAACAAATTTAAAGGCGGTGGTCGTCTCCGTCAGGTTCGCCAATTATTCTTGCAAAAATACATGACACTAGCATTAAAAATAATTGTTGCAATAACTGGTTTTTACCTTTTTTTTTTAAGAACGCTCACGTAACGGGGATTTTTTTGAACGCTCACATGACAGGAATTTATGAACGCGCAAATCGCCTGAGTACACCACATGGTAGAAACCTAGGTCGCGTAATAACTAGTTTACAAATGAAGAATATTCCAAAGTTCTATAATATAAATGTATTGAACAATTTTAATAGAACTCTGCACTATTTTATTATGACCGAAATAATGTCTGCCTTAATTTTTACATATATACTCTATATGTATTTATATACATGTATATTTAGAGCTCTCCTAGAGAGTTATCCTACCTCTTTATGTACAAGATCCTCCTTTGGATTCTTCTATATCTACACCGCATATATATGTTGTAATGGTTGTTACAATGGTTTATAAAAGCATAATATCACTACACAAAAATCTTCGCGTTTCGGAGCTACATTTGCTCCTCATTTGGTGATAAGTTGAAATGACAAATAAATAGTGAAAACGATTTATTTTTGGTAATAAGATATGTAAGTAAATGTGGAATGGGAATTTAGTACAATTTAGCAGGCAGTTTGTAGCCATAGTGATACAGCCTTGGAGAGGGGTGCGGAGTAGCTTAGTTTTGGACAGGTCACTTTTTAGTTTTGTCTAGATAATTCTTATATTGAGATGTAAGGTTTTTAAAGAAAGGGTAGATACTTTTTATTTTACTACCATCTATGAGTGGATGGAATAAAGTTGCTATTAATGTTGTGTGAGTTTGTTTTCCTTTATTTATACGATGTTTGTTTTTTTTATTTTGAGGATTAAATATGGGTATTAATTACCTTTTTGGAGGGGATTATTTTATGTGAATGAGCTATTTTTTGGTTAATTAAGTTTTATATACCGGCCTGAATATTTTTTGACAATTTTTTTTTTTATGAAAATACGTGTCATTTGGCAGAATTTGAACCTGTAACCCCTAACAACACAGGAAGAGCTGTAAATTCATCTGAAGTGTCTGAGACCGTTCGACGACAAATAGGATAATATCTATATTTATTAATATATATAATCAATTGCTCTGTTTATACTAAATTGAGCACTGTTTTAGTAACACGTAAATAATATTTTTATACACGTATATATTTCCATATGTGTATTTATTCACATTACATTGAATATAATATAAAGGAAAACTGAACACTTCTTCTAAAGCGGTTACAAACTATAATTTATTTCGACGGGCGTATAAATCCATCTCTTCAGAGCAGAATTATATTTGGTTTAGATGATGTGTTGAGTTTTCTTTTATGTATATCATATTGCTCTGGATATTATTCATTGAGCTCCCTATATGGATCTATCTCTTAATATTTTATATTAAATAGATTTTTTTTTGATAATCCTCTCCTTTTACGGACTTGGCATCATTATTACTTATCTATCTCTCTCTCTCTCTCTCTCTCTCTCTCTCTATATATATATATATATATATATATATATATATATTGCAAAAAAGAACTCGTAGATTAAAACCCACTGTTCAAGCATTTACTTTTATAAAGAGTTCCCGTTACAGAGTAGAGCTTAATATTGTAACGAAATTTGTTTTTTCTATTTGATATATATATATATATATATATATATATATATATATATATATAACACTGCCGAAAACCAGGATGTGCGGAATAAGAAATCTAAAAACCGAATCGACATCTAGTCGTGTTCATTAAATTCACTTAATGGCAAATACGCTTGGGGAAGGGGTACGAATCCATCCCTTCCCCTCAAGCTATGGACTAAATAGTAGGACTTGCATTCAGAAAAAATCATTGTCCCCAAAAATGTTAATTCTATTTATAATCACTTACCATAAAAAATATATATTTATAATCCAAAA
Source organism: Ascarosepion bandense (assembly GCA_037127315.1). Classification (NCBI taxonomy): domain Eukaryota; kingdom Metazoa; phylum Mollusca; class Cephalopoda; order Sepiida; family Sepiidae; genus Ascarosepion; species Ascarosepion bandense. The sequence goes on from JBBBDQ010000418.1 coordinate 1,210,671, forward strand.
TCTGCTACAGATTTAAATATCCCACAAAAAGTTGATAAGTTGTCAAAAAATGAATTAATCAGTCAATGTGGACAATTCGGATCAGAATATAAAAAAAAGTATTGCCATTTATGATCAAGTAAGTTTATTTTTATTTTATTTTATTTATTTTTTTCTGTAAAGTTTCATTTTATAAAAAGAAAAATGAAGTTGTCCACCGGAAATGGGAAGGAAGCGGAAGTTACACCAAATAGATATGGTTTAGGTGAATTGACATTTTTACACTCAGGTGAAATGCTCAAAAAGGTGAGGCAAGGACCATCCTTCTTTTTTTTTTTTTTCACCTGGTTTATATTTCAGACGTTTTGTTTGTTTTGTCTGGACATCCGGTTTGTAAGAGATCTCAACTTTGAAGTCGATCGCTTCAAGTAGTCCCTACCCTCCAACTAAGATAAGATCAACGGAAAGACTTTTTTTTTAACCTGTTAACTTAAAATGAGGGTTAGGCTTCGTCTAAGTATGAGAGTGTCAGTCTACCTTCTTTTTACGAGTTTGTACTGCTGGAGGGGTGCATATCCAAGACACGCATACGGCTAACAAGACAAAGCCAAACCCTGAATTATATTCGAAGAAAAAAACAAGAACTATGTTCTTTGTTTGGCACCTAGAATGATGAAGTATCCGTTCAAAATGGGTGACCGGGGCGTTTAACAATAGATATAGTTTATATTTGTAAAAGCTAACATCAAATTGTGCCTGCCAATCAATCAATCAATCAATCAATCAATCAATTACGCCAGACATATAAATACAAATATGAATATACATATATTTATCTGAAAGTGTGCGGTGGGTATTTGAAAAAATTATATATTGGTCATCGCTAGTTTAGATTTAATGGGGTTATTTTGAGTTGTCACCATAAGATTGGCGGTATTCCATTTTTAGTAATGGGCATTGGTTAGAGTAAAATATGCAGATGTTTTGTGTGGTATTTTCATTACTAGTGTTGTGTACTTTTTGTAAGAATTATTTTTATTTGTCTATCAATGATGTAATTGTAAAAATTATTGACTAATCTTTGCTTTGATTTGATAAAGGAATTTTGGTGTGCTCTATTTAAGAAGGTTGTTATCACTACTATTTTAGGTCTTTTCGGGCACTGGCTATATATATATATATATATATATATATATATATATATATGCATGCGGTGTAGATATAGAAGAATCTAAAGGAGTGTCCTATAGATACAGTGGTAGGATAACTCTTTAAGAGAGCTCTCTATATATATGTGTATAAATATATATAGAGCAAATATAAGAAAAAAATCTTCTGTACAATAAAGACGGAAGCTGATGATGGTTCGCCTGAAATAGGTCCATAGTTCCGATTTACCTTGAAATAACGTGTCTGCCTAAAATTTTATATATATATATATATATATATATATATATATATATATATATAAACATTTGAAAATGAGTAATTTCCGCGACCGAGGTTTCAACATTTCGGTATCTTCAGGCGATTTATAATAACTGATCTTTCCAGAATTTTTCAAACGTACAAACAGGGATTTTTACGAACGCGTTACTGGAAATTTTAAACAACCAAAAAGCGGTTATAAACTATAATTTATTTCGACGGGCGTATAAATCCATCTCTTCAGACCAGAATTTTATTTGGTTTAGATGATGTGTTGAGTTTTCTTTTCTGTATATCATATTGCTCTGGATAGTATTCATTGAGCTCCCTATATGGATCTATCTCTTAATATTTTATATTAAATAGATCTTTTTTGATAATCCTCTCCTTTTACGGACTTGGCATCATTATTACTTATCTATCTGTCTCTCTGTCTCTGTCTCTGTCTCTGTCTCTCTCTCTCTCTCTATATATATATATATATTGCAAAAAAGAACGCGTAGATTAAAATCCACTGTTCAAGCATTTACTTTTATAAAGTTACAGATTAGAGCTTAATACTGTAACGAAATTTGTTTTTTCCATTCGATATATATATATATATATATATATATATATATATATATATATAACACTGCCGAAAACCAGGATGTGCGGAATAAGAAATCTAAAAACCGAATCGACATCCAGTCGAGTTCATTAAATTCACTTAATGGCAAATACGCTTGGGGATGGGGTATGAATCCATCACTTTCCCCTGAAGCTATGGACTAAATAGTAGGACTTGCATTCAGAAAAAATCATTGTCCCCAAAAATGTTAAATTTTAAACAACCAAATTTTTTTAAAATAAGGGGGAAGTTACTTAAGGATCTTAAAACACATTTATCCAGGTTTGTATGGACCTAAGTTGTATCCATAGGTTTGATAGCTAATAGATTACATTTAATATTTCGAATAAGCAAAATACTGTATTTCAAAATTAATTCAAATTGACTGGAAGCAATTTTCGTTTTGAAATTTCTTAGCATTGCTGGTTTTTGCGCCATTTTTAGTCTTCCATCATTGCAATGTAATTCTCTTTCTTGAAAAAATATGTTCCAAAAATAAAATATACTTTTCTCAAACTATATTTGTGGAATATTAACTGGTGTGGTCTACGGCTATATCGTGTTGAATGCACCGGTTCCCGTCTGATCACCAAAGTTAAGCAACATCGAGCATGGTCAGTACTTAAATGGGTGACTATTTGTGAATATTCGGTCCTCCGGGTTTGGGGGTTGGGTGCAGGGCTAACAACCTTGCCCCGTAAAAAACAGTTTGTTACAGCAACAAAAAGGTGCTGCCCTATGCACCTTTGGGTGTGATGGAATAATGGATTAGCTGATTTAATGTTTAATTAATATCTGTTGAAACATATATTACTTCATTAAATTTAAAATATCACAGAAATGCAATTTTAACACGGCGATAGTTGTTTCTTTTAAGTGTTGACAGGCTGACAGCCAGAAGTTTATCTAATTTTTTCTAAGGTGAATATATCTGTAAAGGTTATAACTAACTAGGAATTTAAAAAATTAGGAAAATATTCTTCATTGTTTAATGTTTTATTGAACTTTACGTACTTGAGCTTTAAATTTACTATAGTTAAGTCAGTTCAGTACCATACGTGATACACGCTTGGGTGATCATGTCTCGAAACAGACATGACTGACTGGGCAGATTCTCCCGCAGTAGGTTGCCATTACTTTCTGCGGTAGACTGGTGAATTATATTAGTATATTAATAAGTAGTGATTAGTGGGGGATTAGTTTATTACTTCATGACAATAGAAAACGATTCCTCACTTCATGCCCAGTAGAAGCTTTAATTGTCTTTCCAACTATTCAGTCAGTCAGTGAAATGCCATACGTGATACACGTTTTGGGCGATCATGTCTTGAAAGATACATGATTGACTGGGCAGAAGATTATCCCGCAGTAGGTTGCCAATGCTTTCTGCGGTAGAATGGTTGCCAGCCAAGGCTATAGAACCCAATCTGTCCTGTTATTTAACCCATAACTGAAGGGAAGAGACGGATTGATACTTTTCCCAAGGTTTGGTTTGTGAAGTGCCATACGTGATACACGCTTGGGCGATCATGTCTCGAAAGAGAGATGACTGACTTTTACCGCAGTAGGTTGCTATTTCGTTCTGCGATAGACTGGTTGCCAACCAAGGCTATAGAACTCAATTTGTGATGCTATTTAACGCATAGTTGGTGGGAGAAGCAACGGATTAATACTTTTCCCAAGGTTATTTGCGCATAAGTGAATGCAACGAATTCAACAGGAATTCGAACTCGGCTCCCGGATTTTCTCGTTCCGAGCCGATATCCACTATAGCCAAATCCACTGCTAGAAAGGTTGGGTCACTCTGTCGGGCCAGGATGTATTTTTTCGCCTGAATCCATCCTGCATATATACAAATCAACCATTCGTCCCTGCGTGGAGTACTGCTGTCATATATGGTCAGGCACCCCTGCTGTTCATCCCAGTGTTCTTGACAGGCTCCAAAAGAGAATCAGTAATGTGATAGGTACCGACTTGGCGGCTCGACTCCAGCCACTTCCCCACCGACGGGAAGTGGCTTCCCTCTGTCTGTTCTATAAATACTTTCGTGGCTTCTGCTCCAACGAACTTTAGTCACTGGTGCCTCTGCAACAGGTGTTTACTCGTGCAACAGGCTGGCAACTGGGTCCCACCCTTTCACAGTTAGATCAACCAAATGCAGACGACAATTCTACCCCTGCAGCTTCTTTTCTCGCACTTCCCGCCTGTGGAACTCTCTTCCATATTCTTGCTTTCCTGACGGCTACAACCTCCAGGAATTTAAATGCAATGTTAAATCTCATCTCTTAACCATTTGACTCTAGTTCTTTCTACACCACCCTGTGTATCCTTTCCTTTCTATCCACCGTTGCATCTGTCATCACACCTGTACTCTCATCCTTCTCTTGCTCCTTTCTAATTGATTTGTCTTTCTCTTCACTCTCTTCACTCTCTTCACTCTCTCCTATCTAATCCTTTTACGCTCATGTAACCCTCTGCACATCAGTAGCGTTACCGCCTTGCTCGATGTGATACGATTAAAAAAATGTTAGCGCTCTTATTTTCTGATAATATTGTAGTGAACAAAACAAAAGTTCTAGATTTAAAAATTCAGACTCATTTTATTTGAAATAAACGAATTTACTCGAATTTACAAAACCTTTCCTTAGCACACACAAAACTTGCGAAATTTCACACCTCGATGCGAAATGTTTTTCGGCCAATAGAAAACTAGGAAATATCTAAAAGCAAAATAGAAAGGCGAGAATCAAATCCGGGAGTGAATTCCCAAACGACTTGTTCGGTGCCTCATAAAAGACGGAGATGACGATCGTAATTAACACGTCTTTTGACTAACGTCAATTGATCGCTATTGTTGCCTCTCTCTTTCTCTCTCACCTCCTTCCTTTTCACCATTCACCCTGAGTGATAACTTCAAAGACAATCTTACCCAACAATAAACGCTCATACGTACGTACATACATACACACATACGTTCCTGTCTACGTACACATAAACTCATTCCAACGAGTTATTACTACGAACTCTTGATACCCTTAACTTAATACTGTTTCCTCATTTTTAATAACAAGATTAAAATGTAGATTTTCTAAGATTACAGACAGATAAAAAGTTAAATTCAAAATAAAAAATATTAAAAATATTAAAATGCAGGGAGAAGAAATCAAAATGGCGTAAGTCATAAAATGTAGAAAGTTGATAAAAATTAAAATGTAGACTTTTAAATGAAAATAAAATTAAAATTAAAAAGCAAAATTTAGAATTAAAATTAAAAATTAAACAACGCAGTTAGCAAAAATTGAAGTGGTTTAATTCATAATTGTTAAAAGTAATACTGCGTGGGAAAGAAAGAAAGAAAGAAAGAAAGAAAGAAAGAAAGAAAGAAAAGGGCAAATGTATAAAGGGATCTATATCAATCTGGGTCTATGAATTTAAGTCAGTATATTTTTTGCTATGATAGCATGTTGTCATTAAATCACTTTTTTTGTCAAGCAAATTAGGATTATTGATATGGTTTAAGATGGCAAGTTTTTTTTCTAAAAGACATTACATCTATCTCCTTTTCCGTTGTAATGTTTGGATTTAGCTACAATATTCCAGGTAATAATTTGGTTGTTGTTTTTCAATTTCCAATAATATATGGATAAAGCAGTACTTTTGCTGTATTTACTGTTACTGAGCAATGATCTGTACAAACCGTACACTAAGAACTTACATAAGCATACACACATCAACGGGGAATCAAATCACTCCCAGAGAATCACCAACAACCTACACAAATCTGTCCAGTTTCGTTTAAGCACCAACTCTAGCAATAAAGAAATTTTCGACAACTCTAAAATTAAATACATTAATGCTTTAGAAAAAAGTAAACTCAACACTAGTTTAGAATAATCCGTTAAACCCAAGGCTGGCAGAAATAAGCAGAAATCACGTGAACGTAACATGATTTGGTTTAATCCACCCTTCAGTCGTAACGGCTAAATTAACATTGATAACTCTTCCTAACCTTAATTCACAAACATTTCTACCATTCACCCACTATATATATATATATATATATATATATATATATATATATATATATATATATATAAGATTCAGATTTTATGAGATCGTATACCCATTTCTTAACTGACTCAATGAATACAATAGTTGGAAATATAAGTAAAGCTTCTACTGGGCATAAAGTGAGGAAACCATTTTTATATTGTTATGAAGTTATAGACTGTTTCCCCACTAATTACTATTTATTAATATAATGATACTAGCAGTATAGCCCGGCATTGCTCGGGTGTAATGAAAGCTTTAAAACTAATCCATGGTCCTGGGGCTCAGACTCTTTAAACGTTGGCACGAAAGACAATAGTTGTTTCCAGTTAAAGCGAAACCGTGGACTGAAAGCAAAATGAATAGATAAAAGTCAAATTTTGATTTCCTTGTATCGATATCAAATTTTCTGCACTATTGTAAAAACTGCAACCTTGAAACTTCTGAATATCGTTTCTTATGTCTTTGTCTATGAGTGTATCAAATTTGATTAAAATCCGACCACTCATTCTATAACCCGATTTTTTCGATTATCGTTTTTCGATATTTATCGGGGGTACCTCGACACAAAACCTAGCTAAGAACACTCGCAGACGCTCATAGTACAACTGTGTAAATTTTCAAGAAAATAGGTTCAGCCGTTTCGGAGTCCATAGGTAACGGACACACACACAGACACAGACATACACACACACAGACAAAGTTCCATTTATAGATAAGTTTAGATAATATAAACCGTCTCTTCTCCATCCAGCTATGAGCTGAATAGCAGGACAGATTGGTTTTATAGTCTTGGTTGGCAACCAGACTAATGCAGAAAGTAATGGCAACCTACTGCGGGGGAAAAAGCTTCTGCCCAGTCAGTCATGTCTCGAAAGAGACATGATCGGCCAAGTATGTATCACGTGTGGCACTTAACTGAGCTGATGCTCATTTCAGCGCTTCAAATCGCTTCGTCTTAGATTTTAAAACATTATAGAAAATACAATTTGTGTGTGTGTGTGTGTGTGTGTGTGTGTGTGTGTGTGTGTGTGTGTGTGTGTGTGTGTAGGTAAAGGTAACGGAAGTAAGCGTATCGAAAAGGAAAGAAAAAGTACAAGAAGTAAAAAAGGAAAGAGAAGAAAAAAGAGAAAAAGAGAAGGGAAAAGAAAGAAAGAAACAAACAAACAAACAAACAAACAAAGAGGAAGGGAAAGTGTGTCAAGATTGACTGACAAAAAAAACGCTGCCGAAGAGGATACATTAAAAAAGATAAAAAAAAAAAAGTATGTAGAAAAGAAAGATGACGACCTTCGCCTGGCTAATGACGAATTTTTTTCATTTTTTTTTTTTTTTCGTTTCTGTTGTAGAATAGTTTTAGCACTGAAAGTTATAATCGTGTTATGTCGGTTGCTAATCGAATTAACGCACCCAAAATGTTAGGAGCTTGGTAATCTTCCACTGAAAGATGACTCCTTAGTATTCGGCTAACTGCCAACTAATATCAACTGCCAAGTAGTTCTACTGAACTCCAATAGAACTCTAAAGAATTCTCTAGAACTTCTAAGAACTTCTAAGAACTCCTATGAACTTCCCAAGAAGTTCTCGAGTTAACTTCCTGTTAACTCTTATTTATATAGGAGGGGAGTCTTTTATCTGATGAATAGGTGTGTTTCACCATAACAGTTTCAAACCAAAATAAAGCCTGAATATTGTAAAGATCAAAATAATGTACGTTCAAATTTACCTCAGGAATAAAATGAAGTAGAAAAAGAAAAAGGAAACTAAACTATAATATAAATAAATAATATACCTGGGGGAAAAAACAACAATTATAAGGAAAATTTAAATTTAGATAAATGTAAAATAAATTGGAAATAAATTTAAGAATACAAAAATCTGTAATATTTGGTTTCCGTTCACTTTAATTGTTTGACGGAGGTTAAAAGTAAACAGCATTAATAATAGATCCCAAGGCAACAGACGTGTTGTCAAATATTATTGAAAGGATCAAGATGACGGTAATAATAATATTCATGGGGATCTAATGATAGAGATGACGATATAGACGATAATGGTTGCAGTGATGGTGATGAAAAAAAAAACAAAAAAAAACAGGAAACGTTGACTTTCAAACAGTGTGCAACACAATCTTCTTATCCCTTATATTTCGTTCCATTGCCCTTGATCCAAGCTTCGTAAATATCAATTATCAGGATGATGACGATGATGATGATGATGTTAACAGTCATACTGACATAGTGGTACCATTTTAAAAAACGACCTCGCCCCTCACATTTCACCTATTTCACTCCCAAACACAGTTGCCATAGTTACCAGTGACTATTAACCTACAACAAATTTAGGAGAATAATAAAAAAGAAAGAACTAATTTTCTATTTGTCACAGCCGAAGTCTATCTATGAACAAACGTAATGAACAAAGTTTGTTTTTTTTTGGGTGGGGGGAATGGTGTTGGTCTGGACAGAATGGAAAAGACGAGTAACAAGAATTCTCTACGGTAGCCGTTATTTTCTGACCATCATCAATAGTCATACAGTCAGTTAAGTGCCATACGTGATACACGCTTGGGCGACCACGTCTCGAAAGAGACATGACTGACTGGGCAGAAGATTATCCCGCAGTAGGTTGCCATTGCTTTCTGCGGTAGACTGGTTGCCAGCCAAGGCTATAGACCCCAATCTGTCCTGTTATTTAACCCATAACTGGAAGGAAGAGACGGATTAATACCTTTCCCAAGGGTATTTGCGCGGAAGTGAATGCAACGAATTCAACTGGAATTCGAACTCGGCTCTACGATTTTTCATTCCGAGCCGATATCCACTGCACCACAACGCACATCCAATAGTCATACAACACGAACTATAAACTACAAGTTCTACTAGTAGTAATACGAATATTATTTCTATTACGTTTTTTTTCTTCTCCACCTGTCGTATTTTGAAGCTTTCGTTGGGGATCAAGTGACCACAGGTTTTCTCGAAATTCCAGGATTTTCTTCAGAATTTTTAAGAATTCTTGTAATATAGGTGAGTAGTTTTCTTTCTTCTTTTTTTTTTTTTTTTGTTTTCAATTTTTCCAAACTTTGGATAAATGTCACAGTATGTTCGGAGCAATTCAAATACTATTCGTACAATTTTCATTTTCATATTCCATAAATTTCTCTCACAAATTATACACTGTCTACTCTGCAAATGATCAGTGTAGTACCTGTGCACCTTGCCACGGATCAAAATTTCACTTCTACCGACTACCGAAGATCAGTGCTAATGTAAGTGCGCAACCTGAAAAAATGTCACACACACACACACACACACACACACACACACACACACACACACACACACACACACCCTGATTGAGCACTCTGGAAGAATGGTAGGCTTTGAAAAACAGTAGCTACTCTGGCATATACGCATCGCTCATTCAGTAATGGATTAGAGCACTCTGGCTATTGGGCGGGTATAATGACAATATACACGCTAAAAAGTCTGCCTTCTTCTACCCAACAACCATAGCCCAGAGGTAGAATCGCCGACTGACGCCAATTTGGTCGGGTTTCAATCCTGGGTTAAAAGCAATCGGATACTGATGAGCTGTGATCCAGTGAAACAGATCTGTCTGCAGATGCATATATATATATATATATATATATATATATATATATATATATATATATATAGGATTAATACAAATAAGATTTATCACTTAGCTTATGCATCTTATATTCAGCACCTAAATTCTGGAGTTTTGTGTACGAACCTTTTCATAATTCATCTGTCCACTCGTCAAGAGATATTAGCAATATATATATATTTGTTTGAACATTATTTTTAATAGATACTCGTATTTAAGTAAATATTTTTTTAATTAAATAGCACACACACACACACACACACACACACACACATATATATATATATATATATATATATATATATATATAATTCTACAGGCCTTAGAGAAATTTTGTTTAAGAAAATGTATGTTATTCACCAGGATTAGAACCTGTGACCCCTAAAATCAAAGGGGAAGCCATCAATTGGTCTGATGCGTCTTAGACCGCTCAACCACGAATTATTTCATAGTCTAAGCAAAGCCGATTCAACCCTTAAAAACACAAACTTTCGATTCCTCGAAAAAATACCAATATCTACTCTAAAAGCATATCGTAATGTAAACATAGATAGATAGATAGATAGATAGATAGATAGATAGATAGATAGATAGATAGATAGATGCAGATTGACTGATAGATAACAAGACTCAGATAGATAGATAGATAGATAGATAGATAGATAGATAGATAGATAGATAGATAGATAGATAATGAACAGCCTAAGATAGATAGATAGATAGATAGATAGATAGATAGATAGATAGATAAACAGACTGGGAAAGAAAGAAAGAAAGAAAGAAAGAAAGAAAGAAAGAAAGAACACTGAAATCAGCACCGTATGTTGACTGGGGTTTTCACGTCTTGAGCAATCATCCGACTATATGGTACGCCTCTTCGTGTTATACACAGGCCATTGGAAGATGTATGAAATAGGGAACTGGTTTCTACCAGTTTATTTTATGGTTGAAGGTTTGTTAATTATTTCTAACGTTGGGTTTGTTTATTGCATTTTTTATACATTTTTATTTCGTTTTGATTCATTTACATTTTTTGCATACTTTCTTCGACTTTAGAGTTTTGTATTTGCTTTTAAAGACATTTTGTTCGATTTTAGGTTCTCGTTTAATGTCTGGAGTCGTGTTATGATTGTAGACTGAATTGAGTTCTTAGATCGCTACTTACAACCATATCACGACTCCAAAGACTAAACAGTTTAAAACCAATGTCCTAAAACTGATGAATTTTAAAATATATCATTAGTCTTTTTTTGTGCGTATGTGTTTTTTTTTTTTGTTTTTTTTACTTGTGTTCGCCTAATACAAGGCTCAAGATGCACTCAAGGTAGAATGTTACTCAGTGGTGTTGTATTAGTGTAAGAATATAAACATATTTTCACCGTAAACGTTTAATGGTTACATGTGTTTTAGTAGGCATCTACCGGCCTATATCCTCAAACGTTTTACAAAATAGAACGTACTTAACAACACAGATCGAAGCTGAGATTACGTTAGTCAGAATTTTACCCAATCGACCACCGAGGTTGTTTTAACAAATCATGAATGAATTTCTTTTAAAACAAGTTAAATGAATTTCTTTAAAAAGAAGTCATAAATGAATTTCTTTTAAAACAAGTTATAAATTAATTTCTTTTAAAACAAGTCATAAATGAATTTCTTTTAAAACAAGTCATAAATGAATTTCTTTTTAAACAAATGCACATGTTCCGTTGGCTCTATTCGTACCCAACACGTAAACAAAGTAATTTTAAAAAGTTAATGGATTATTTTAATCTGAATGTAATTCTTATTATGTACTAACATTTATAATAACAATAGTGCTTGCCTGAACTTGACAATATTCAAGGGAAGCGTCAACATCTATCCTCCTCCTCTTCCTCCTCCTTCTTATAATCTTCACTTTTTACCTGCTCCTCTTTCAATCACATCGCGTCCATCATAACCATTTTAATAGCAACCCTTTACCTTGAGAGGCTCTCTTGCATTAGGTGAACTATAGTGCAAAAGAAATAATTAGTTTCTTGATGCCCACAATGAAATGGGATGGCGATATTGTTTCTTGGTCAGAATAATTATGGTAGCACAAAAGGGACGTAACTTTTATCAGACTCCGAATTTCGAAGGCAAGAACCCGCTACTACATTTTTGTCTCAATGCCATATATATTTACAGTTTCCTCGTTCATCATTAAAATAACACTATGGTTGACCGATAAAGTGGGTGAGTTTTCCATGGGGAAAACCAAACTCTAATATTTTACCCATCTCGTTACAACATTGACTCCATCTTTTTTTTCTTTCTTTTCAGTTTGTTTATTTCATTCATCAAACATTTGTATTTTATTCTCTTCTTCTTCTTCTTCTTCTTCTTCTTCTTCTTCTTCTTCTTCTTCTTCTTCTTTCTTTCTTTCTTTTTATCTCTCTTTCTTTCTCTCTCTCCTTTCCCCACTTCTGTTTCTTTGTGCCTCTTTCTTTCTTTATTTTCATTCTCTCTCTCTCTCTCTCTCTCTCTCTCTCTCTCTCTCTCTCTCTCTCTCTCTCTCTCTCTCTCTCTCTCTCTCTCTCGCTTCCATTTTCCCGAATGACGCTTGTTCATTTCTGTACCAACACAAAACAACTATGGGTTACAGAGGGGAAGGTTTAGCCTCTACTACCATACCACAGAGGATGTGGTGCAGTGGATATCGACTCGGAACGACAAATCGGAGAGCCGAGTTCGAATTCCAGTTGAATTCATTGCATTCACTTACGTACAAATACCCTTGGGAAAGGTATTAATCCGTCTCCTTCTTCCAGTTATGGGTCAAATAATAAAACAGATTGGGTCCTATAGCCTTGGCTGGCAACCAGTCTGCCGCAGAAAGCAATGGCAACCTACTGCAGGATAATGTTCTGCCCAGTCAGTCATGTCTCTTTCGAGATATGATCGCCCATGCGTGTATCACGTATGGCACTTAACTGACTGGCAATACCACAAACACTCACGCCGTGAGCAAAAATAATAAAATAGGACGTATTCCTTTCAGAACAACATTCGAATATATTTCTAATATTATTGTTCTCCCAACACAAAGAAGAAAAGACACTCAAAGTAGATGGTTGCTGAATGGGGCTGTTGTAAGGACGTACAAGAGGGAGTTAAGCATTGAAGATAATAGGTAGATGTAGGATAAATAACAGTTGACCGTAGACTTGAAGAGATCAACATTATAATGATTGGTGAAACATCCTATCAGGAATCTATTTCATAGAGGAATCATGCTTACGGTCAAAGCACTCGGAAAACCGGTTCTCGTTCGATCACCAATGGTTAGCAGTGTCGAGGCCGGTCAACATAAACCTGGGATAGTGTAAGTGACCTCCTACAATCCGTAATATGTCTAAGCTTTAAATAACCCTCTAAAGGGTTGATAAGCCCCTTTTTACACACTCAATGGACTCTTCCAAAGTATACAAATAATCCTGCCTACAGAGAACGGTAGTTGAGTTGAGTTGAGTAGTTGTTGTTGTTTGAGTTGGTGTTTGTCAGAGCAGTTGAACCGCCGCTCGTTGGTCAGCAAGAATATAGACTTATTACTCGGACTTGCTTCTTTATATATATTTGACTCCTACTAACAAGTATTCCTGAATCTACTAACCGTGTACAGATTGTATATCTTTTGTTCAATATACTTACATTTTTCCTCTCATATCTATTTTGCATTATTCTTATATTGTGTTGTTTTCTAAACAAGTATCCACAACAAAAATAAAAAAAAGAAAACAAATCAATCAACCCAAAGATTAACATCTCAGCAGAACAAAATGTCTGATTTGAACTTCCTCCTTACTAAGGGGATGTGAAAGGAATGAAGATGAATTCACACACACACACACACGCGCGCGCGCGCGTGTGTGTGTGTGTGTGTGTGTGTGTGTGTGTGTGAATTCATCCTCATTCCACAACAGAATATAAACACACAAATACTGAAAAATATCAACAGAAAAACCGGACAAGCCTTGATGAGTGATCGATTATATTCAGGAAACTTCGAAGTTGGCATGACTGAAGTAAGTGACATTTTTCTCTATACTGATTTTATTATTGCTCTGTCGCCATCTCTTATATCGAGCACTTTATTGCAAACACTGCTTACCTTAAATGCCTTTCTAACAGTAAAACCACTGAAAGTAAGGAGTTTTGACTTCAAACTGTCTTACAACTTAACACACACACACACACACACACACACACACACACACACACACACACACACACACACTTACATATGCATTAATTCATTGATTTAAAAATTGTAAACTGTTTATAGTTGAAACTTTGGCGTAATACAATCTATCAGCGTCCGTTTCTTATTTTTCGTGTCAAACTTTATGTAAATATCAAGATTGCTTTAGAATGAATTACAAGATTGAATGTTAATATAAATCCTTTTTCAATGAGTCAGACCTGCGTGCTAAATATTCATATGTCGCTTGACGCAGAATCATAGGTTTCATTTTCAAAATGTCTTGTTCAGATAAATCTACACGAACATAGCGCAACATTTTTTATTTCACAATATAGACATCTTTAGAAAATATTTTAGATGCTGCCATTTTTCTTTAACCAACTTTACATTCAGGTAAAGAACGCGACAGGACCGCTTTGCTGTGCATAACGAGTTTATCATTTCTTAAACGCACGTGACAGCTAAGTCCAAGGGATTAACCTCCATCACACACACACACACACACACACACACACACACACACACACACACACATTCATACACTACAATTCAAAAGTCTGAAGCGACAACCAGAATTATCATGGAAAGAACTTGACAGAAGAGTAAAACCTTTATATTCTAAAAATAAAATAGAACCCTTAGAATCGTTGAAAAAAGAATGGAATCAATTATCAAACTTATATTTGGTCGTCACACATGAAATGACTCACTTTGTAGGAAATTAATAAAATGCTTCTGGAAAATAAAGTAACTAATGTATTGAGTTGAACTGGGTTCTATTTTGATGAATGACTTGTACCACTAATCCTTGAGTCATCATTAAAATATCTCATCTTTTGCTGTGATAACTGCTTCGATTACTTCTTCTTTATTGCAGAATGTTTCATTGCGAATAAAAAGCTAAAAAAAAAATGATAAACAGTAGGAGAGATATCAGGTGAATATGGAGGATGAGACAAAATTTCATCATTCAGGCGATGAAGCTTTTGGGCACTTGATTGAGAAGCGTAGAGTCGTGCAGCCAAATTGAACCACGTCTATTCACAAGTCGAGGATGTTGCTTTCCCTATTTTCGTGCATACACAAAATTTCTCCACAATACGAGGTTGTGTGTGTGTGTGTGTGTGTGTGTGTGTGTGTGTGTGTGTGTGTGTGTGTGTGTGTGTGTGAATTCATCCTCATTCCTTTCAAATTCCCTTAGTAAGGAGGAAGTTCAAATCAGACATTTTCTTCTGCTGAGATGTTAATCTTTGGGTTGATTGATTCGTTCTTTTTTTTTTTTACGGCTTATCAACCCTTTGGGGTGTTATTTAAAGCTCAGACATATTTCGGATTGTAGGAGGTCATTTACACTATCCCGTGTTTCTAAGCGCTCACCCATCTATGTTGACCGGCCTCGACATTGCTAACCATTGGTGATCGAACGAGCACCGGTTTTCCGAGTGCTGTGACCGTAAGCATGATTCCTCTGTTGTTTTTCTTTGAGGCAAGATTAAATAATGAATAACCCCTCTGAAAGACGATCATACACTAACCATAATTATTTAGGGGGCAGCTGATGGTGAACTGTGATGGTCAGCGTGATAGACTCATGAAATGTCTGAGCGAGCTCAAGCGAGCTTGAGTAAATAATACATTTTTTATTTTATTATTTTTTTTATTTCTTTTTTTAATTTCTTTTGTTCCTTATTAGTTTTCGATTTTGAAGTAACATAGTAAAAATTTCGAGTCTGAAATTGGCGATGAGTTCTGATCGTTTATTTACCATTTTTTTTTTGTTTTGTGTGCGTAGTTCTATTAGTTTTCGTAGTCCTTCAGTTACTCCTGTATATATTTGATATATACAAATCATAATTTATATATGTATATATCACAATATATAATATATATGTTATATCAATAATTATAACAGATATATAATGCATATATAATATTCTTATGATATATATAATACATATCTATATCATATCTACATATCTATATATTATATATATACATCTATACAAATATATATATATACAAATATATATATATATATATATATATATATATATCAAACTGCGGTGTAGATATAGAAGAATTCAAAGGCGTATCCTGTACATACAGTAGTAGGATAACTCCCTAAGAGCTCTAAATATATATGTATATAAATACATATAGAGCAAATATAAGAAAAATTAAGGCACACAACGTTATTTTATGGTGAATCGGAAGTGTAGGCCTATTTCAGGCGAACGATCATCAGCTTCCGTCTTTATTTTACAAAGGATTTTACATTCACCATAAAATAACGTGTCTGCCTTAATTTTTCATACATATATATATATATATATATATATATATATATATATATATATATATATATATATATCTTGATTGATTGATTGATTGAATGATTATTTAGTTGTTGTCATAATAAAATTAGACCTGTACACAGTGGTATTAAAAAGTGTTCAATACAATTATATTGTAGAACTTTTGAATATTTTTCATTTGTAAATGAGTTATTACGCGACCTAGGTTTCTACCATGCGCTGTCTTCAGCCGATTTCGTTATTGCAAATCGCCTGAAGAATATATATATATATATATATATATATATATATATATATATTAATAATCTTTACTTTTATAGTGTGTATATTTGCCTAGGCATGCTAGTGCTTGTACAAATGAAATTTATGCCCATATACCTAAAAGGCGAAAATCTTTATGTGTAGACATTAAATTTCGCTGTTTCTGCCAAAAAGACACAATCACACACACACACACACACGCACACACACGCACGCGCATGCAATCATACAGATGCATTTGAATGCCCTCGTCCAGTGAGAAACTTACGCATCTAAATTAAATATATCTTTGATCACTTTCACATAGGTAATTTATGCCGTTAAGAGATTTTAAAAAGCCTTTGAAAAATATGAAACAAGTTGAGAAATCTGTATTCATCTGAGTATTTTACTTATTTGTTGTTGTTTTCTTGTTTTTTTTTCTATCCCTTTTAAAGTCATTCAGTGACCTTTGACCCATGTGGAATGAAAATCACTGAATGTGTTTAGGAAAGGAGGCCCTGGTGTTTCTGACATGCCTGGACTGATACTTACCAGCCTCTCTCTCGATATGATAACAACCAGTGGCGTCGGTTACAACCATTCTCTCTCGTCCCCCCCCTCCACTACCCTCATACCACCTTTTTCCCCCACTTCTTAGTGCGTGGTATCAGTCCCTGTGTCCTCACTACCACCAGCAACCAACCAGTGTCTCTCACGATCGCTATAACCCTTCCGAGATTACTTTTTCTTTATTTTATGTGACGTGTCCCTTCACGTCATAGGCGATCATGGCCCTCCACATCTTTCTATCTCTTGTAGCTCCTAATATCGTTTTTCTCCCAAACCCTGCTCTTCTCTCAATTTGTTTAAGTCAATCAAGCATGTAATGCTTTGTTTTTCCCCCCGGCTCTCTTTCCCTCTATCCTCCCCCTGTGAGTATCAGATTCTATAAGCATTACTTCCTCATTACATGTCACAGAAACTTCAGGTATTTCTTTCTGATGTTAAGTTTAAGTTTCCTTTTCGCTTCCGTTCTCTCCCAGACTTTGTCGGTAAATTTTTGTTTTGTTCCCCAAAGGCCTTTACCCCTTCAAACCTTTCCAAAAGATACGTATTTCCGTGCAAATGTATATGCTGAACTCAAATCGGTAATTGTTTATTGAAGGAACCTACCTTTTTTTCATTTTATAGAGCAGAAAAATATGGAACTTCTTCTCGCTGTTTATCTCACCCCGTAACCACGCTTCAAAAATGTTATTCACTGCAGACTGAATTCACGCGTAGTTTTACGATATTCCGGTCTTTTTTTCCAATTAGTACGCGGAAAATGAGTTCCGAAACCAAACAAATCGCGGACTAATTGTTCAACGGGAGTAAATCGGCTGAAATAAGTGTCCTACGCAACATGTCATTCAGCGGTGAATCAGATATAAAAAAAGTGTTCAGGAGTGAGATATAGTCCAATAAATTTCTGGTCGATATCATGAAAAAATGGTAGGTTTCTTCAATAAACAATTATCGATCTGAGTTCAGCATAAACATTTGCGCGTAATTAAGGATGTTTTGGAAAGATTTGAAGGGGTAAAGGCCTTCGGGGAACAAAACAAAAATTTACCACTCATCCTCAACATTCTTATAGAACAACATTTCTGTTGCTTGTAGTTTTTTCTTCATTAGCTGCCAGGAGAACAGATATCGTGTAATAATGCCGTCCTCTTTCCGACGAAATTTTCCTCCGCTTGCAAAACACTCGAAGACCGATAGAAAAGAAGCAGCAACTCCTCACCCACTCAGCATACAAACATCGCAATGGTAAACAGAGAAACGAGTTCGATCTTCACAATGGGACGCATGTTTGTAGCATTGTGAGAGAATAAACAGAGTTTAATAAATATGAATATTAAAAATAACCTGCAAGAAAACCGAATGCATGGTCATCAGCAAAAAGAGCAGCCAAATACAGTTGGGAGATATTCAAATGAAGCAGGTACAAAAATTTGAATATCTGGGAAGTGTTCTAACAGAAGAGGGAAGGTTTGACACAGAGATCTGAAGACGAATTGGCGAAGGACGCGTTCCAGAAGCTAAGTAAAGTCTTAAGAAAGAATCACCGTTACGATTCTCGTCATTTATTATCGCACATATTACTTTTAAATGGGCGTTTATCTTCTATAACACACACACACACACACACACACACACACACACACACACACACACACACACACACACACACACACACACACACACACACACACACACACATACATACATTTATATATATATATTTCAGCAAAAAAAATCTCGCTTCTTCAGCAACGATAAAAATGTTTTTTTTTATTTCAAATATGGTACAAAAATTCACATACCGGAAAGATACCAAAAAAAAAAAAACATATCCATACACAGGAAGTTTACATAAAAGATTGGGGTATTTAAATCGAGTCTTCTGTCTGGATCATTTTAATGTTAATAAAATTAATATTAATAGGATCTGCTTTTTGAGATTTTACCTACATGCTCTTTCTTGTTTGAATTATATATATATATATATATATATATATATATATATATATATATATATCAGCAAGCGGTGTAGATATAGAAGAATCCAAAGGAGTATCCTGTACATACAGTGGTAGGATAACTCTCTAAGAGAGCTCTACACATATATGTATTTTTTTTTATCGTATCACCCCGAGCAAGGGGGTAACGCCACTGATGTGCAGGGGGCTACGTAATAGTGAAAAGATTGGAAAAGATAAAGCCGGAAACCACATCCTAAACAGGGAACAAGGGATGAGCCTCTTAACCTGTTCAATAGACGTGGGTGGGATGTGAACCGGGCGATAGATAGATCTATCTACTCCAATTAAAATATGAATACATATAAAGCAAATATAAGAAAAATTAAGGCAGACATGTTATTTCATGGTAAATCGGAAGTATAGGCCTATTTCAGGCGAACTATCATCAGCTTCCGTCTTTATTGTACAAAGATGGTTCGCCTGAAATAGGTCTATACTTCCGATTTACCATGAAATAACGTGTCTGCCTTAATTTTCTTATATATATATATATATATGTATATATATTCAGCGTCTAGAGATAAGGATAGACATGAACCAATAATATTTGGGCAATCGCAGACTCATGAGTCAGCAATCGGCGAACATCTTAAATTCAACCGACTGCAGGACACATTATTCCGCTGATTTCTTCTCTATCTTGCACAGGGCTAGGAAGAGACTCCATCTGGACATCCTGGAGTCTTTGACCATCAACATACAATGTCTTGTTCTGTGCAGACCGAGAGAACTGAAATTCAAATTATAACTCTTTGGGGGGAAACTACCGCCCAACATAGGTAATGTGATTTGTTCTTGTGTTTTTTTTAATCCTGTGTTTTAAACTCAGACGTTCTTCAAAAAAATTTCATGACAACTTTGTTTTAATTGCCGACGATTTGTTTCTGAAGACTTGTCGGCCGAAAGGCGTCTTAAAATCACCCTCTTATTTGTTTATTTGTCCTTTTAATTGAGATACTTTTGTATCTTTCTTAATAAAAATGATCCATTTAAAATAATATATATATATATATATATATATATATATATATATATATATATATATATATATTACGGAAATTAACGAAGATGAACGAAATTGGTTATACACTACCGACAATTTGAAATGATTTGTTTGAACATTATTTTTGATCGATGCTCATATTTAAGTAGATATATATTGTTTATAATCAAATAGTATATATATTTATTTCTACTGACCTGATTATTTTCGATAAATTTTCAAATTCTGCCGAATAACACATATTTTCGTAACAAAAATTTCAAATTGTCAGTTGTTTATAACCAATTTCGTTAATCTTCGTTAATTTCCGTAACATATTTACATTTGTTGACATTACGATCCATTTTAGAGCATATAGGGTTATTACGACAAATCGAAAATTGTGTTATGTAGGCTTGATTTGACTTCGTTTAGACCATTGGTCATTTGTGGTCGTGAAGTCTAAGACACGCCAGATCAATTGGTGGCTTCCCCTATGTGGATAGAGGTTGCAGGTTCGAATCCTGCCGAATGACACACATTTTCGTAACAAAAATTTATCGGTCGAGTTTTGATCCCGACCAGAAGTAAGTGGATGTGTCTAGCTACACTGATGCGATGTGATACAGCAAAACAGGCTTGTATATGTATGACTAATATATATATATATATATATATATATGTATGATTAATGCAAAGAAGTTTGTCACTTGACTGAACAGGTTCAGAAGTTTGTCATTTAACTCAGCAGGTTCATGCCGACATCGAACTTTCGTGAAGACACTGTTATGATATCGTCACTCTTTAGGGCTAAGTTTTTTCGATCTTGTGTTTTGATAAAAACTTAGCCACGACGAGTGACGACACCATAACAGTGTTCTCATCAAACTTTGAAGTTGGCATGATCCTGCTGAGTGACAAACTTCTCTGCATTACTACTATGAACGGTTTACATCTACCCCGATATCAAGCACTTTACGATACAAAACCTGTTTGCCAAAATACATTTTATCAGTAGAACTAATGAAAACAAAACAACAATCTTGGCGCTGAACATTATCACAAAACAACTCTCTCTCTCTCTCTCTCTCTCTCTCTCTCTCTCTAAAACTGAAGATACGTGTCAGTGTGTGTGTGTGTGTATCTGTGTGTGCATCCAATTTGTTTCAAAACTTACACACCCTTTGCAAATTTATTATTCTACATACAGAAAAAGAAATTGTGCGTTTAATTTTGGTATAATTTCTTATTTTCACGTTTTTTTGTTTTTTTGTTTTTGTTGTTACAAAATAAGTTAAACACAGTCCCTTTTACATGGAAAATAGCAAAAAATACAATAGTTATCTTCCGTATTTAATGTTTGTAGATGTGGTTCATAAGTCTAGTTGTTTAATGCGGTTAACGAGTGAAAGAATACAAGCTCGAAGTTTTGAATCTAAAAATTTCTGCCGAGTATCCGGATTTTTCGGGATTAAAACTTTAAGCAAAAAGTCTGAGAATGTTTTGAGCAGAACGACATAAAAGAATTGTCTGAAATGTTTAGAATACAGTTTCAGGTTTAATAAAACTTCTTCAGAACAAAAATAGAAGGAACTCATGTTGATGTTTATAACAAAGTAATAAATACAGGATGCGTGTTGTGGTGCATTGGATATCGACTCAAAACGAGAAATCGGGGAGCCGAGTTCGAATTCCGGCTGAATTAATTGCTTTCACTTACGCGCAAATACCCTTGGGAAAGGTATTAATCCGTTTATTCCTTCTAGTTATGGGTTAAATAACAGGACAGATTGGGTTCTATAGCCTCGGCAACCAATCTACCACAGAAAGCAATGGCAACCTACTGCGGGATAATCTTCTGCCCAGTCAGTCATGTCTCTTTCGAGACATGATCGCCCAAGCGTGTATCACGTATGGCACTTAACTGACTAACTGAATAAATACAGTTGGACGTTGTTGTTGAGCGTAGTAGAGAGGGTTTCCTTACGAGCATCTATCGTAAACCCACTTTTACTGGCCTGTACATGTATTGGTGTGCGTTTGTACCTACATAAAAGAAAATTAGTCTTATTAAAACCTTGGTGCACAAGGCGCTCAAAATTTGTTCTCCTACTAGACTGGACTCTGAATTATATCAGGGAGATCTTCCTGTGTAATGGCTATTCGGAAGCCCTTATTAATTTTATTTTTAATAAGAAGACTAGGGAATGTTATTCTCCTAAAATCCTGGAGCCCTCTAAGTGATTGGTTTATTTAAAGGTTTCTTGGATTGGGGATTAGAGTCAAAATTTAGTTAAGCAGATCAACAAGTTGGTTTCTGGTTGTTTTCCGTCTGTTGCTCTGCGTTGTATTTTTTAGACTAGGTCTGCGTTTACGTCGTTTCGTAAGGATGATTTGACCGAGATCAAATTTAGTAATTTGGTATATGATTTTAACTGCCAGCTCGTGTAAATTCATACCTCGGGGGCACCAGTGAGTTAAGTTTATTGGAGCAGAAATTATTTGTAGAAGAGGCACAGGGAAGCCACATCACGCCAGTGAGAGAGCGACTGTTGTGGAGTCTTGTTGAGAAACCACACAAAATGATAAATAACAAAAACAGATATGGAGATAGAAATGTAAGTTATACAGAACAAAAATTTACAAACTGGAACACGGGTTAGTCAATTCATGAATACTAGGAATACTGTTAGTAGGAATCAATATATACAGTCTAGTGAAGAAGTATGTCCGGGTAATGAGTCTATATCCAAAACACTCCAACTTAATATGCACCAACTTACTGACCAACTAATTCCTTACTGACTCTCTAACTACTACTCTTTATAACTGCTTTACAACGGTATTTACCAGCCTTCCCACGTAAGGCGAGATGTGACACAAGGTCTTTTTATTGTGGGTCTTCCCGGCCATATAGCCAGGCCAAAAATATCTGTTTATTTTTCCCCAGTCGTGATTCTACCCTTCATCGGAATCACGACTGGGTTAGTGCTCTCTGCTCGGTTTTTCAAACGCTAGAACAGGGATTTTTTTTTACAAACGCCCGGCTGGAATTTTCAAACTACTGAAAAATTTTCAAAATTAGGAGGAGTTACATTAGGATCTTTCATTTATTTTCGTATGATCCCAGTAGGTATTCCCATAAATACTTACTAGGAACATACAAACCAGTAGCCGAGAGTGTTCATATTCGTTACTGAATGACCGATGCGTAAATAGCAGTGAGAAGCTACTGCGGTTAAAGTCCACCATTTCTCCATAGTGCTCAATCGGCAGGCGAGAGTGCAAATAGTCATCCGCAAACAGTCCTGTTTCACTATCTCACAGCTCGTCAGTACGGTTAAACATCTTCTTTGCATTCTCCTAAACTTTTCTTTTCCCCTTGACATCCGTTAAGGTGCTTGGGGACGAGTTCTTCTACTTGAGCATTACGACTGAGCAGTAAATTCGTTCCGCATTGGGTGTCATATAGTTATGGCCTTGTGCCACACTAAGCTTAGTAAATAATTTCCCTTTCTCTGCTTATCTCTCTTAGGCTATCGTTGTTTTTCTCTTTTTTCTCCCACATTTTTGCTCACTCTTCCACTCCCTCTCTCCCTCTCTCTCTCCATCTCCCCCTCTCTCTCTCTCTGGCTCGCTCTTGCTCTCTCTAAATGTGTGTACCCAGCATGAAAACAGATCCGTCAGGACAAACAGGGTCCCGACCCAATGAAACACGGCTGGTGTTTTTAGGGGTGAAGCAGCCTAAAGAAAGAAGACTCACGGTCAGGGATGAGATTAGTTCTTCTGAGTCGATGGCTATCAACTGGTAGAACTCGCCTCCGTCGACAGACCAGAGCCAGACTGGCGAGTTCAAAGGCTGGCCGGTTGACAGATTTAAGGATGTAAACGAAATCCAAAACAGATACGAGTTGATTTTATTTATTTCTTTTTACAGCAAGACACAGTTGGTTTAAAGAATCTGAAGTAAAGAGAAAGCCGGTAAAATCAGATATTTTTCCAAAATTTAGGTTCAAACCATTAGAAGACAGATTGTTTCCAACAATATTTCTCATGGAGAACACCAGCTTGTTATGAAAGTCAGAAGTTTTGCGTTGTGGTGCAGTGGATATCGACTCGGAACGACAAATCGAGGAACCGAGTTCGAATTCCAGTTGAATTCATTGCATTCACTTACGCACAAATACCCGTGGGAAAGGTATTAATCCGTCGCTTCTCTCCAGTTATGGGTTAAGTAACAGGACAGATTGGGTTCTATAGCCTTGGCTGGCAACTAGTCTACCGCAGAAAATAATAGCAACCTATTGCGGGATAATCTTCTGCCCAGTCAGTCATGTCTCGAAAGCCCAAGCGTGTATCCCGTATGGCACTTAACTGACTGACTGAATATAATAGTTGAAAACATGGTTAATGCTTCTACTGAGCATAAAGTGGGGGATCGGTTTTCTATTGTTATTAAGTAGTAAACTGATCCCTCACTAATTACTACTTAATGATATAATACATCTCTTCACCCTCTACCTATGAGTCAAATAACAGAACAGACTGGGTTCTATAGCCTTGGCTGGCAACCAGTCTATCGCAGAAAGCAATGGCAACCTACTGCGTAATAATCTTCTGCCCATTCAGTCATGTCTCTTACGAAACATGATCGCCCAAGAGTGTATCACGTATAGCACTTAACTGACTGATATTGTATTTAGTCTTCATTTTGTATTTTTGTGCGTTGTGGTGTAATAGATATCAGCTCTGAATGAGAAATCGGAGAGCCGAGTTCGAATTCCAGGTGAATTCATTTCATTCATTTACGCACAAACATCCTTAGGAAAGGTATTATGGGTTGAATAGCAGGAGGGAGAAGCAACCAGTCTACTGCAGAAAGTAATAGCAACCTACTGCGGGAAAATATTCTGCCTCGTCAGTATTGTCTCTTTCGAGACATGATCACCCAAGCGTGTATCACGTATGACAATTAACTGACTAAAAGTAACTTCTAAAAACAAATGGAAAAAAAGAGAAAACTTTTAACTCAAAATTAAAGCGAGAAGCTTCTCGGGTATGTAACGAGGAAGGACAGCTTTAAAAATTTGACACTCACAGAAAATATCGAAGGCAAAAGGGACAGGGTGGTAGAGAGCCACCCACGTGACGAAATGTCGTGAATAAATGGTGGAACGAGATTTGGAGGTGGATGCTAAAAATCAAACGTTACTACGAAGTAGAACGGACGGGAAGTTGCGTGAAACGATGATCGACCACGTTCTAAGAGGCACGGCACACGTTGTAAGAAGAAAGTCATACCTGCTAAATGGAAAAAGAAAGTTGCCATGAGTCGCATTTTTTAGAAGATAACTGTCTTGTAAAGCAGCATTCAAAAACCTGGCTTTCAACGACGACAGACATTTTAAGGAAAAAGAAGACAGAAAGGATTTGCTCTTTGCCTTTATTATTGTTTTTAGATGAGAGTCATTTCCTTAATTTCTGGTTTGTTCTCAGACAGAGATTTCTACAACTAAGTCATACACAAAATTATATATACATGTTTAAACATGTTGCACGCAGAGAAACTATAACATGTATGCAACAATAGAATGGAAAAAAAGTAAGAAGTTATACCATCAGTTCTCCAAAAAGCGTTTAAGAAGCAGAACGTGACTGAGTATTGGATGGTCATGGGGAATAGGAGCAATTGGGCAAAAAAAGCTGATCTAACAATCGAAAACTGACAGACTGATATTGCCTTAAATGCGAACACCAAATACTGTCTCAGAAATAAAACGCTCTACTGTTCTCACTTAAAACAGATAAATATAACATAATAAGACAAAAAAGGGCGTAAGACAAGGATGTGTCTTTTCACCGGATCTATTCAACTTGTACAGCGAGAATATTTTGAGGACCCTAGAAGTTATACCTGGATTCGTCATCAGAGGCCAAAGTTTAAACAATCTAAAGTACGCAGATGATACAGTGCTAATAGCAGACACAGAAAGGAAACTACAAGATCTCCTACAGAAGGTAGCTGAAGAGAGTGACAAAAAAGGACTACAAATAAACTGCAAGAAAACCGAATGCATGGTCATCAGTAAAAAGGGCAGCCCAATATGCCATATACAAGTCGGGGATGCTAAAATCAAGCAGGTACAAAAGTTTAAATATCTGGGAAGTGTTATAACAGAAGACGGAAAGTGCGACACAGAGATCCGAAGGCGAATTGGCATGACGAAGGAAGCATTCCAGAAGTTGAGTGAAATATTAAGAAACCGGACAATTTCGCTAGAAACAAAGAGGAGAGTACTGGATTGCTATGTGATGTCAGTTCTTCAATATGGCAGTGAATGTTGGACAATACCTTCGAAGATGAAAGAAAAACTTGAAGCAGCTGAAATGTGGTTCTACAGAAGGATGCTGCAGATATCATGGACCGAGCATGTGAGCAATGATGAGGTCCTAGAAATGATGGAAGCAAAAAGGAAATTAATACTGAGCATCAGGAAGAGACAGCAGAAGTTCCTGGGACATGCAATGACGAAGGGACAGGGACAGAAGAAAAAAGTGAGAAAGAAATAATGAAAATCAAATTCTTTAATGGCTGTGACTGTCGCTAACTTGTTTACCTTTTCAACCTACAATTATGCTAAAAGTCAAAAGTGCAACTTACTATGAAAGGAATGAAAACTTTCGCGGATTTTGTCATTATTCATGGGTTTTTATGTTTTTCTAAATCATTTAAAAAACACTATTTAAAATTCATTATGTTTTATGCATAATTCTGCATGTGCTAAAGTTTTTCAACTTTTTAACAAGTTGGTGTTAAAATTTGCCGCAAAATATTGTTGATTGATTTAAGACTAGCAGTATAACCCGGCGTTGCTCGGGTGTAATGAAAGCTTTAAAACTAATCCATGGTCCTGAAGCTTAGACTCTTTGGACGTTGGCACGAAAGACTAAATAGCAATAGCTGTTTCCAGTTAAAGCGAAACTGTAGATTAAAAGAAAAATGAATGGATGTAAGTCAAATTTTGATTTCCTGGTATCGATATCAAATAAGTTTTTTTCGTTGTAAACTGAATTTTGAAAGCTAAATAAGTCGTCTGAGTAAATGGTATCATGGCTGAGACTAAGAACTACAATTATATCTACTTAGAGCCAAACCCGAAGCAAAAACTAAAATAAAAGGGCTGAAAAAAATACAGGCAAATAAACAGACACACACACACACAAACATCTTGCCTTTTATATATATATTCTCGATTTTCTGCACTGTTGTAAGAAATATATCCTTGAAAGTTCTGAATATCGTTTTTTATGTCTTTGTCTATGAGTGTATCAAATTTGATTAAAATCGGACCACTCCTTCTATAACCCGATTTTTTTCGAATATGATTTTATCGGGGGTACCTCGACACAAAACCTAGCTAAGAACACTCGCAGACGCTTATAGTACAACTGTGTAAATTTTCCAGAAAATCGGTTCAGCCGTTTCGGAGTCTATAGGTAACGGACGCACACACACACACACACACACACACACACACACACACACACACACACACAAGTTGTTTAATTCTCATGGGCGTCCCAGCTTTGTGGTTATGTGTTAGATGAAGTAAAACAACTAATATATGTAAATTTTTATTTCACTGATTTTCTTCGTTGGATATTAACTGGCGACAAATTCTGAATGCTTCGTTTTTTTAGAAATTTTAAAAATACCGTTTTAGTCTTTTTTTTATATAAAAGAAAAAAATCGTATCGATTCTTTTTAAATAAATAAAAAATATTCAGGAATATTCAGACAAATAAAAATGAAAGAGAAGAGAAGATGAGGAAGAAAAATGTTCTGTTTTCTTTTTGTAAAAGTGAGTGTTAATAGCTCCGAATGGTGTCGTCTCTTTCGATTAAAGTATCACGTGACACTCGATGCCTATCTTGACCCATTTCTATTGGACAAAAAGAAAACAAGTCAGAAAAAAAAAAGGTTTTCGTTCCAGGATATAATATTCCTGAAGAAATAGACCTACTGTAATTCTAGGGAAAGAGAAAAACAAAACACATTTCATCCCTAAATCTATTAAAAACATTTTGATTTAAAAACGTGAATATAAATTACCTATATTGACTAAAAGGAAACAGCGGGTCGCATTTCCGGATAACGTTATCAAAACGGTATTGTTATCAAAATCTTATTGGCCCTAAATATTTTATTTTAAAAAATGAATTTATTAAAATATTAGCTTAAAAAAATCAAAGTCGCATTTCTTGTTATAAAGTTGTTTATAAAAATGAATTTACAACAAGAAAAGTAATTTGTCCGAAAATTTACACAATTTGCTTCATGTTATCGGATAGTTATTTTTATCAAAATAAATTATTGCTCTAATTAAAAATTGTTCAAAATAATTACTTTGGTATTGAATAAATAGTGGCTTTCTCGTAAAATATGGGAAAAATATAGGTAATTCTTTAGACGTTTCTTAAGAAGTGACACTTGTGAGAATCAAAAAATACTTATTTTTCTTTCTTTTTTAAGCGGGGTCCTCTTCATAATATCGATACAATATCAAATCGATTTCTGGCTGCTTCAGAATTATTGGATTTATTCAAGATTAAAAGCATGACAACATTATTGATATAGGCATATTTTTCTTAATTTTTAAACTTTTTTGTTAACTTTAAAAACAAAATATTTAACTGTTTTTTATAGTTTTTCAGAAGAACGAAAACGTAAAGTCAATTTATTTAATTCTAAACTTATTATAAATGAAACTTTGTGTGTGTATGTGTCTGTGTGTGTAGACTCCATATAGACTCCAAAACGGCTGAACCGATTTTTTTGAAAATTTACACAGTTGTACTATAAGCGTCTGCGAGTGTTTTTAGCTAGGTTTTGTGTCGAGGTACCCCCGATAAATATCGAAAATCGATAATCGAAAAAATCGGGTTATAGAAGGAGTGGTCCGATTTTAATCAAATTTGATACACTCATAGACAAAGACATAAGAAACGATATTCAGAAGTTTCAAGGTTGCAGTTCTTACAATAGTGCAGAAAATCGATAAATATATATATATATATATATAAAAGGCAAGATGTTTGTTTGTGTGTCTGTTTATCTGTATGTGTGTTCTTTATACAAATCCACCATTTTTATCCGATTCTCACCAGACTTCACACAAATATTCTTCTTTAGGCTGAGTCTGAGCTCTAGGACTATGGATTAGTTTTAAAGCTTTCATTACACCTGAGCAACGCCGGGCTATACTGCTAGTCTTAAATGAAGAATTACCGAATATATATTTTTTATTAATTTACGTAACTTTTAGTTCTTTAATTAAAATATATTCGTTTGTTCTTTATTTAAAAGAAATCGTTTTGTAACTACAGTATAACTCGGATATAAGAGACCCTAATATAAGAGAAACCCTGATATAAGATATATTTTCTCTTGTCCCAAATTAGAGCCTGTGGTAATGTATATAAAATAAACCTGATATAAGAGAACTTTTATCCGGTACGGACAACTCTCTTATATCAGGGTTACACTGTACCTCACACCAAAATTCTGATTTCGTACGCAAAATTGTTAAGTACAATAACTCCATAAAAGTCAAGGATTGATTGATTTGCAAATTGACACCGTATCGATATTATGGCAAGATACTCCCTCTTTAATCGATATAAACTCAATATTCTTTATATTCTGATAAATCTAGCAGCCCAAGAAAGGTTTAAAGTGTTAATATACCAAAAAATATTTCAAACAAAAATTTTCCTATTTTTTTGTGTCGACATGTCTATTTAAATAGTTCCAGCGCATTAATACCATTGATTAATTATTAATTTTTTAATATTTTTCCATAGGAATGTGCATTGTGGTGCAAGGGAAAGGTATTAATCCATCTTTTCTCCCTCCAGCTATGGGTTAAACAGCAGGACAGATAGGATTTTATAGCTTTGGTCGGCAACCAGTCTACCGCAGAAAGTAATGGCAACGTGCTGCGGAAAGATTTTCTGTCGAGTCAGTCAAGTCAATTTCAAGACATGATCACCCAACCGTGTATCATGTATGGCACTTAACTGACTGACTGAATATAATAGTTAGAAAAAATAAAGCTTTAACTGGGCATAAAGTGGGGGTCGGTTTTCTATTGTTATGAAGTAATAAACTGATCCCCCACTAATTACTATTTATTAATGTAATCAGACACGAGTCCAATTAAAGATGATGATTCTAAAGTGGGGGATCTGTTTTTTATTGTTATGAAGTAATGAATAGTTTAAATAGTTATTAAAAATCGCCTGAAGACACCATTCATGGTAGAAACCAATGTAGCGAAATACTTCGTTTAAAAATGGAAAATATTCAAAAGTTCTACAATATAATTGTATTGAACACTTTTTAATACAAATGTGCACTGTTCTAATCCTATTATGACCAAAAACTAAGTATTAAACAATCATTATATATATATATATATATATATATATATATATATATATATATATATATATATTGTAATGGTTGTTACAATGGTTTATAAAAGCATAGTATCACTACACAAAAATCTTCTACGTTTGACAAAACTAAAAAGTGACCTGTCCAAAATTAAGCTACTCCGCACCCTCTCCTAACCCAAGGCAGTATCACTATGGCTACAAACCGCCGGCTAAATTGTACTAAACACCCATCTCACATTTACTTATATATCATATTACCAAAAATAAATCGTTTTCACTATTTATTTTTCATTTCAACTTATCACCAGATGAGAAGCAAACGTAGCTCCGAAACGCGAAAATTTTTGTGTAGTGATACTATGCTTTTATAAACCATTGTAACAACCATTACAATGCAACACTCTACGTTATATCGAGCACTCTTTTTAACAGTAAATGCATGAACAGTGGGTTTACTTTCTTACAATATATATATATATATATATATATATATATATATATATATATATATATATATATATGTATATATACTTTAATCCAAGCGGAAAAAACCGGAAGGTAAATTCCAAAACCCGATCCTAATTAAATATTAAATTTTAATATTAAAAAATGATACAGGAGGAGAGTTCCATGTAATAAAAATTACAGAGCAAATATATGGGAATTTTTTTAGCTCATCTATACCTAGCGGTATCTTTAATTAGATTAAATTATATGACCTGTTTTAAAATTTAAATTTTAAATCTCATATCTTTTTATTCCCTTTAAAATAATATTAATTTTCCCCCTAAATATACCTTTTTAAATAAAACGTCTTTTCTCTAATACTTCAACGTTTTTAGGAAGTTAGGTTTATTTGAATGGATCTAGCGTCTGTAATAAGAAAAAAATTTTTTCTTTCTTTCTCTTCTTTTTTCCTCTCCCTTCCTTTATTTCTTTTACCTCCTACCTCCTTTTCGTTTTGTTTAACCTAAAATCAATTCAACACGCCGTCTGTTCAGTTTACTTTACTGTCCTCTTCCTCTTTTTGTGAACCCAGACGATACCATTTTTCCCCTTTTTTTATTTTTTATTTTCTATTTTTTATTTTTTTTACAATTCTATCTATGAGTTGAAAAAAGAAAATAGACATAATTTACTTCAAATTATCTCCAGTTTCGGGATAGCATTTGTTGCTGAGGTGATGTGTTATCCCCTTCGGGGATTTCATGTCGAAATGTGCATTCAACATCTTTGAAAAAATTTAATTTAATTTATATATATATATATCTGTGTGTGTGTGTGTGTGTGTGTGTGTGTGTGTGTGTGTGTGTGTGTGTGTGTGTGTCGAGACAGATAGATTGAGGTGCGCATGCGTGCATAGTAAGTAAACTGTTTACATTACAAGGGGGGGTATGTTTGCTCTGTATGAGTGATGAATAATGTCTACAAAAACGATATAAAAGTCCTTAAACTTGATATATTGGCGTCTGACAAGTTCGCTTGACTAATGTCCATGCCCTGAAGCTGATTACCACCTCCCATCACCTACTGATTCGGTCACCTACTTTCGCCAAAACAATGCTTCATGTCAAGTTAAATTGTCACCTGATATTTTCTTTTTCTTGGGTTTATTTTAGTCCTGAATTTAGCGTATGTAGGTCTATGCAGATGCTAAGAAAGATAGTCACATGAAGATGAGGAGTTATTTTCGGCCATTACTATGGCTTCCCCGAAAACATTGATCGTGAAATGCCATATGTACAACGTTTTAGAAATTCGATCATTAGATTCATTTCATAAAAATAATTCGGTAAGAAGCGTGCAATTTCGGTGCCCGCATCCTGACGTGGACATTACAATCTCGTCTGCGATATCTGAGAGACACTTCCCGACTCCTCTCTAAGATGGGTGTTTCTATAACTCCCACTAATAAGATTTTTCCCCGTGATTGCAACTAAGGTACATGTATGAAATCACGTGATTCTACACTCGGAGACTGGAAAGTTAGCTCCAGTCAAACTTGGACTCGAGTCTTTGCCCGTCTGGTGTGATACTGAGTGTAAACTCTATTCTATATTAATCTTTTCAACAAAGGTAAGAATTAATTATTTAATGCACTTCTTTACTCTATGTGTGTGTGTGTGTGTGTGTGTGTGTGTGTGTGTGTGTGTGTGTGTGTGTGTGTGTGTGTGTGTGTGTGTGTGGAGGCGAGCAAAATACTTGAAGAAAAAACATTTCTTTCTATAAACAATAACAATAATTTCAGAAGACAAAATTTTAAAGGTTTATGTATTCTTCAAATTTTTTTATCGTGGTTAAATTTGGAAGAATTTGGAAAATTCTAATGACAAAAAAAATATTTTTCTGTAGTTAAGCATATATCCTTCACTTCTTGGCTGGTACCGAAGAAAAATATAATTTTTGGAAAATATATATTTTTTTCTTTTTTAATTCTTCACCCAATATGATAGCCAAGAGCCACTCAGGATAGATTTAGCGATTGAAGTTGTTGCATGAGCGTAAGTGGAGTGGTATACAAAGTGAATTTTATGAGGATATGTAAGAAAGACAATGGTTAACTATGGACTTGAAGAAATTAAGTACGTTGTGATCGGGAAGCAATCTCTCAGGAGACTGTTCTCAAAAGTAATTGTGCTCGAGAAGAAGTTTCTTACCAATAAAAAAAAAATAGATAGATCTAATTGGAGTAGATAGATCTATCTATCGCCCGGTTCACATTCCACCCACGTCTATTGAACAGGTTAAGAGGCTCATTCCTTGTTCCCTGTTTAGGATGTGGTTTCCGGTTTTCTCTTTTCCAATCTTTTCACTATTACGTAGCCCCCTGCACATCAGTGGCGTTACCACCTTGCTCGGGGTGATACGATTAAAAAAAAAATACGAAGAGAATGATGCCAAGTCGACCCTGATTGTGTGGTGCATCCTTGCTGTAAAGGTCTGGACTAGAGGAACAAAGGAATGTAGCTCTTTTGAACATTTACCATGGAAATAGCGACAGACGAGTAAGAGGCTTGCAACGTTTCGTTTCTGGGTAAAGGTGTTGTAAAATGGAAAATAATTAATTCTCTACAAGATTGCGGAGAGGCAGTTTATTCTCGAAAGACAGGAGATTAGGAATTGGACCGCTCCAAGATCAGTCAGTCAGTTGAGTGCTATACGTGATACACGCTTTGGACGATCATGTCTCGAAAGAGAGATGACTGACTGGGAGGAAGATTATCCCGCAGTAGGTTGCCATTACTTTCTGCGGTTGACTGGTTACTGACCAAGGGTATAGAACCAAATCTGTCCTGTTATTTAACCCATAACTGGAGAGAAAAAAAATTATAGCCGCAGTAGGTTGCCATTACTTTCTGCAGTAGAATGGTTAACGACCAAGACTATAGAACCCAATATGTCTTGTTATTTAACCCATAACTGTAGAGAATGAAGATTATCCCGCATTAGGTTGCCATTACTTTTTGCGGTAGACTGGTTGCCGACCAAGGCTATAGAACCCAATCTGTCCTGTTATTTAACCCATAACTGGAAGGAAGAGACGGATTAATAAATTTCCCAAGGGTATTTGTGAGTAAGTGAATGCAAGGAATTCAACTGGAATTTGAACTCGGCTCTCCGTTATCTACTGCACCATAACAAACATCCGCCGCTCCAAGATACAACACAAATACTCCATTTTTTTTTTTTTTCTTTGGCTGAACTGACTCTTGTATATATAGAGTATGACAAGTGGAGTCAAATATTTTCTGGGGCGGTACAACGAATCTACTATTTTTATCCAGTAATTTTATCTCTTCAAGTCGAGGATCATTCGTTTATTTATCTTACATATCCTCATAATCTGAACGTACTTTCTACTCTTACGTCTATGCAACAACCTCATTCATTAACCCTCAACACAGAATGGCATTAGGTGAACCATAAAAACCTTTTACACCTGTTTCTTTCTTTCCCAAGATGCATTCTTTAGACATCGCTTCCCATGGATAACGATGTGTACATTCACTGATATCTACGATATTCAAAAAGCAAAACATGCGGGATTAGATAACTTTCATCCACTGATATAAGCTTCAGTACGATGTTCGAATGTCCATCGAAGACGATGGTCATTTATTACCATAGATATACTTTCAGGCCTACAGCTAAGCAAACTACATACTCAACAAGGATCGATGTGCCGTGTATTGTGATTCACGCTTTCCTTTATTTCGTTTAAAACGCCCTGCAGTTTTTATCATAGCCATGTCACTTGACAGGAAATCTGTTCATTTCTCTCACTGATAAATGCTGGTCGCCGCTAATCTTGTCGGTGACTGGTGATTTTTTTTCTCTCTCTGTTCGCGTATGACTGCTAATATACACTGACCACAAACGAACATGCACCCCACAAAGCGAAAATACCTTGACCTAATCTTGGGACAATAACAAAATGTCTTAATATAATTGCTGAAATCATTATTCTTGTTCATAAATACGGTATTTTAAATGGATTACACGGAGATAGCTTACTTATTGACAAAACTTATTGCTTATACAAAAAGCGCAGTTATGAAATTAGCTGTCAGTCCTGCTACATGTCACTGATCATTACGAAATGTCTCTCTCTTTTTCTATCTATCTATCTATCTAGAAATATATATATATATATAATAGAACCTAATGAACCAGACGAACCTACCTAGTTTTTTCCTAAACGGATCGTCAGGGAAAGTTGACTAAAAAAGTAAGGAAAAAACGAAACATAAAAAATAACTAAGACAACCCCACGTGACCAGGAAATCAAATAAACTACATAATACAATGGAGAGTGGTTAACAAATTTATTACAGGAAGTTGTTGGAACCAGATAAAAGTTCTTTTATATCGGAGTTTCTCTTATATCCGGGTTTGATATATATTATATACTTTACCACAGACAGTAATTTTGGACCAGAGAAAATCTATCTTATATCCGAGTTTCTCTTATATCCGGGTCTCTTATATCCGGGTTATACTTTTAAGTTTTACTTTTCGGGGGGAGTAGTAAAAGACAAAGAGAAAATGTACTATGACAACTCAATTCATTGCTGAAAAGTTATGCACAAATTGCCGAAATGGTAACTGTTTTTTTTTTATTTTTCTCTCTAGAGAGCTCAATCATAATGAGAGCATAATATATATATATATATATATTCCATTCGTAAACGAGTTATTACGCGACCTAGATTCCTACCATGAGTGGTGTCTTCAGGCGATTTGCAATTGCAATCGCCTGAAGACACCACTCATGGTAGAAACCTTGGTCGCGTAATAACTGGTTTACAAATGGAAAATATTCAAAAGTTCTACAATATAATTGTATTGAACACTTTTTAATACCACTGTGTACTGGTCTAATTTTATTATGACCAGAAACTAAGTAATTAAACAATCAATATATATATATATATATATATATATATATATATATATATATATATATATATATACACAGAAATAGAGAAAAAAAACTCAACGCATGAACGGTTATAAATCCAGAATTAATTTCCGCAGTTGTAAAAATACAAGCTGCTTCATCAAACTCGAAAAGTCAAATAGTTTTTCGTGTCTGATGAAGCAGTCTATAATTTTTACAACTGTCGAAATAAATTCTGTATTTATAACCATTTACGTGTTGAGTTTTCTTCTGTGTTTATCTATCTAAACATAGAGAAAGAATCATTAACATAACGTTGATAGATATATGGTTTCTGACACTTCTCAAATAAACGGCTCTCATGGTACCCAAGAAAAATGTTGGCTAATAAGGGACTTAAATGGCTACCCATAGAAACACCATCAACCTGGGCTTACATAACATTTTCAAAACTAAATTCTACTCCCTCATGTCAGGAACTCTAAAAATAAAGTCTCCGGAATGGAGGTTGTAGATATCTTTACATATTACATTGCCTTTACACATCTCTAATAATCGTTTCTGAAGTTTTAATTCCAACTTATCAGGACGGTCATGTGTTGAGGACGGACCAATTAAACGAAACTTTAATATATCTCCTAGAATGACGTCAGTTTTAGTAACATAGTCAATCTTGTTCAGAATTACCACACCAACACCTTTATATAACAAAGTTATTAAGTATATTTTAATAAATACACATATACTC
Organism: Ascarosepion bandense; assembly: GCA_037127315.1. NCBI lineage: Eukaryota > Metazoa > Mollusca > Cephalopoda > Sepiida > Sepiidae > Ascarosepion > Ascarosepion bandense. The sequence goes on from JBBBDQ010000418.1 coordinate 1,247,340, forward strand.
CGTCACCGGTAGCACGACTTGCAGTTCCATGCACAACGCAATGTTCAGGGGCTGGATAGAGACTGAGCGTGATGTAATTTAAATTTTAGTAAAAATGACTGGTTAACACAATGCTGACGCAGTCTATATATTATACGAGGATTTTGGTCTTGTTACTGGTGTTGATAAAACAGTGCTTGATGTAATATAACAAGGTTATAGCTATACATATCAATAACTATAAATATTATTCCTCACTGGGAACAAAACTCGGAATTTCATGCGCAACCTCAGTACCTGAAGATTGAGTTTTCCTTTTTATATGTACTTATTTTGTTTAAGGAAGTGTTGGTTTTTTTTGGGGTTTTTTTTAATCATTTCACCCCATGCAAGGCATTCCACTGCCACTATTGCGCATGGGGCTACATAGGGAAAGGTAAAGAGAAGGAGTGGTTAGACATAGGGAATGTCAGGAGGAAGGTGACAGATGAGTAAGGATAGCGAGGATGAGGGTTGGGCAGATGGGAAGAGTGTTTGATAGAATGGGAGCAGGTTAGTGTGTTAGGAGGTGTCTAGTGACCTTACATTTAAACTCCTGGAGATTGTAGCCGTCGGGGAAGCAATCGTGTGGAAGGGAATTCCACGGTCGGGAAGTGAGAGGAAAGAAACTGTTGGAGTAGAAGTCGCGGTTGCATTTTATCGGTTTCACTGTAAAAGGGTGGGATCTAGTTGCTAATCTAGTATCTCGTGCAAATTCGTATTTAGGGGGCACCAGTGATTTAAGTTCCTCGAAGCAGAAGCCGTGAAAGTATTTATAGAAAGTATTTATTGTGGAGTTATTTTCGCAGTGGAGGCTAGTATTTGTGCTAAAGTCGGCCCTAATAGGTTCGACGTACGAAACGTTAGGAACTTGATATAATATGTATTACGCAGTGTAATCTTGCCAGGTCGCTGACTACTTTCGTATTCGACTAACTGTCGACTACTATCGTTCAACATCGACTGACCCTCATTCCTGTTACTACTCCTACTTAAATTAGGTGGGAGAAGTGAACACACTCTCCCAAGAATAGAATAAGTGTGTTTCACCATAGCAGGAAGCACACTATCTTCAGTCAGATTATTTTTCTTGATATATGTAAATATTTATTGTTTTATTTTTCTCTTTACACTTCCTTAAATAGATTAATAGTGCTCAATATAAAATAGAGCTATGAATATTATTTAGAAATTATTATTTTAAATCATAGTTTAGAACATGTCCAAATTATTATCTACTACAAAGTGTACATTTTGTTTCGACATTGAAAGGACAATGTCTCATCGGGTACCCGAGGAGACATTGCATTTCAATGTCGAAACAAAATGTACACTTTGTAGTAGATAATAATTTGGACATGTTCTAAACCAGTGGTTCCTAAATTTTTTTCTATTATTTCCCCCTACATCCAGTTCAACCATCCAGATTTCCCCACTTCATGTGTATGAGAGAAAGAGCAGTTAAAACACACTGAGACTATTTACTAATTTACTTTTCAAATGTATAAATATACTGATAAACTTATAGTCACAGAGTAAAGTGGCTAGAGAGCAGTTAGTAACAACTAAGCATAGCCATAGAGAGCGGTTAGTAACAAATAAAAGGACTTTTGTTTGCTCTTCTACTTCAGAATTGAATTAGTGAGAAGGGTGATGCTGCTTCTTGTGCACCAGTGTATCAATATCAGGGTTAGCTTCGGCAAGCGCGCAACGTATGAGATTTTTTATTTAGTAGGTAGTTTAATTATTACCCGCCCCCGATAGCTTTAAATTTCCCCCAGGGGGAAATTTTCCCCAGTTTGGGAATTGCTGTTCTGAACTATAATTTTTAATAAATACTTATATTTTATATATACAATCTGGTTTTGTGTCATAAAGTACTATTTATTGGTATGTATACATGTGTCTTTTAGTTAATTCTTTTAGTTTAGTAATTTGTGGTGATACCAGGGACCGGATGTTTGCCCTCAGAGGTCCAGAAAGCAAATGACCAAAACTGGTCTTTGCGCATCTGACTCCACGCAAATGTTCCGGTGAAAAAACAAAAATAAATAAATATCAAATTCCTTTTATGACTCTTTTCTCGAGCCGACGTGAATTCGGTTTATCGTCCAATGGGAAGCCCAGAATTAAATTGGGTGTGAATTATCAAATGACTTGTTTGGACCCCCAAAGACGAAATAAAAAGCCGACACAGGAAGCATCGCCAGTGGAGAAAATACGAACATAATTAGCACGTCCCTTGACCACGTCAAGCGATCACATCATGCTTGCTTCTCCTTTCTCTCTCATCTTCTTCTTCGCTGTTCGCTGAGCCACTTACCCAATGAACTGAGCGGAGACATCAAAGACATTCCTAACAGACAAACGCTCACACATACATAAGCACAAACTCTTTTCAGCATTTACTGCTATGAACATTTTAACGACCTTTGTGTCAACCAAACGGACATTATTATATGTGTAAAAACCTTAATTGATATTGCAAATGTTTACTAATAGACTCCGATTTTAGTTCGACACACTCACGGAGAAAGAAAGAAAAATACTGGATTTTAAAATTAAATACACACAGGCTAGGGTTAAATAGGGACTTAGGTGTTTTGAATCTTTATAAATATTTCAATAGTTAAACATTTTTTAGATACAATTAAATTTTTTTCTCTAAAACAATATATATATATATATATATATATATATATATATATATATATATATATATAAATGTTGTTTCTATACACAATTTGATTTTCTTGTTTTATACCCCACTTATAGTGGGCTATCTACTAACAAGGCCAAATTCAGTTAATCTGTTTCAACACACAAATACACTTCACTAGAACGGATAACCCACTATAAATTTACTTTGAGACGATTAATTTTTAATTTTCCTCTAAGCATCCGTCAAACAACAAAACTATATCTGCCTGAAATTTACACAAAACAATACAAAATAATAGAAAAGTCCTTAAAATGTATCAAATGTCAGGATTCTTTATTTGAGAAATTTATTAGAACAGGCTTGCATTTGATTCTTGAAGAAAACAAAAACATCCGAATAAATACGAGGAAGGAAAAAGCCTCTACCGGAAATGTTTTGCACTTTGGAAGAAAAAAAAAAAAAAAAGATGTCACAAAATATGCAGATAATTTAAATGCAAGAGAAATCATATCACCTAAGAACTTTACAGGAAGAGGCAAACATTTAATAAAGAGAAAAGGAAAAAACACGAAATATAGACCAAAATCATCCTAATTTTGAAACTTTCTTTAAAGAAGCTGGCATGAATCGTGAGGACATGAAATATAGTTATAAAGTAGATATATATGAAATAAGTTTATCATGGCTTACTTGTTTTTACGGCATATCAACAATTTCCAGGCTTCTTATTACCGACGTCTGTCGTTTTAAAGAATAATAAAGCAGGATTGGTTTGCACGAGACTCAAAAAGGCAGAATAATCTACTACTTTAGATTAAACAAAGAAGTCCGAAATGATTCAAAGATCATAACTCGACAGGCACTTGAAGAAAGTCGGAGGGCACATCGGCCGAAACGTTGTGATAATAACAACAAAAATGAAGACAATTGTCCGAATCTAAAAGTGATAAGTCCTCATCGTAGAGATTCAGACAGAAAATATCTCATCGTTACATGGGAAAAGGGGGGGGGGGTTGTATTGCATCGGGATAGTAAGTAATTCCTCAAATACAACGAATATAAAATTCTTCTTCAGACATTAGGGAAAAACGCATGCATTTCCCAACATTCAAAACTGCGGCAAAGGTGCATATGAAATAATACGACAAATACATGGACGAGAAAACATTGATTTCAGTTGACAGGAATAGGTTTTTTTTTTTTGGTTTTTTTTTTTTGGTTTTTTTTTAATCATCTCACCCCAAGCAAGGCATTCCACTGCCACTATTGCGCATGGGGCTACATAGGGAAAGGTAAAGAGAAGGAGTGGATAGACATAGGGAATGTCAGGAGGAAGTTAACAGATGAGTAAGGATAGCGAGGATGAGGGTCGGGCAGATAGGAAGAGTGCTTGATAGAATGGGAGCAGGTTAGTATGTTAGGAGGTGTCTATTGACCTTACATTTAAACTCCTGGAGATTGTAGCCGTCGGGGAAGCAATCGTTTGGAAGAGAATTCCACAGTCGGGAAGTGCGAGAAAAGAAACTGTTGGAGTAGAAGTTACGGCTGCATTTTATCGGTTTCACTGTAAAAGGGTGGGATCTAGTTGCTAATCTAGTATCTCGTTCAAATTCGTATTTAGGGGGCACCAGTGATCTAAGTTCATCGGAGCAGAAGCCGTGAAAGTATTTATAGAAGAGACACAGGGAAGCCACGTCTCGCCGGTGGGAGAGAGACTGGAGGCGGTCTGCCAACAAGGAGATAAAATGATTAATCGCCAAAAATAATTTAAAAGTTTATGCAAGTAGAAAAATATTAATCTCATAATTTTATTTGAAGTCGATTGCAAAATGCACTCCTACACAAAATAATCGGAAACATTATATGGAATAAAAAAAAAAATTTCTGGAACAAGTTTGCATTTCTCGAAAACCAACGGGAAATCTATGAAAAATAATTCGAGATTTTATATAAAAGAAAAAAATCTTTCTAGCTGAAAATATTTGAAAGAAGCTTCCATTTCATGGCGATAAAACGAGCGGCCGCAGAAAATAACCGAGTGAGTAAAACACATCATGTCTTCTTGGTACAGGTTTCTATTTCAAGTAAGATGAGATGATAGGCAAACACAAACTATCCGAGAAGTTATAAGAAAGAGAAAATCACAGAAATCGCTTGAAAAAAAAAAAAAGCCTGAAATTCAAGAAAATAAAACGAGATGTCAGTAGCAATAATCGGAATTAATGTATAGCATTTATGTATTCACTAGCTGTACCCGGCCACACGTTGCTGTGGCTCATTTTGGTTAAATTGAAAAATTTATTTACCAAACCAACGAAATAAGTGGGATAATGATTATGGGATATCGATAATAATTCTTTGAAAAGAAAAATGAATAGAAAACTTTTTTTTCTGTTGTTTACGCACGCTAGTGTGCGTTGTGGTGCAGTGGATATCGGCTCGGAACGAGAAATCGGGGAGCCGAGTTCGAATTCCAGCTGAATTCATTGCATTCACTTACGCGCAAATACCATTGGGAAAGATATTAATCTTACTATTCCTTCCAGTTATGGGTTAAATAGCAGGACAGATTGGGTTCTATAGCCTTGACTGGCAACCAGTTTACCGCAGAAAGCAATGGCAATCTAGTGCGGGATAATATTCTGCCCAGTCAGTCATGTCTCTTTCGAGACATGATCGCCCAAGCGTGTAACACGTATGGCACTTAACTGACTGACTGACGCCCGCCAAAATAGAAATAATAATAATAAAATGGCTTAGATTTAAAAAAAAAAATAAAACAAGAAATTTATTTACTAAAACAACGAAATGGAAATTATGCACTAAATTTGAAAATCGTGTAGAATTATTTATATAGATCGTGTGTGTGTGGAAGTTTCGTATTTACTCACAGAAATTCTAGAATATATAATTTCGTTTACCTTAAATGTGAAGTTTTCCTATGTTTTCTAGGAAATAACAACGTTGTCTGTAAAGGCGTCCATATTGAAAATGAAAGTTTTTTTTTTTTGCTTCCGTTTTCATCGGCTCTAATCGAGTTTGCAAAATATATATATTTTTTTTAATATTGTAATATTTTTGATATTAGGTGTATAAAAAGACGCTTGTATTCGATTAAAATGCTATAGTCAAATTTCAAAACAATTGGTGCAGCCGTTTTCTAGATTAGCGGATAGTAACAAACGGGCAAGTATATTTTTATTTATATGGATTTGAAAATATTTTCAACGTTTGTATTTTCCGAAAGTAGAACGTGAAGTTACCATAAACAATCCGAAAAAATATTGAGTAATGAAAGTCTTCATCTCTCATCCTTATATGAAGAGGATTGTAAATGCTAAATTTCAATAAATAAAAATCTCGACAATAACTCAAGGTTGTGGTGCAATGGATATCGGCTCGGAACTAGAAATCGGGGAGTCGAGTTCAAATTCCATTTGAATTCATTGCATTCACTTACGTACAAATACCTTTGGGAAAGGTATTAATCCGACTCTTCCCTTCAGCTATGGGTTAAATAGCAGGACAGATTGGGTTCTATAGCCTTGGTCGGCAACCAGTCTACCGCAGAAAGCAATGGCAATCTACTGCGGGATAATCTTCTGCCCAGTCAGTCATGTCTCTATTTAGACATGGTCGCCCAAAGCGTGTATCACGTATGGCACTTAACTGACTGACTGAATAGTTAGAAAGACAATTAAAGCTTCTACTGTACATAAATTGGGGGATCGGTTTTCTTTTGTCATGAAGTAATAAACTAATACCCCACAAATTACTACTTATTAATATAATAATATAATGCGCCAGTCTACCGCAGAAAGCAATGGCAACCTACTGCGGGATAATCTTTTGCCCAGTCAGTCATGTCTCTTTTGAGACATGATCGCCCAAAGCGTGTATCACGTATAGCACTTGAGTGACTGAAAGGACTACAGTCAAAATAGTAATAATGACGTATGGACTGAAAAGAAGTTTGTAAAAAGTAAAGATGATCAGAATAACGAGTAAAGATGACGTCTAACCTTTAGTTTGAAATCAAGTGGTTTAGAAAGCACCAACGTGGGAGTCTGTTCAAAGCGACTGTTCTTGGAAAAAATATGTCTGAGTGGAACTTTTTTTGCATTTGAAATACAGTGGAAATGAGAGTGATTCGGCTCCGTGGAACTGGTGTGGCGGGTCTGCAAATGTCTGAACTGGTGGTTTTAAAGAATGGAGCGCTCATCTGAACATTTGGAATAGAAATAATAAATAGGCTCGTGAAAGGCTTATAACGTTGCGTCTGTTGAGAAAGAGGTTGCAGAGTGGAAAATAAATCATGCCACAGAAGAGATTGGAAACTGAAGATTGTGCAGAGTCAATTCGGATATGTCAACAATTTTCTATTTTTAGTCTAATTTACCTCTTGTAAAGTATGACAGGAGAAGTCAAATAATTGCTGAAACGACAGAATGAGACAAACATTTTCATCAGAATCTTTAGCAATTAATTATATATGCGAGTATCACTTGAAGTCTACAGTGAGACCAGTAGACGTACACATTACGGAGCATTGTATTTTATAAAGTTTTACCACAAATATATGGACATGAAAACACTTCATCTCAAAACATTATTGAAAGTCACATATTGTTTAGTTGACAAAACAGGCAAGTAATTCCAATGTGAATATAAATTGTGATCATTAACTAATCAGAACCTGCCTGCAAATCATGAAAGATAAAATGAGGACTATCTACTTCCCTGTCAAAAATGTTAACGTTCAACTTTCCAAGAAAGCTACAGTCATCAAAAGACAGATTCCTGAAAAAACATCAAGAAGCGTCAACGACCGAAATGTTGTAAGTAAAACAAAACTACATTGATTCCACTAATCAGTCAGCTGCTGTGTCGTGCTAGACGATCTTTTCTATCCAGAATCTATATCAACACTCGCGCAAGCTTAGAATATTGTTGCCACAAATGGTCTGGTTCTCCTGATATACACTACCGGCCATAATTATTAGGCCATTCCAGTGTTTTAAAAAATGATGTATTTCATACTATTTTTTAGTATTTATTGCCAAATGAATAATTGTAAATTAAAATAGAACGGTTCTTTTTTTAATACTGCATAATAACATGTGCATCAAATGAATTTTTAAATATTTAATAATGACCTATAGTGCAGCTTCATCAATAAAAGAATGAAGAAAAATTAGGGTGATTCGGACAAGTTCATCTTTGCTTCCTTGCCTTGTAAAATATTGCAAAGTAATAAATGACAAAAGAAATATTCTATTTTCATTTGCCAATAAATACTAAAAATTGTATGAAGTACATCATTTCTTTTTGAAAAAACTGAGGTGGCCTAATAATTATGGCCGATAGTATCCATATATATACGTATATAGCAAATCTACAGGGTGCGATGGGTAAATTGTCGCTATATGCCTTGTCAAATTTTGCAAAGTAATAATAACAAAGAACCATTCTATTTTCATTTCGAATTACCCACTTGACAATAAATACTAAAAATAATATGAAATACATCATTTCATTTTTTTAAAAAACTGGTGTTGCCTAATAATTATGGCCGGTAGTGTATATTTAGAGATTCTTGATAAATTCCCAAGGAAAATTAGCAAATATTATTGGTTCTGACCAGGCATCTCGGCTTCAATCACTTTCCCACAATTGCTTCCCTGTGTCTTTTCTAGAAATACTTTCATGGTAATTGTTCGGATGATCTCTTCACTTCGGTACCTAAACTTTATGAATTTAAGGGCTGTCTCGGAAGGACAAATCGGGGAGCCGAGTTCAAATTCCAGTTGAATTCATTGCATTCACTTACGCGCAAATACCCTTGGGAAAGGTATTAATCCATCTCTTTGTTCCAGTTATGGGTTAAATAACAGGACAGATTGGGTTCTATAGCCTTGGCTGGCAACCAGTCTATCGCAGAAAGCAATGGCAACCTACTGCAGGATAATGTTCTGCCCAGTCAGTCATGTCTCTTTCGAGACATGATTGCCCAAAGTGTGTATCATGTATGGCACTTGACTGAATGACAAGATTGGTAACAAGGTCTCATCAATTTGAAATGGCTAGATGTCACCGTAAGTTCTATGCTAACGGTTTGCTTCCTAACATTTCTTGCTTGTGGAACTCTCTTTAGGCTACAGGCTTTCCGACCAACTTTGACCTTCAAGAATTTAAATGGAATGTCTTCTTGATTATTCTTCTTTTGTTCTCACGCCTTCATAATGATTCTGTTTTCTAATTCTTTTACGCCCAAAAATATCTTGTGTCTTAGTGGCCCTACTGCCTTGTTTGATGTGAATTTGATTAAAAATGACTAAAATGAGCATGCTGGTTTGAATCATGAGACATATAATATATCCTGAAATATATGTCCTGGGTACGACGGTAAACTGCATCCGGCAGCAAGGCCTCTGATTGGGAGGTTGTGAGGAGCATGGAACCACCTCTTAATTGCTGTTGTTCCCAGGTCCACCCTGACCCAGAGTGGTAGCACCTGTTAGGGTCCCAGCTATGGGCAAATAGTTTATCCCCAAACTCGGGTCAAAAATAAAAAAATACATTTTTATAAAAATATATGCATAAGAATAGACTTTTATAGAAAAATATACATTTTTTAAAGAAAGATTTTACCAACAATGCATTTTTGAAAAAAAATTATTATTATATATTTTTGAAGGAAAAAATATCACCAGCAATACATTTTTTAATACAAAACTAGAAGACATTTTCAGTTTTCTAAAATAAAAAAATAAAAATGTAAAAAAAACAACTATTTAATCGAAATATGATTAAATCAACCTTCGCACTATAACTGAATATTAAAAAAATATCTTATATCCTTACCTTTTTGGCATTATGTAACTGTTGTGCCATCGCCCCTTTTTGTATACAAGAATGGACTCACCTTATGTATGCATATAATCCTGCTTATACCGAGTACAGTAGTTGCAAAGCATTTGCCTTTGCTACTGTGACACTGTCGGCTCTCTTACATCGGGTGGAGGGCGCTCTCTGCTTCCGAGCAGAGAGCACTGACCCAGTCGTGGTTCCGCCGAAGGGTAGAATTACGACTCTGTAAAAATAGACAGACATTTTTTGGCCCGGCTATATGGCCGGGAAGACCCACTATAAAATGACCTTGTGTCACATCTAACCTTGGTTGGTAAATACCTTTGCTAAAGCAGTTGTAGGGTTGTGAATCAGTTGTTTAGTTGGTCAGTAAGTTGGTGCAGAGTTAGTTGGAGTTGTTGGATATAGACTCATTACCCGGACATACTATTTCACTTCAAGCCTGTATATAATTATTTCTACTAATAGTATTCCTGAATTGACTAACCCGTGTTCCAGTTTGTATATCTTGTTCAATATAACTTACAATTTTCTATCTCCATATCTGTTTTTGTTATTTATTATTTTGTGTGGTTTCTCACCCGGAATCCACAACAATAACCCACAGAGGTTGATATGCTGTTAAACAAAACTCAAACTCAAATTCAAACTCCTGAAATATAATAGACCGTAAATATAATAGACCCTGAAATCGCGCTATCACAGGCAGGTTTTGAAGATGACCTAATAGACCTTGTGTCCAACACTCTTAAACAAGCGCAACAATTTTTTCTCAGATTAGAATTTGCTGTAGCACAAGTTGAATATCATATTTTTATTTCTGTGCTTATATTCGTTGCACTACCACGACATCAAGACTTTTTATATATTAATAGTCTGTTGTTTTTTGGTAAATGAATATATTATTATCTAATATCATTTTTTTCTAACCCAGGTAATGTTATATGACTCTCAAAGAGTTTATTCAAAAAAAGTCGAGGCGACAGCACCACTGAAAAAAGCAATATAAGCCCCACAAATCGGACGTCCAGTGGGGAAAAAAATCTATTCCATATACATAATGTCCCACTTAAAAACTGAAACGCCCTACTTATCGTATGTTCGATTGTTGGATTTTTTTAAAGGCTTATCAACACTTTTCCGAGTTATTTAAAGCCGAAACATATTTGAATTTAAAAAATAAGTTATTTTCTTTTTCGTGAGTGATCATTGCATTTACAATTTTTTGCGAAAAACAATGATTTTTTATCAGGTACAATCTGTACTGTTTAACCCATAGCCGTGGGGGCGAGATAGATTCTTAATTTACACAAAAGTATTAGCACTAAGTGAATATGACAACCTCGACTAGAATTCAAAGACGGCTCTCCGATTTCTGATTACGAGCGGCCAACTAATTACACTAGCTGCATATATCTATCGGATATTAAAATACGTGAAAAGGCACTATGTGATTCAATATACCCACATGTTTTTATCGATCGAATGAAACCTGTAGGTCTTACTGAGGACAATCCTTTTTTGAACTTTGTGAACTGTCGCTAAATATAAGAGAAACCACATCACTTGAGAACTTTCAACAGTAGCAATAATTAAAATGGATAGCACATGTAACTTATTGTGGGAATTGTGAACGAATCTTCGTCGCCAATTTGTTGTGGATTCCGAGTGAGGAACCGCACAAAATAATGAACAACAAAACAGATATGGAGATAGAAAAGTGGGTTATATTGAACGTAATATACAAACTTGAACGCAATTTGTAAATCCAGGAATAGTTTTAGTAAGAAATAAATATATACAAGTCTTGAAGTGAAGTCGTTGGAAATAGTATATCCGTGTATTTTATTCTAGTTGAGTGGAGCTCAGAGCTAGTCTGACTTTTGATGCGGTAGCCTCTGGGTAACTTCGGTATCTCTCGGTAACTTACGTATCAGTTCCATTAATCTCCGATAACTATAACGGATCTCTACGAATACTCTCTCCTCTCAACTCTATGGCAGCAACGGCTGTTCTCTCTATTGCAGGAGTATATGTATACTCAGTTGAGTCCATTACCATATACAAAGGGGAGATCCCACAACATAACTCAAAGAGAAAATAATGGCATAACAAAAAAGTTGCTGTTTCACACTACTTCAACCGAAAAGTTAGGAAGGAACACCCCACCAATACTAGAAACAGTTAATGAAACAGTGAACTTGAGAATCCTATTTTCCTGAAAAATTGCTTTAAGAGAAAGATTTTATAAAATTCATAGTCCTGGGTATGATGATAAACTTCTGATCAGAAGATTGGGGGTTTTGACGAGCATGGAACCACCTCTTAATTATTTCCATGTTTATTTAGAAATATCTGAATTTGTCTATGTTAATAAAGAATGTTTAGAAGGAATTATCTTTTTCCCTCCTATTTCTCTAGTCCTGGGTATGATGATAAACTACATCCAGCAGCAAGGCCTCTGATCAGGAGATTGTAGGTTTTTCAATAGCATGGAACCCCCTCTAAATTGCTGTTGTTCCCAGATTCACCCTGACACGATGTAGTAACACCTGTTAGGGTCCCAGCTATGAGCAAATAGTAAATCTCCAAACAAAGCACTATGAAACTATAAAAATACATTTTTTATAGTAAAAATACCAGCAAAACACTTTTATGTATAAAAACAATTACCAACACCTATTAATATTAAAATTACCATCAATATATTTGATCTGTAGCTGAAAGAATATAAATGCGTTCATAATGTTTAGATTTCGGTATTAAATAACCCATAGAGATGTTGATATGCCGCTAAACAAAATCAACCAAACAATAAACTAAACTATCGCCCGGTTCACACTCCACCCATGTCTATTGAACAGGTGAAGAGGCTCATCCCTTGTTCCTTGTTTAGGATGTGGTTTCCGGCTTTCTCTTTTCCAATCTTTTCACTCTTTTCTTTTTTTTTTTTCAATTGGAGTAGATAGACTAAACTATCGTCCGGTTCTCACTCTACCCACGTCTATTGAACAGGTGAAGTGGCTCATACCTTGTTCCCTGTTTAGGATGTGGTTCCCGGCTTTCGCTTTTCCAATCTTTTCACTCCTACGTAGCCCCCTGCGCTTCAGTGGCTTTACCACCTTGCTCGGTGTGATATGATTAAAAAAAAAAAATTAAGCAGAATGAAAGAACTTTTTTTTGACATTAATCCATTATTGATTCTACAATTTCTTAAAGACATCAATCTGTATTCCAAAACAGAACTCCAAGAAAACAACATAAAATACACAAATCACCATCTCTAGAAATTATGTCCACACAAGCAGATAAAATCACAAAAGCTGAGTATCAACTGCCATGGATTCAATTGTGAAAACAATAATATATTTTTTATTTTTAGGCGGACCTGAAGGAGACTACCACCACCTTTAAATTTGTTGATTTTCATTCTTCCTTTTTTTTTTTTTACATTTTTCAGCGCAGTCTTATCGGTTATTACATAAAGTTTTCGATTATCAAAAAGAAATTGAAAAAATTTTAATAATTAAACAATTTTAGGTGGGGGCTCAGTTTCTCATGCAACGCTATAGTAAATCGAACCTCCATTTTCGAACCACACGCGTTGGGGTCGCATTGTTTTTTTGTTTTTTTTTGTTTTTGTTTTGTTTTTGTTTGGACGAGTTGTTGCTCTTATTTTTGTCTTTTTCAAGTTTTCTTCAGTTCTTACGATGGCATCTTCCTTGGAAACTCCAAGAATGGCTTTATTCAAAAATTTCACAAAGGATTCAGTTGTTTAATATGCGCAAGCAAAAAACTAAAAGTTAATTGCACACGATCGATTTACTATAATGTTTTATGAAAAACTGAGCCCCTCTAAAACTGTTTAAATGTTGAAATCTTTCCAAATTTTTTCCTCAACCGGAAAGTTTAGGGAGCCTGTAATGTGATGTGATGTCATTGTGATGCAGAAGTGGATACATTGTCATTGCAATGGCGGTGGGGTTGGCACCTTGTAGAGAAAAGTGAACTATTTATGGCATATGATAAGGTAGAAGTTACAAAAAAAAAGACCTGATTTTTGTTGTAATACAATTGAGCGATTCGGAGAAATAACCGATCGCAAAAGCAACATTTTCCATTAATATTGTGCCAAACTCTGTGTGTCAATTGAAATTTTTGATCGCATATCAAGGCGTCAAAAATCGATCTATCAGTGACTCGATTTTGGTTGAGTTTGAGTGAAGCGTCTTAGAGAAATGCATAAAAGTGCGTAAAAGACCACCCGAAATTATATTTGTCGTTGTTTTGTACATTGATTTGAAAAGTTTTTGTATGTATCAAAGGTTCGGACCTTGATCTACTAGTTACCCGATTTTAGTTGAATTCGCATAAGACATCTAGGAGGAGAAGAGTTCGTAAATTCTAAGCGTTTTGGTGATTTCTGCCGTACCCTGTTAATCGATTCGAAACTTTTTCGCATACATCAAAGGTTCATGTCATAATTGAAAAGGGACCCAATTTTGGTTGAAATCGGACCAAGGGTTTCGGGGGAGTTGGGTTCGTTAGAATGGACACACAAACACACACACATACAGACAGACATACCAATGTTTACATATATAGATAATACCCAAGGCTTCCCTAAAATAATTGGATTACTATTCAGTCAGTTAAATGCCATACGTGATATACGCTTTGGACCATTATGTCTCAAAAGAGACATGACTGACCGGGCAGAAGATTATCCCGCAGTAGGTTGTCATTGCTTTTTGTGGTAGAATGGTTTCCAGCCAAGGCTATAGAACCCAATCTGTCCTATTATTTAACCCATAGCTGGAGGAAAGAGACGGATTAATATCTTTCCCAAGGGTATTTGTGCGCAAGTGAATGCAAGGAATTCAACTGGAATTCGAACTCGGCAACCCGATTTGTCGTTCCGAGTCGATATCCACTGCACCACAACGCACATTGCAATTGCATGTTTAAAATGGAAATAAAACTTAACAACGTTTAAAACATATTTTGTATCTAATGTAGATGTCTAGTCGTCTTTTTCACTTTCACGTGATACTACAAATTTCAGGAAAAGTATCACCTTTCCTACAACAACAATCGCGCTTTATCTTAGGCAACAGACATAATTTCCAGGCACCCAAACAGTTTCTATTCCACTACTTGCAAAATGGGATCTACTTTTCTTCTTCCCATAAAAAGCGCATTAATATTTTAAAATCTGTGATATGGTTTTAAAAAAAAAGAAAAAAAAAGAAAGACTATTTTTGAACGCAACACTCATTCCTTCTCACTCGGTAGTCGAGTAGTTTTTCGTTTTCTTCGTCCAACGCTTCTTATCGTCTCGGCTCCTTCGTTCGCCGACCTCTTCTCGCAAAGAAACTGGACTGGAATTCAATATCTACGCTGGGATGTACATGTATTGCTAGAGTGAGTAAACAGAACGGATTACTTTCGGAAGTCAGTAGTTGTATTCATCCGCGTAGGGATTTCTGAAATCTACCAGCGAATGTTTGGATGCGAGGAAACAAGATCAGAACGACGGAGAAAAGTTTACGGAAAAAAAGCATATAATTAATAAATAAATGAATAAATAAATAAATAATAAAAAGTATCTATTTTAGTTTTATAAAATACATTTTTAAATTTATTTTTTAATTCCGTTTTTTACATCTTCTTTCTTTTTTTTCGTTCTTTTAATTCATTTTTCAATTCTTTTAAATTTTCTTTCAATTCATTGAATATTTTTATTTTATGTTTCGATTTTCTTTCTTAATGTTTCTTCTCGCTTTCTCGTATCTATCTATCTATCTATCTATCTATCTATCTATCTATCTATCTATCTATCTATCTATCTTATTTTGCTCATATCTCTCTTATTCTGTTCATATCTATCTATCTATCTATCTATCTATCTATCTATCTATCTATCTATCTATCTATCTATCTAATTCTGTTCATATTTGTCAAGGGAGACAATTCTCCCCTAACAGTTGATTGACTCTTTACAAAAAGGGAAAAGAACAACAACAACATGGCACCACGTGTGGACAGTAAATTATTATCCCACCCAATCCTGCTGTATCCCGGTTGGTGAGAATAAAAAAAAAGAAAATTATTGTGTTTCAAAATATATTTAACTGTTTGCTATATTTTATTGTTCCTGATATTTGTGATTAGAACAATATCTATCTATCTATCTATCTATCTATCTATCTATCTATCTATCTATCTATCTATCTATCTATCTCAGTCTATTCTATCTATCTATCTATCTATCTATCTATCTATCTATCTATCTATCTATCTCAGTCTATTCATATCTATCTATCTATCTATCTATGTCTGCTCATATCTATCTATCTATCTATCTATCTATCTATCTATCTATCTCAGTTTGTTCCTATCTATCTATCTATCTATCTATCTATCTATCTATCTATCTATCTCAGTCTATTCATATCTATCTATTTATCTATCTATTTATCTATCTATGTCTGCTCATATCTATCTATCTATCTATCTATCTATCTATCTATCTATCTATCTATCTCAGTCTATTCATATCTATCTATTTATATATCTATTTATCTATCTATGTCTGCTCATATCTATCTATCTATCTATCTATCTATCTATCTATCTATCTATCTATCTATCTATCTTAGTCGATTCATATCTATCTTAGTCGATTCATATCTATCTATCTATCTATCTATCTATCTATCTATCTATCTATCTCAGTCTATTCATTTCTATTTATCTTGTTTCTCTTAATTTGACTTTGTTTAGTGAGTGATGATTGGTGTTCGAAGCACCTAGGATCGAACCTTTATACTTGATACTTGCCTTCAGCTCTCCTAGCAAAAACTGAATTCACTTTCTTTTACTATCTCTGTGTATCTAAACTATTTACTTCATAGACAAAGACATAAGAAACGATATTCAGAAGTTTCAAGGTTGCAGTTCTTACAATAGTGCAGAAAATCGATAATATATATATATATAAAGGCAAGATGTTTGTGTGTGTGTCTGTTTATCTGCCTGTATGTTTGTATGTTTTTCAGCCCTTTTATTTTAGTTTTTGCTTTGGGTTTGGCTCTAAGTAGGTATAATTGTAGTTCTTAGTCTCAGCCATGATACCATTTACTCAGAGGACTTATTTAGCCTTTAAAATTCAGTTTACGACGAAAAACACTTATTTGATATCGATACCAGGAAATCAAAATTTGACTTACATCCATTCATTTTTCTTTCAGTCTATGGTTTCGCTTTAACTGGAAACAACTATTGCTTTTTAGTCTTTCGTGCCAACGTCCAAAGAGTCTGAGCTCCAGGACCATGGATTAGTTTTTAGCTTTCATTACACCCGAGCAACGCCGGGCTATACTGCTAGTTGAAAATAAATACAAAACAGAGACATGTCAAGATAGATTTTTCCATCTTAAATAAATCAACAATGTTTTTCAGCAATTTTTAAGAAAAACTTGAGATTTTTCCTGTTAAAATGTTGAAGAATTTTAGTGAAATCAACAATGAATTTTTTAGTGTTTTTTTTGTTGTTTTGTTTGTATTTGTTGTTTTTCTAGACTTAGCATAAGCAAAACAAAAACATGAATTCAAACAAAAAACAAAACAAAACAGTATGACCCCAACACGCGAGAGAATTAGCAATATTTTAATATTCAGTTGTACTAAGTCTAATTTTTGACGTAATTAGATAGGTTCGCCTATCGTCCGATTCACAAATCCTCCCCAGTCTTTTGAACAGGAATCGAGGTTTATCCAGTTTTTTTTTTTTTTCCTTTTTAGGATTGCGTTTCCGGATCCTTCTAAATTCTGCTTCAGTTTGAGGATGTTGTTTCTTCTTTGTGGCTCTGGTTCTGGGCATGACGGTAAACTGCATCCAGAAGCAATGCCTCTGATTGAGAGATTGTGAGAACCACCTCTTAAATGCTGTTGTTCCCAGGTCCACCCTGACCCTGAGTGGTCGCACCTGTTAGGGTCCCAGCTATGGGCAAATAGTTAACCCCCAAACTGGGGCCAAAACACTATGAAAATATAAAAATACACTTTCATAGAAATATATGCATAAAACAGACTTTTATAGAAAGATATACATTTTTGAAGGAAAAAAAATTATTACCATAATACATTTTTGAAGGAAAAATTATTATTAGCAATACATTTTTGAATACAAAACTAGAAGACATTTTCAATTTTCTAAAATAAAAAACAATTTCATCAAAATCTGACTAAATCAAACTTCTCACTATAACTGAACATTAAAAATACCTTTTAAACTCAACCTTTTTGGGCATTAAATAATCCACAGAGGTATTGGTATGCCGTTAAACAACAAAACTCATACAAACAAAAAATTTTGTAACTCTTGATAATTTTATCTTTTTGTTATCTATCCTTACACAAATCTACACACAGTAACCCTCTATCTACTGAGTGGTTCTTGGGTCTTCTAGTTGATGAACATTTAGTAAATATATATATACAGTACTGTGCAAAAGTATTAAGACAAGAACTATTTTAACTTTAATGAGGCAGCAAAATAACTGCGACAATTTACCAATCGCACCTAGTATATATACAGTACTGTGCAAAAGTATTAAGACAAGAACTATTTTATCTTTTATGAGGCAGCAAAATAACTGCGACAATTTACCAATCGCACCTAGTATATATACAGTACTGTGCAAAAGTATTAAGACAAGAACTATTTTAACTTTAATGAGGCATATTGACAAAAAATAAACAATTTAATTAAAGTAATTTTATTTAATTTACTCAACAAATGCTTTTACAAGAAAAAAAATACTTGTTACAAAATAAATTTCATATTTAGTATAATAGCCTTTTGCTTTGATCACAGCCTTCATTCTGTCAAGCATTGGCAACACAAGCTACTTCAATGTATTTAATGGTATCTAATGCGAAGCAGCTTGTATTTGTTTCCAAAGTGTGTCTTGCAAAGTAACATTAGATTTATCAATTTTTTTTATCCAAACTATCCCATAGATGTTCAATAGGATTGAGATCAGGTCTTTGTGGGGGCCAATTTAAATACCGAAGCCTTCCTTCCTCTTACTTTTTAGTTAAATAATTCTTACAAAGGTTTGAAGTATGTTTAGGGTCATTGTCTTGTTGATATAAATATATATATATATATATATATATATATATATATATATATATATAAATGTAGTTAGAAAAAAGCAAATATTGATTAAGATAGTGGGAGTCACAAAGGGCCCCCAATCAGGTTTGTCCGCTATCCGGTCAAGTGTTCAGGGGTAGTATGCACCGGCCTTCTGTATGTGTATGTGTGTGTGTGTGGGGGGGGGGTGTAATCCTGTGTGTCTGTTTACTTTACATTCCAACTAAAAGGACAAAAATTGAAATATACGTCGAAAACTCTTGAATGATTAGGTACAAAATGGACAAAATTGCGAACTTGAAAGAAACGAAACGAAACGAAACGAAACTTATCGAGGAAAAAAAAATTGTGATGATTGGGGGATGTATCCGGCTGAAGTTGACACATTTATAGCTTTGTGGTAGGGGCCGAGCTACGTGAAAAAGCTCATTGCTTACCCACATTGACAGACCTAGGAGAAAAGACGAGTAGTAGTCAAGCTAAAGACGAGAGATCAGTTTTATGAGAAGGTCCCACCCCGCTACCGTAATCTAACGAGTACGTCATGTACCATTTAAGATTCACGAGGTGGGGCAGCCGAAGAGGGAGAGTGGTGAAAAATAGAAACCTATTTTTCTCTCTCCCTTCCCTCCTTCATTTCTGTTTATTTTACGATGTTTATTTTTAACATATGTTTTCTTTCGTTTTGTTTTGTTTTTTATTACGCCTTTTTAGTTTTACTTTTATGTTTTTTGTCTCTCAACCTGACAAATGACAGAAGATTTTGGGAGTGGGCACCAAGAATCAGTACTTCATTTATGTGCCATATCGATTTTAAGACATGGCTCTCCACTACTTTATATCCTTCGTAGACCTCTCACTAAGCAACGTTTTTCATATGTGGTGCAGTGGATATCGACTCGAAACGACAAATCGGGTTGCCGAGTTCGAATTCCAGTTGAATTCCTTGCATTCATTTACGCACAAATACCCTTGAGAAAGTTATTAATCCGTCTCTTCTCTTTAATTATGGATTAAATAATAGGACAGATTGGGTTCTATAGCCTTGGCTGGCAACCAGTTTATCGCAGAAAGTAATGGCAACCAATTGCGGGATAATCTTCTGCCCAGTCAGTCATGTCTCTTTCGAGACATGATCACCCAAAGCGTGTTTCAAGTATGGCACTTAACTGACTGCCTGAATAGTTGAAAAGACAATTAAAGCTTCTACTGGGCATAAAGTGGGGAATCGGTTTTCTTTTGTCATGAAGTAATAAACTAATCCCCCACTAATTACTACTTATTAATATAATAATATAATTCACCAGTCTACTGCAGAAAGCAATGGCAACCTACTGCCCAGTCAGTCATGTCTCTTTCGAGAGATGATCGTCCAAAGCGTGTATCACGTATGGCACTTAACTGACTGACCAATCCTACCAGTCCATGTTCTTCCACCTGTTTGCAAAATCTCGTAAGTTACTCGCTGTTACACCCTTTCTCACCCTCTCACGCTCTCCTATTCCCCTTCTTATTCCCACGTAATGCAAGAAAAACAAACCCTGTAAAATAAAACAAGGGTTTAAAGAAGAAACATCATGCCAGGAAAGAGTTGTCCCCCAATGGAATAACACTAAGAAAAAAGAAAAAGAATCTTCATTTATGAAATTTGACAGAGTTCCTTTTTTTAAATAAATCTCATGCACCAGGCACTGCCATTTTTTTTATAAAAAAATAGCCCAGATTTCCCTAATTTTATAAATTATTTTTTAATAATTAAACACCACGACCTTATCGATAGAAAGTGAACGTTATGAGGATATCGATTGACTCTTGACTTAAAAAGCTCAAAAATAAACTGTTCAGGAAAAAAATAAAACAAAAAAAATCACGCAGGAGTCTGTTCTACAAAGTAGGAGAAAAAACTGAGTGGAAATGTTTTCTAACATCTTACTTTTGGAACACAGGAGGTGGGGCGTAAATGAAGGTGATTCGACTCCGTGGAAGTAACATAACAGTAAAGTTCAACTAGTGGAACTGAAAAAACAGAACGATCACCTGAACATTTGCCACGAGAAAAATTGTCGCAAAATAACGTTAAGATGAAGAGATTTTCTATCAAAACTGAAAAGCGAAGATTGAGCAGCTCCAATTCAAATATAATTGCAATACTCGATTTTTTGACATTATTTACTGTTATGTTATATCTAGACTTACCTGTCACCTTTCTGATAATAGTTCTATTAAAAAACAATTCTTAGAAAAACATAGCCATTTCTGTAATATCAGACAGATTTTAGTCGATAACACAATAATACTCACACATACACACAGTAAAAAGAACCTTCAGATATTGGAGGCCATCTACATTAAATCAAAGCAACCCACACTCAATAAAACCACAGTTCAACCTAGTCACAACACATTACATTACATATATGTTTTGTTGTTAACATTTCGGTCTCTCACGTGGTAATACAACCGCATTACTAACTGACGACCTGCGTCTGCTATTCGGTGACTGTTATCATCGCATAGCAATGTTTTATGTCAGCATGAGAGAAAATCATCTTTGATGGTTGATATCTTTATGTTAACGTTCCTACAACCACTCTAAAGATGACTCATGGGAACCGAAAGCTTAGAACTAGCGTTATAAAAATCCAAAATTTTGGACAATTTTTGTTTTTATTTTCACCAGAAATTAAAGCCAGAATACGATGTTTAGAACGTCTCATGATTAAACATAATATACATTCATTGTCTGCTATATTTAACAATATACATTTTTTTCCAATCTTTTCACTGTTTTCTTTTTCGTTTTTGTTTTTTTTTTTTCAATTGGAGTAGATAGACTAAACTATCGCCCGGTTCACACTCCACCCATGTTTATTGAACAGGTGTAGAGGCTCATCCCTTGTTCCCTGTTTAGGATGTGGTTTCCGGCTTTCTTTTTTTCCAATCTTTTCACTGTTTTCTTTTTATTTATTTATTTTTTCAATTGGAGTAGATAGACTAAACTATCGCCCGGTTCACACTCCACCCATGTCTATTGAAAAGGTGTAGAGGCTCATCCCTTGTTCCCTGTTTAGGATGTGGTTTCCGGCTTTCTTTTTTCCAATGTTTTCACTCTTATGTAGCCCCTCTGCACATCAGTGGCGTTACTGCCTTGCTCGGGGTGATATGATTAAATACAATATATATATATATATATATATATATATATATTGTTTTTCTTTCATCCGAAGTGGAAGAGTAGGAAGGTAAATTCCAAGAACCTGATCCTAATTAATATTTTAAAATTTTTAATATTAAAAAGTGATGCAGGTGGAGAGCTCAATGTACTTAAGATTACAGAGCCAATATAAATTAGAGAAAATTTTCAAAATTCAAAGGTGTCGGATGCACATTTCGACATGGCATCTCTAACAGAGATTCCACGTCACGTCAGCGACATTGTTTTGTTCCAAATGGCGAAGGCCCTGGGGTAAAGGGGGAAGGGGCAAGGTTAACAACGGTCAAGAATTGAGAGTTCCCTTAAGTGCGCGTTGTTTGTTTTTATTTTGTCGACCGCACAGTATAGTAGGGCCCGTTGGGCACCGTCTGTATGAAAATGAACGCCCTGACGCTATTTACTCCGCCAGAAATGTGAAAACGGTATGCTGTACTGCTTGGCATTCACAGCGTAGGCTCCAATGCCAACATTTCAGAATGTTTGGATGTTAATCTGAGGTCAGTGCAGAAAATTCGGAAAGAGCTGACTGAGTTTAATGGTGATTACGAAGGTGTTTGGAGTGATCACTAGTGATGGCGATGCTATGTCTCCATTCATCTTTTCAACAGGGCATCAGACCCAACACAGAGGCCTACATCAAGTGCCTTGACGGGATTAGTGCTGCCCTGGTTCAGTTGGGTGACTGCTGGAATACCTCTCTGTCTGGCAACAGGACACCGCATCATGCCACTCATACAGGAGAAACCATTCATAACTGTCAGACAATTTCTGCGACCACATCACGCCTTATCTCCGGCTACTAACTCCCCAGACTTCACCTCGTTGATTATTATGCGTGGGGCGCAATTGAAAGAGAGACCAACAAAACTCTTTAAAACTTTAAAGAAAAACTGGAGGTGAATATTATGGCAGTATTCACCAACTTAAACAAGGAGACTGTCCAGAAGATATGCAGGAGATTCCGAAGTCGTCTGGAAGCCGCTGTTGAAGACAATAGCGATTTTATTGAATAAATTTATTCTTTAGTATGTCAAGATATTTTTGTGTAATTTTTATAAATATATCTTTTAAAATAAGATGTCAATGTTATTTTCATTTTTGCATAACTTAAATGACAATTTATTCATCTTACCTTGTATATATTAAACCTCAAATGATAAAACCCAATTAACGCTTAGATGTCTTCACTTTCTTTTATGTGATATGGACCTTTAGGACGTTGTTTCTCTACAACGTCTTGTTCTTTGTAATTCTTGATAATTTTTTTCTTTTTGTTATCTCTCCTAAACCATTTTTTTTCCTACCATCCGTTTCCTCAAGTTTCAACGTATTGAAAAATATTTATTGCGGAAGTGAATCAAGCCACAACAAAGAAAAAGGTAAGAAAGTTTTTTAAATATAAAAATATAAAATATTCTTATTTTCGTTTTTTTTTTTTTTCTCTCGACAGGCTCCAAAGGAGAATCAATGATGTGATAGGTACTGACTTGGCGGCTCGACTACAGCCACTTTCTCACCGACGCGATGTTGCTTCCCTCTGTCTGTTCTATAAATATTTTCATGGCTTCTGCTCCGACAAACTTAAGTCACTGGTGCCCCTGCCATATGAGTTTACTCGTGCAACCAGACTGTCATCTGGGTCCCACCCATTCACAATTAGATCAACCAAATGCAGCCGACAATTTTACTCCTGCAGCTTCTTTTCTCGCACTTCCCGCCTGTGGAACTCTCTTTCATATTCTTGCTTTCCTGACGGCTACAACCTCCAGGAATTTAAATGCAATGTCAATACTCATCTCTTAACCACTTGACTCCAGTTCTTTCTACATCACCTCGTGTATCTTTTTCTTTCTCTTTACCTTTGCAACTGTCATCACACCTGTATTCCCATCCTTTTCTTACTCCTTTCTCTGACACCTCCTGTAACTGGTTCGTCTTTCTCTTTATTCTCCTCCTGTCTAATCTTTTACTCTTATGTAGTCCCCTGTGCATCAGTCTTTCTATATCACCCTGTATATCTTTTCCTTTCTCTGTACCTTTGCAACTGTCATAACACATGTATTCCCATCCATCTCTTGCTTCCTTTTCTGACACTCCCTGTAACTGGTTCGTCTTTCTCTTTACTCTCCTCCTATCTAATCTTTCTCTCTTATGTAGCCCCCTGCGCATCAGTGGTGTTACCGCCTTGCTTGGGGTGAAACGATACAAAAAATACAACTAAATTTCTTGCAGTCCCTTATTTGTAGTTGCTTTTTAAGATGAAAAAAAAAGTTATTTCTGCGCGTGTATATGTAAAAAAAGAAAAAAGAGGACAAGAAAGTAAGGTAGAAAGGGTGAAACAGTAAGGGGATTTGTTTTAAGACGTCGTGTCGTGAACTGTTGCAGTCTCTTGCCGTTCCTTACTAGTTTGTCCAGTCTTTGCTTATATATTCTCCAATGGGATCAAAAAAACATTTTTATTGCCGTCGAGAAAGCTACTCGTTGGTTGAAAAATGTTATTTTTTTCTTTTCAGATGATTAATTTATTAACCGTAATACGCGAACCCTTCGACTCAGCAAGATTGCTTGTCATTTTGCTTATTTATTGACTGCTTTGGCGTTTATTTCCGTCTTTGCGCTACATATTGTAGAAAGGTTTTCTTCCCGCAAATGAAAAAAAAAGTTTTGTTTTTTTTTTCTAAAAAGAACGATTAGATTTTATTTTTCAAGAAAACAATATTCTTGCCCACTCTGCAAAGTTCAGCAAAAATTAACTCGTGAACAAGTCAACCAAGGTCAGGTCTTGGCCTAGCCTGGCCAGAGCCTAGGACTGAACCCTACAAAAAGTATATGGTTTCACATTAAACGCAAACTAATCGGAAAACATTTTTCAACCACTCGTCAACTGTTTGAAGCCGTCTACATTGAATGGATCGACATTGGTTTGTATTTTATAAACATCTGTTTGCAGGTCTACTCACAAGGCTTGAACGATTACAGAATTCAAAGGAAACAAAAACCTCTCCCATACTAAGTCGCTTTATTTATTTGTCTAATTCTTGCTTATTTATTTACCAGTCTTTTGCTGTTATGACTGGTAAAAGCTTAATATTTTACCATTTCGGGCTTATCCCATTTTTTTTTTTTTTTTTTTTTTTCACAGATATACATTTCTTTCCGAAATATTTTTAAAACATCTACTCTAGGTTTCTACTCGCGTTTTACGGTATAAAGGGCGATTGTCTACCCTGAGTATTTAGACAATTTTCTGGGACCATAGATCAAAAGCTTGAAAGAAAGTTTAACTTTTGTAGGTAATGTCCATAAGCACTTACAACTTGACAGACAAAGAGATTTGATCAGACCTATTGTCAAAGCGATAAAGTCATTAAAACTCAAGCGGGTTATTGAGAGTGAAAAAAAATGAGAAGACATTATTAATTAGAAAAGGCAATAAAAGAAAGGATCCAGGAAAAGAGGTGATGATGATTGGCGTTACAGTTAAATCTTTGAAGATTGTAGTGAAGCAAGAAACCGGAAAAAGAGTTTCACTGGCGGGAAATGAGAGAGAAGAAACTATCAAATTAGAACTTACCGTTCCATAGAATTGTTTCATCAGAAAACGATGAGACCTAGCTGATAATCTAGTAGTACGTTTCAATTCATGTGGTACCTTTTTCATGTTCCGTTTATATTTCCGAAACTATTTACATTGTTCGAACCGTTGTTCTCATCTTTATTGTCATATTCACAACGTTTCGATCGTTGTTGGCTCCGGCCTTCTTTAGGATCTGTTTTATATTTCTGAAATAAGGCATTTTAACTATTTACACTATATACATCTTTCGGGCTGTTTTCCTGATCTTTATTGTCATATTCACGACGTTTCGACCGTTGGAGGCTGTGGCCTTCTTCAGATGATAGTAGTTAGAATTTTGAATTGAACCCTTTATTTCGTTCACGTGTATGTGTAGGAAAGAGAGAGAAAGAAAGAGGAGGGGGCGGTGTAAACGAGCATCAGTCTTTTTTTGTTTTTGTTTTTTTTTGTTTTTTTTTTGTTTTTTTTTTTGTTTTGCAATTATGTACTCGGAAACGCCGAATATGTAGAGACGCTATTTTAAATTTTTTAGTTTTATTTAATTTTTAATTTTTTTTTTTTTTTTTTCGTCAGACGTGTCTGGACGCATAACTTAGTCGATCTCGTTCAGTGTCCCTACGCTTTTGCATTTATCATTTTTGTTTTTAGTGTTTCCCTTATTGTGATAACAATATCTGCCAAGAAATGTTATCAGAACCTGGACCCAAAATTACTGTGAACGATTTGGCAATCAGTGCACTTTCTAGACAAATTGAAATTTCTTTTAATCACAGCAATTTCTTCTTTCTGCGTCTTTTCCCCCTCTTTTTTTTTCTTTTTGATTTTTGCTTCCTTTTTTTTCTCTCTCTCTTCTACTTTTTGCGCTTTTTCCCTTCTTCTTCGTCGTTGTCATTTTCTTGCGTTTTCACCCCCACCACTTCTCCCCTCCTCCTCCATCTTTTTTCTCTTTCTGTTTCTTCTTCCGTCTCTTTCCGTTCTACTTTATTTCCGTTTTTTCTCTTCTTCATAGATCCCAACTTTTTTACAGTGAAACCGATAAAATGCAACCGCAACTTCTACTCCAACAGTTTCTTTTCTCGCACTTCCGGACTGTGGAATTCCCTTCCACATGATTGCTTCCCCGACGGCTACAATCTCCAGGAGTTTAAATGTAAGGTCAATAGACACCTCCTAACACACTAACTCGCTCCCATTCTTTCAAACACTCTTCCCATCTGCCCAACCCTCATCCTCGGTATCCTTACCCATCTATCTCCTTCCTTCTGTCATTTCCTACACCTAACCACTCCTCCTCTTTACCTTCCCCTATGTAGCCCCATGCGCAATAGTGGCAATGGAATGCCTTGTTTGGGGTGAAATGATTAAAAAAATCTTCTTCTTCTTCTTCTTCTTCTTCTTGCAACAACGAACAGGATCAGCCACTTGTTAAACAATTGGTTAATACTTTTTAAACTGAAGTGACAAAACAGTTTTCGATGCTAAATATATTTTTTTTAAATTCATCAATATGAAGTCATAGTTGAATCAATAGTTACATTTTAAAATCATGTTTGTTTGGAAAACATTGCTATTTTATATTCGGTTAATTAGTTTCTTTATACAATTTACACTTGCTTTAAAAAATGACAGAGTCACCAGACAATCCTACAATTTACTACGTAAATGCATTGTGAATGCTTTTCCTCCATTTTGTTTACTTATTCGTTCTTCATTATTATAATTTTCCTGTCGGTCAACATTAGGAACTCTGATTAACTCATTTGTCGTTATTGCGTTGCATATTTCAAAATCTACTTTTGCTTTTCTGATGTGGCTTTTCTAAGTTAGAAAAATGGACTGGCAACCGACAAGCCTAGATTAAGTTCATTCAGACATAACAATAGTAGTTTTCTCGAAATTTAACAAGAAAAAAAAAATCAGGTAAAGTAAATTGTGATTCTTCTAAGAGACATAAGTGATAAAATAATAAATGTACAGGGGAAAATATAAATAAACTCCGAGCAAGGCGTGAACTCGCGATTCCCTAGCAAGAATAAAGACAGGGACTAAAATAAGAGTAAGACGCTCAATAGAGTAAAGGTTCTCACACATTTATTTATTTGCTTGACACGCACACAAAAACGCATGCACACAAATACACTCACGCAAACACACACACACACACACGCACACACACACGCGCACACACACACACACACACACACACGCGTGAGCGCGCGCACACACATATATATATTCTTAAGCTGCCTGAAAAACAATTATCTGTTTAAATCACAAAATCTGTACATGTTTATTTTCTGTTGGTAAAATCAAATGAATCTTACAGACACTGATTTATTTAGATTAGACCAGGTCTGGCACAAGGCTTTCCTTCGTGTGACACATGAAAGAAATGAATTGTGGTTGTTCTTAACTGTTCCTGTTTTATATCGGCTTACGGCAATACCACGTAGAAACGCCGTACGATCACCGAAATTAAGCAATATTGATCCTGGTTAGTACCTGGATGGGTTACCGCTTGAAAATAAGAGGTGCTTTAACCTTGCGTGTGAGGGTGGTGTAATCGATAAATGATACGGAATTGTTAGTGGAAGGGCAGAGTTCCAATTCTAGTCGGGTTCGTTATAATCACTCGTCCATAAATATCCTTGGGAAAAGTAGGGCTCCACCTCTTCTGTAACTATGGGTTAATTAATAAAGTTTGCATCACTAACGTGAAATAAAATGTTATTACATTATGAAATTATTGAATAAATAAATAAATAATAATAAATATTTAATAATCTGCAAAGGGTTGATAAGACGTAAAAAACAAATGAATGAATGTATGGCGATTTTTTACACGTAGTTTAGATGTGACACAAAGCCGAAAGTACAGGGCACCTAGTGAGGACCGAACTCACTATTCAGTTGCATTTGATTTAGTGAGGCAACCGTGTTAACCTTTTGACCACGTCGAGGTATTTATCATATCTCATGTATGCCGTCAAACATGTTCTGACAATTGTGCACCAACAGCCATTGAACATTATTTGTTGTTTAATGCTATAAGACTATAAATCCACACACACACACACACACACACACACATATATATATATATATATATATAATGTCAATCTATGTAGCTATTGGGTAGCGGCTCGGAGGTTCGAATTGTGACAATTGTGCACCAACAAGCCATATTGAATTGAACATTATTTATTGTTTAATGCTATAAAACTTCGCTTTAAATGACCAGGATTTTAGATCCTTTTTTAGTGTGGCAAATCCACACACACACACACACACACACACACACACACACACACACACACACATACATACATACATAATGTCAATCTATGTAGCTATTGGATAGCGGCTCGGAAGTTCGAATTCCAGTCGCGCTTGTTGCATTTTATTTTATTTTTTTTAATCAATTCACACCAAGCAAAACACAAGGGGCTACTGAGACTGAAAAGGGAATGAAAAGACTTTAGAAGGAAACAGAAACCCAATCCTAAATCAAGGCGATAATGTCACTAAGATGCAAGTGGCTACTGAGGGTGAAAGAGAATGAAAAGACTTTAGAAGGAACCAGAAACCCAATCCTAAATCAAGGCGATAACGCCACTAAGATGCAAGGAGCTACTGAGAGTGAAAGAGAATGACAAGACTTTAAAAGGAAACAAATACCCATTCCTAAATCAAGGCGATAATGCCACTAAGATGCAAGGGGGGTACTGAGGGTGAAAGAGAATGAAAAAACTTTAGAAGGAAACAGAAACCCAATCCTAAATCAAGGCGATAATGCCACTAAGATGCAAGGGGCTACTGAGAGTGAAAGAGAATGACAAGACTTTAGAAGGAAACAAATACCCAATCCTGAATCAAGGCGATAATGCCACTAAGATGCAAGGGGTACTGAGAGTGAAAGAGGATGAAAAGACTTTAGAAGGAACCGGAAAACCAATTCTAAACAAGAAACAAGGGATAAACTTCTACTCCTGTTCAAATATCAGGGTTTTCCACTTTTTTTTTTAATAAAAAAGACCCTGATATAACATGGAGGATAGTAAAAAAAAACCCAGACCTTACAACGCTGGTGATGTCTGCAGATTGTGTCAAGAAGAAAAGTCAGCCATTATATTATTTCCAGAACAAACAAAAAATTACTGAATGAAAGATCAGAAGTAATGTCCAGATGTAATCTCATCTATAGATACATCTTAGGATCATACAAACCTGGATGAAAGTGTTTTAAAATCCTTAAGGTAACTCCTCCCTAATTTTGAAAATGTTGAGTTATTTAAAAATTCTAGTCGTGCGTTCGCGAAAATCGCCGATATACGGTTAAAAAAGACTGGAAAATCAGTTATTATAAATGGCCTGAAGATACCAAAAGGCTGAAACCTAGGTTGCATAAATAACTTAAATATTTAAAAGCTCTACAATATGAATTTATTGAGCACTTTTTTATACACCTGGTTACTAATCTAATTTAATTATGAAACATGCTGGGAGGAAATATTGGCCTACCTGAGAGTCACCTACAATTTCAGCCCACACATAGATCGTAAACTGATACTGATATCTTGTCTGTATTGTACCCTGATGATTCCAAATGTTGGCTGTGTAAGTTTGTTGCTCCATCTCTTCCAAATGTTACGTCATCAGTAACAAGTCTGAAGAGAAAAGCAACGAATCGTCACTTTATTCAATAAACCATCGGAAAAAGTTCTCCGGCGGTGAGTGATCAGAGGGCGAAAAGCCCTGCACACGTTGCTAATGATACAGATATCAGAAGTACCTCCATCCGGTACAATGAGACGTATGACTTACTAGTACAAATTCATGCCTGGATCATCTCCGACAGAATCTAGAATGTTTTCTTCGTGGACAGGCGTTTCCTCGATTCATATTTTCTAGTGCCAGGGACCCTGTTTCATTAACGCAACAATAAAAAGCAGCAAAGGTTAGATGACTCGGCTGCTTTCGGTTTAATACAGACATGCTGCCACGCGTCCATTACCATTCATGCTGTCCGTAGGTAAAAATAATATCTGCCTGATCACGATATGAATATCCTGCCATTATTAAATGAAACACTTCTCAGTTCACTCCCTACTAAACACGTTATACTCGGAAGACAGACTATCCACAAATGTATACGAATTACAAATGTAACTTAGTCTACACGGCAACATAACGTCATCTACCCGAAACTTTCTTTAAACTTAATAAATAAATAAATAAAAACAAGGATTTGCAGTAGGCATGTTTATATGAACTTTTATTTTTGTTTTAGTGTGAGAAACCCAGTCTAAAAGTTTGTTAAAGTATTTTTAATGCACCCGCTGTGTGTGTATGTGTTATATATATATATATATATATATATATATATATATATATATATATATATGTACACACACACACACAGAGG
Organism: Ascarosepion bandense; assembly: GCA_037127315.1. Classification (NCBI taxonomy): domain Eukaryota; kingdom Metazoa; phylum Mollusca; class Cephalopoda; order Sepiida; family Sepiidae; genus Ascarosepion; species Ascarosepion bandense. Next base: position 1,278,272 of record JBBBDQ010000418.1, read on the forward strand.
ATGGTTGAAAAGTAGATGAACAGTAAATGATTACATTTATTCCACATACTGTCCACCTATTTTGGACAACCCTGTGTATGTATATATATATATATATATAATAACTTCTTTTATAAATTGAACTTTGTCTGTGTGTGTATGTCTGTGTGTGTCCGTTACCTATAGACTCCGAAACGGCTGAACCGATTTTTTTGAAAATTTACACACAGTTGTACTCTAAGCGTCGGCGAGTTTTCTTAGCTAGGTTTTGTGTCGACGTACCCCCGATAAATATTAAAAATCGATAATCGAAAAAATCGGGCTATAGAAGGAGTGGTCCGATTTTAATCAAATTTGATACACTCATAGACAAAGACATAAGAAACGATATTCAGAAGTTTTAAGGTTGCAGTTCTTACAATAGTGCAGAAAATCAATAATATACATATATATATATATATATATATATATATATAAAAGGCAAGATGTTTGTGTGTGTGTCTGTTTATTTGTCTGTATGTCCTTTATACAAATCCACAATTTTTATCTGATTCTCACCAAACTTCAAAATTTGACTTATATCCGTTCATTTTTCTTTCAGTCTACGGTTTCACTTTAACTGGAAACAACTATATATATATATATATGTGTGTGTGTGTGTGTGTGTGTGTGTGTGTGTGTGTGTGTGTGTGGATGTTAAACAAAACACTTCCCAGTTAACTCACTACTACGCACGTTAAACGAGCCACAAATGTACACGAATGACAAATGTAACCTAGTCTACATGACAACACAGCGCCATCTACCGTAAACTTTCTTCAAACTTACTAACTCAGAAGCGAAGAATTTTCGGATATATGTTTATATGGACTTTTGTCCTTGTGTAAACCTTCTCAAAGTTTTTAAAAGTATTGTTGATACACCCTCTGTGTGTGTGTGTGTGTGTGTGTGTGTGTGTGTGTGTGTGTGTGAACAGAATAAGTAATAGGCAAACAGGTAAGAAAAAGTGCCTTTAATCTAACATGTTTTGCTGTAGAGGCCTGCAATTTGGTGTGGCTGCTTTGGAATCTTAGGCACATCTTTGAACCCCAGACATTACCAAGACAACGGATTGATAATCCTCCACTAAATTAATCCACAAAAAAACGGATGAACTCGAAAAGGATCTGATAACATTTTTCAAAAACCACGATCTGAATATTACCACCATAACTAAAGCTAAAATCTTAAATTTCTTAGATGTTACCTTCGACCTGAGCAATGGTCTGTACAAACTGTACATTAAGGACGCAAATAATCATATATACATCAACGGGGAATCAAATCACTCCCAGAGAATCATTAACAACCTACACAAATCTGTCCAGTTTCGTTTAAGCACCAACTCTAGCAATAATGAAATTTTTGACAATTTTAAAATTAAATACATTAATGCTTTAGAAAAAAGTAAACTCAACACTAGTTTAGAATACTCCGTTAAACCCAAGGCTGGCAGAAATAAGCAGAAATCACGTGAACGTAACATGATTTGGTTTAACCCACCCTTCATCCGTAACGTCCAAACTCATATTGGTAAACTCTTCCTTAACTTAATTCAGAAACATTTCTACCATTCACTCACACTAAAAAAAAATCTACAACAAAAACAATGCTAAAGTCAGTTATAGTTGCGTTACAAACATAGATAAATATATATTTCCCAACTATGATATCAAATAAATATTTGGCCCACATAAAGATCACCAGTTACCTAACTAATAGCAAAAATAGCCCTCCTAAAAATAATTGCAATTTCCGAAAAATAAAACCTGCCCATTGAATAGCCAATGTATGTCTGAAAGTATTGTTTTTAGAGCTCGAATTCATTCAGATGATAATTAAATTTTACTTTGAAAGTACTTCTAACAGGTGGAAGATAAGATTTAGCAACCACATGTTGTCTTTAAACATTTCATACAGCAAAAGTACTGCTTTATCTCTACATTATTGAAAATTAAAAAAAAAACAAGAACACCGCAATTACCTGGAATATCATAACTAAATCCAAACATTACAATGGAAAAAGAGATAAATGTAATCTATGTCTTTTAAAAAACTTGTCACCTTAAACCATATAATTCTAATTTGCTTAATAACAAAGTGATTTAATGACCACATGTTGTCATAAAAAATACTTACTTAAATTAAAGACGGATGTGCGTTGTGGCGCAGTGGATATCGGCTTGGAACGAGGAATCGGGGAACCGAGTTCGAATTCCAGTTGAATTCCTTGCATTCACTTACGCGTAAATACCCTTGGGAAAGGTCTCTTCCTTCCAGTTATGGGTTAAATAACAGGACAGATTGGGTTCTATAGCCTTGGTCGGCAACCAGTCTACCGCAGAAAGCAATGGCAACCTACTGCGGGATAATCTTCTGCCCAGTCAGTCATGTCTCTTTCGAGACATGATCGCCCAAAGCGTGTATCGCGCATGGCACTTAACTGACTGACTTGATACAGATTCCTCTACGTTTACCCCTTTCTTTGCTTCTTTCTTTCTTTCTCCGCAATATTACTTTTAACATTTATGAATTAAACCCCTTTTATTTTATTTTAGCTCCCTACATTTTTTAATTTTTGAATTTAATTCTAAATTTTATTTTTTATTTTTATTTTCATTTTATTATTACTTTATTTTATTGTATTTAAAATTTTAAAATTTTAATTTTTTATCCACATGTATTATTTAAATTTTTACATTTCATGACTTACGCCCCTTTGATTTTTTTTCCCCTGCATTTTTTTATTTTTGGATTTTTTTTTTTTTTTCAGGACGTAGGTGATTATGACCTTTCACGTTCCCCTATCCCTGGTGGCTGTTAGCACGCTTTCTACTGTTACCCTACCCAAACCCCACTCTGCCATCCATATGTTCAGGGCCTTCAGAGATGTCATCCGTTGCTTTCCCTTCTCTCACTTTCCCTCTATCTGACTTGTGAATATCAGATTCTCCAAGCCTTCTTTCCTCATCACATATCCCGGGAACTTTAGCTGTCTTTTCTTGATGCCCAGTATTAATTTTCTTTTTGTTTCCATCCTTTCCAAAACCTCATCATTGCTCACATGATATCCGCAGCATCCTTCTGTAGAACCACATTTCAGTTGCTTCGAGTTTTTACTTCATCTTTGATGATATTGTCCAGAATTCACTGCCATATTGAAGAACTGACATCACATAGCAATCTAGTATTCTCTTCTTTCTTTCTAGCGAAATGTTCCTGCCGTCTTCATACTCTTGCTCGGCTTCTGGAATGCGTCCTTCGCAATGCTAATTCCCCTTAGGATCTCTGTGTCACACTTTCCGTCTTATGTTAGAACACTTCCCAGGTATTTAAATTTTTGTAGGTGCTTGATTCTAGTATCCCCCACCCGCATTTGGCATTTTGGGCTGCTCTTTTTTGCTGATGACCATGCATTCGTATATTTTTGTTTTTTGTTTTTTTGCAGTTTATTTGTAGTCGTTTTTTGTCACCCCCTTCAGTTACCTTCTGTAGGAGGTCTTGTAGTTTCCTTTCCGTGTCTGCTATCAGCATTGTATCATCAGCATACCTTATGTTGTTCATATTGTGGCCACCGATGACAAATACAGATATAACATCTAGGGTCCTCAGAATAGTCTCTCTGTACAAGTTGTATAGATCCGGTGAAAAGACTCATCCTTGTCTTACGCCTCTTTCTATCTTTGTATAATTTAAGTATCGTTAGACGTCCCATGGTCGTTGGTGCCAGTCGGGTAGGTTTGAGTATCTAAAACACTATTGATACACTAGGCTTTTCCAGCACTCAGGTTTAAAGAGAATGGTGAGAAAAAGGAAAAAGAATCCCGTTAAAGACAATTCTGTAGGCGGAAATCGTTTACTGATGACAGAAGTGAGAATAGAATGGCTAGACGAGTTCAAGTTGATAGAAAAACAATATAAAGTTAAATAATTACACTTTTTAAAATCAAACATTTTTTTTTTTGCAAAGAACAGAAACCGCACAACGAAGAAATCAACCAAATACAAATAAAATTCAAATATGATTAAAATAAATATATAAATAAATTTAAGTAAAAATGACTGCAAAATATTTTAGAGGATTATATATATATATATATATAAATCCGCATCAGACTTTATTATTGTTGTGGATTCCGGGTGAGGAACCGCACAAAATAATGAACAACCAATCAGCATCTTTTTTCGCACTTCCCCACTTCCCGCCTGTGGAATTCCCTTCCATTTACTTGCTTCCCCGACAGCTACAATCTCCAAGAATTTAAATGTATAGTCAATAGTCATCTCTTATCTCACTAACCTGCATCTTCTCTCTCATGCTCCTTTCTCCGTCCACTCCACTCTCATCAGTATTCTCATCCTTCTCTTACCCACTTCCTGACACTCCCTATAACCTGTCACTATTTCTCATAATTTTCGTCCTATGTAACCCCCTGCAAAAGAGTGGCAGTAAAATGCCTTGTTTGCGGCGATATGATTATGAAAAAAAAAAAGATATGGACATAGAAAATTATGTTATATTGAACGTAATATACAAACTTGAACGCAGGTTATTAAATCCAGAAATAGTATTAGTAAGAAATAAATATCTATAAGTTTAGGATGTGGTTTCCGGCTTTCTCCTTTCTAATCTTTTCACTCTTACGTAGCCCCTTGCACTTCAGTGTCGTTACCGCCTTGCTCGGGGTGATATGATTAAAAAAAAAAGTCTTGAAGTCGTTGGAAATAGGATATTCGTGTATATTATTCTAGCTGAGTGAAGCTCAGAGCTAGTCTGACCTCTGACGCGGTAGTCTCTGGGTAACTTCGGTATCTCTCGGTAACTTACGTATCAGTTCCGGTACTCTCCGATAACTCGCAGGGATTTCTACGATTACTCTCTCTACTCTATGGCAGCTACTGGTATTCTCTCTATGGCAGAAGTCGAGTCCATTATCATATACAAAGAGGACATCTCACAACAACTATAATGGAAAGAATATATATATATATATATATATATATATATATATATATATATATGTTCTTCACTACTCGCCGACATAATTATTGCAAAAAATTCGTAACGCATTGTTAAAGAGCAAGCACTCTGCAAGAGCTTTCATAACTAGTACTAAAGAAAATGAACCGACGCCTCACTATTGCCACTCTCTCCATGAACGTGACAGAAGATATATATATATATATATATATATATATATATATATATATATATAATAAATTGTAGTTTAGAACTTACAAATTAAGCTGTAATTTGTACATGTTCTAAAATATAATTTATAATAAATATTCATAGCTCTATTTCTGTATTGAGCACTGTTTTAAATTCATGTTGTGAACGTTGTTAATATTTTCTTCGTTCTTTCTTCACTTGTATATATATATATATATATATATATATATATATATATATATATATACAAAGATCTTTATTATAATATGGAGGATTATAATTTTAAAAAAACAAAGAAAAATATCTAAAATAACTGCATTTCTCTTAAGAGTATATAATCTTTATTAGAACTAATATTCTGCTTCTTTTGGTATGTTTAAGGAATTTTCTCCTTTTATGTGGCGTATACCTTCACCTTCAGGCCGTGGGCAGCATTTATCTTTTTACCGCCCATTTTTCTACTCATCCAATCAAATAAACCCGTTATATAGGTTACTTGCTGCTTCCTTCTGCCCATCCTTTACTCATTATGTCGTTTGAGCTTTAAAATTTCCAAAGTTTCGTTACTCCTAATATGTCAAGGAAAGTTCATTTGTTTTTAAGTGTAAAACGTTCACATGATCCGTCCATGGTCGTCTCAGCATCCGCATCTACAATCACTTCCTTGTTGCGTCGACGATAATATGAGGATGTAACTGATATCATTAGGAAATCTTCTTCAAATCTAAATAGATAGATAGATAGATAGATAGATAGATAGATAGATAGATAGATAGATAGATAGATATGAACAAACTCAGATAGATAGATAGATAGATAGATAGATAGATAGATAGATAGATAGATAGATAGATAGATATGAACAGACTGAGATAGATAGATAGATAGATAGATAGATAGATAGATAGATAGATAGATAGATAGATATGGATATAATGTGATAGATAGATTTTCACAAGTGCCTATTTTGTTTCTTCACAAACAAAATTTAAATCACAAAAAAGATTTTTAAATGTCAATTAAAGAAAGATAAGCAGAGCTCGTCATAATTAAAGAAGAAAACGCCAACAACAGGAATATTCGATCAAGCAATCAACAAATTGATAAAAGTCTATTAAAGCCAAAAAAAGCGTAAAAAAAAAATCACAGTAGTTAAAACGAAGGAAAAACTTCTTGGTCCTTGTTTTATGTTGTCAGTCTTTTTACTTTTTCTTTTTCTTTCTTTCTTTCTTTCTTTCTTTATTTTTTGACTTGAATGTTTTATATTGTAAATAAGTAAATTTTATTTTTAACACAAATCAGCTCCTAAGGTGAGACGTTTAATTAGTTAGTTTTTGGTGCGGGATAGCTCTGGTTCTGAGATAATTAGATGATTTATTTATTGGCGATAAGTTTGATTTTAAATTAAAATAGTATTCATAAATTAAAATTTCATTTATAAACATACCATTTCATCGTATAGTGTCAAAAACTCTTGTTCCTTGTTTATGTTTAGTGGGGGTAATGACTATGAAAACAAATTTAGATGGTTTAACATTTTTTCATCTGGAGTAATCTTAGTGATTATTCACCAGTGAATTTTTATTTTTGAACGTATCTGTAAGTTTCTTATTTTAAGATCTCTCTCCCTCCAAACACACCCATTCAAGTCCCAGCATTAATACAGCGAACAAACATGATGCCGTCACACGTCTATTTCGAAGCTGGGGTCGGTACCGACCCCTTTTCGGTGTCTGGCCGGAAGGCCAGGGTTAGAAGAGCGTGTGAATTGGCCTAGTGACCCAGTTTTCAACCCGAAACCTGCGATGTAAGTCGGAAAAGCAGGGGAAAAAGGCGGCAAGAGTTAGATAGGGAAGGACAGGCTTAGGGAGACTGACGGAGCGGGTGGCACAAGGCCAAATAGGGAAGGATGAGATTTAGAGCGGGAAATACAATGCTACGCCAATATATAAATAAGTAACGAGAGAGGACAGTGAGTGAAGAAAGAAAAAAAGAAAGAAAAAAGAAAGAAAAAAAGAAAAAAGAAAGTAAAAAGGAAGGAATAGAAAAAAGCAAAAAAAAAAAATTCACAAGAGGTGATATTTAGAGAAAGAGAAAAATAAGTAACGATAGAGAAGTTTCGGAAAATAAAATTGAAGGACAAGAATTTGGTTTTATTAGAAATAATTGATTAAGCTACATTCTCTACTACAGTGATATCGAGATTAGAAGCCCCGATATAAAAAAGACATCAATTATCGGTAAAATAAAAGCAAATATATATATATTACAATATAACGCTCTACGTTTGTATCGAGCAATCTTTATAAAAGTAAATGCATGAACAGGTTAAAAAACCTACGAGTTCTACAACTTTGTTACAATATATATATATTGTAACAAAGTTGTAGAACTCGTAGGTTTTTTAACCTGTTCATGCATTTACATGATATATATATATATATATATATATATATATATATATATATATATATATCCAAATGAATAAGGAATGAAGAAAATATTAACAACGTTCAAAACATTTAAAACAGTGCTCAATATAGAAATAGAGCTATGAATATTTATTATAAATTATAGTTTACATGTACAAATAACATTTACTACCTGGTAAGATATTGTCTTTGCAGTGTCGAAATAAAATGTACACTTTGTAGTAGTTTGCAATTTGTACATGTTCTAAACTATAATTTATATATATATATATATATATATATATATATATATATATATATATATATATTAGCAGTATAGCCCGGCGTTGCTCGGGTGTAATGAAAGCTTTAAAACTAATCCATGGTGCTGGGGCTCAGATTCAGCCTAAAGAATATTTGTGTGAAGTTTGGTGAGAATCGGATAAAAATTATGGATTTGTATAAAGGACTTACAGACAAATAAACAGACACACACACAAACATCTTGTCTTTTATATATATATATTATCGATTTTCTGCACTATTGTAAGAACTGCAACCTTAAAACTTCTGAATATCGTTTCTTATATCTTTGTATATGAGTGTATCGGATTTGATTAAACTCGGACCACTCCTTCTATAACCCGATTTTTTCGATTATCGATTTTTAATATTTATCGGGGTACCTCGACACAAAACCTAGCTAAGAACACTCGCAGACGCTTATAGTACAACTGTGTAAATTTACAAGAAAATCGGTCCAGCCGTTTCGGAGTCTATAGGTAACGGACACACACAGACACAGGCACACACACACAAAGTTTCATTTATAAATAAGTCTATATATATATATATATATATATATATATATATATATATATATATATCAGTTAAGTGCCAGACGGGATACACGCTTGGGCGATCATGTCTCGAAAGAGACATGACTGACCGGGTAGAAGATTATCTCGCAGTAGGTTGATATTGCTTTCTGCGGTAGACTCGTTGCCAGCCATGGCTATAGAACCCAATCTGTCCTGTTATTTAACCCATAACTGGAAGGAAGAGATGGATTAATACCTTTCCCAAGTGTATTTGTGCGTAAGTGAATGCAGGGAATTCAACTGGAATTCGAACTCGGCTTTCCGATTTGTCGTTCCGAGCCGATATCCACTGCACCACACGCACATACACACACACGCACAAACACACACACACACACACACACACACACACACACACACACACACACATATATATATATATATATATTGATTGATTGATTTTGGTCATAATCGGGTTAGACCAGAACACATTTGTATTAAAAAGTGTTCCATACAATTATATTGTAGAACTTTTGAATATTTTCCATTAAAAATAACAAAATAACTCGTTTAAAAATGGAATATAAAAACTCTCGCAATAATTTTCTGACCAGTAATGTGGTGCAGTGGATATTAACTCAGAACAAGAAATTGAAGAGCCGAGTTCGAATTCCAGTTGAATTCGTTGTATTCACTTACGAACAAATACCTTTGGGAAAAGTATTAATCCGTCTCTTCCCTCCAGTTATGGGTTAAACAACTGGACAGATTCAGTTCTATAATTGGCCACCAGTCTACCTAAAGTAATGACGACTTTCTGCCCATTCAGCCATGTTTCTTTCGAGACATGATCATGTATGCCACTTAAATGACTGTCTGAATACAATAGTTGAAAACAATTAAATGCTTCTACCGAACATAAAGTGAGGAATCATTTTTCTATTTTCATGAAATAATAAACTGATCCCACTAGAATTAGTACAAATTAATATAATCGGAAACGAATACGATTAATGCTTCTGTTAGACCTAAAGTGGGGGATCTGTTTAATATTATCATGAAGTAATAAACTAATCCCCCACTAATTACTACAAATTAATTAATATAATAATATATAATCCACCAGTCTATCACAAAAATTATCAACTTACTGAGGGAATATTTGCCCAGTCTGCCATGTCTCTTTCCAGACATGATCACCCAAGCGTGTATCACGTATGGCACTTGACTGACTGACTGACCACTGATCGATAATCGAACCCGAGTAAATCTAATGTTGAGGACTGGCGCAATCAAGTCTTCTTACTCGTTATTTTCTCGCTATTTATTTACCCATGTATCAAACAAAGCTAAGTTTAGTAAGTTTGTCTCGTTGGGTGAAGTGAAGTGGTTTCGTATTTCGAACCGGCACCAGTAGTTAGTATCCGATACTTAAGCAAACATTTCGCAGCAGATAGGCACTTACACATTGGGAATATCGACGTATCAAAAGTATTCCTCCCTCAAAATTGCTCTATCATTTGGTCGTGTGTTAGATTCAGTCAGTTAAGTGCCATACGTGGAATATGCTTGGGCGACTGGGCAGAAGATTATCCCGCAGTAGGTTGCCATTGCTTTCTGCGGTGACTGGTTGCCTGCCAAGGCTATAGAACCCAATCTGTCCTGTTATTTAACCCATAACTGGAGGGAAGAGACGGATTAATACCTTTCCTAAGGGTATCTGCGCGTAAGTGAATGCAATGAATTCAACTGGAATTCGAACTCGGCTCTCCTATTTCTCGTTCCGAGCCGATATCCACTGCACCACAAAGTAGCGGAAATATTAATGAAACGTAAGAGACGAAATTAAAAAAGTGAAATCAGTTTTTTTTTAATCGACAGCTAAATGAGCTGAGAAGTAAAAGCGAAAAGTAGAAATCGATGAAAAGAAAGAAATAGCGAAACGAAACTTAATTGTGAAGTCATTAAGAGGATAGGTCAAATATGCGAGAATAATCATGAAGACGTCAGGAGAGGAAAAATAAAACTGAAGCCTAAAAAGAAAGAAAGAATAGTGGAATAGAGAGAAAAGAATTAAAAAAAAAAACAGCAAAAGATATAAAAAGAGGGTGTGAGAGAAAATATTGAGACAAACAGGGAGAAGTGCGACTGATAAAAGCCGAAAGTAATTGCTGGTGGCAAATGAGTTGACATGACAAACCTGAAACCTTCTCCTTCTCCTCCTCCTCCAACTTTTTCTGTGTTTATTCTCCTCTTTCCAGTCCCTCTCCCCATTCTCTCCCCCTCCCCCTCCTCCTCTGTGTTTATTCTCCTCTTTCCAGTCCCTCTCCCCCATTCTCTCCCCTTCTCCTCCTCCTCTGTGTTTATTCTCCTCTTTCCAGTCCCTCTCCCCCATTCTCTCCCCCTCCTCCTCCTCCTCTGTGTTTATTCTCCTCTTTCCAGTCCCTCTCCCCATTCTCTCCCCTTCATGAAAGCCACTTCTTACGAATAGCGAAATGATGAGTACATGCGAGCTTAGAACGTTTGTTTATTCACCAAATTCATATAAGTAGAAAGATCATAATGCGCCATTTTTGTAAGTGGCTATATATTTGCCCGCCTTAAATCTTTTAGATGCCGTGTCCATTCAGGACGTGGGCGATCATAGCTCTCCCCAACTTCCTAACACTTAACAATGTTTGCCTTTTTACTGTCTCTCCACCCTTCTGTTCTGCCGCCCATTTACACAAGATCGTTACACGCTTTCCCTCTGCCCATCATGCTTTATATATGCTATGCGAGTGTTAAATTCTCCAAGCACTCTTTCCTCGTTATATGTCCTAGAAGTTTTCTAAGGATACATGGTGGGGTACATTAAGAGGGAAAAAATAAAATATCGTCTGGCCAAATTCGTAGTGTTCGGTCATTTTGGTTTATGTTTGCTTTTGAAGAATCTGTACTTTGTAAGAAAAAAGTTTCAAATCACTGTGGATAATTCAGCGCACAGATCTCCTTGAAATACCCACTTGCTGTGACAGCCATCTGATGGATTTGTGGGGCGACTGTTCCAACTGGTCCCTGACGTCTTGAACACGAACCGGCGTCCTCGCTGTGAACTTTGGGCCGCAATGGCCTTTGTTAATGTTAACTACACTTTCTAAACTTTTCTACCAAACGTGTGATCTTATGGTGATGAGGAATTTTCCACCCAGGATATTGGCGCCAAAATTGCCTCTGACATATGACTTTGTTGAAAAATACAATTCCACAATCTTTGTCCTCTCAGCAACCAAAAAACTACTCGAAGTGGTCCATCTTGGTATCAGATAAAGTCTACAGCTATGCTGTGCAACTCAACTGAAAAAAAAAGACAATTATTTCTTTAGAAAATATGAACCCTTGCTTTTGTCCCTCTTTTTGGGACCCATCCTGTAAATGTCCTTTTTGTTTCCATTTCTCTAAAATCTTACTCCTTGCTCACCTGCTCCGCCTATGGTATTTTTTTTAGATTCGTTTGGCAAAATAACACGAGTTGCCATTATGCAAGGGGGGCAATCTATTAATAACAACGAGAAATAAACTGAACTGCTAGAATCAATTGGAGTAGATAGACTAAACTATCGCCCGGTTCACACTCCACCCACGTCTATTGTACAGGTGTAGAGGCTCATCTTTTGTTCCCTGTTTAGGATGTGGTTTCCGGCTTTCTCTTTTCTAATCTTTGCACTTTTCTTTTTCATTTTTTTTTTTCTCAATTGGAGTAGATAGACTAAACTATCGCCCGGTTCACACTCCACCCACGTCTATTGTACAGGTGTAGAGGCTCATCTCTTGTTCCCTGTTCAGAAAACCAAGAGATCAATTGTCCGAAGCTTTTTTCTTTGCTTATTTCAATTTGAACTTAATTTTTAGCGCCACTTATCGAACACTCCGATGTGACACAAGTTTGCAATTACGATAGAGTAGTGAGTTCGATTATCACTGGGAGCTTCATATTTTTGGCCTTATACTACATTTAGTGCTTTGTGGAGCAGTGGATATCGACTCGGAACGAGAAATCGGGGTGCCGAGTTCGAATTTCAGTTGAATTCTTTACATACACATACGCACAAATACCCTTGGGAATCCGTCTCTTCCCTCCAGTTATAGGTTAAATATCAGGACAGATTGGGTTCTATAGCCTTGGCTGGCAACCAGTCTACCGCAGAAAGTAATGGCAACCTACTGCGGGATAATCTTCTGCCCAGTCAGTCATGTCTCGATAGCCCAAGCGTGTATCCCGTATGGCACTTAACTGACTGACTGAATATAATAGTTGAAAACATAGTTAATGCTTCTACTGAGCATAAAGTGGGGGATCGGTTTTCTATTGTTATTAAGTAGTAAACTGATCCCCCGCTAATTAATAATATAATACATCTCTTCCCCCACTACCTATGAGTCAAATAACAGAATAGACTGGGTTCTATAGCCTTGGCTGGCAACCAGTCTATCGCAGAAAACAATGGCAACCTACTGCGTAATAATCTTCTGCCCATTCAGTCATCTCTCTTTCGAGACATGATCGCCCAAGCGTGTATCACGTATGGCACTTAACTGACTGACTACATTTAAGCTCCGCTCAAAAAATCCGTATATGAGCACTTTGACGTGGTTTAATGGTATGCGCTATATTGAGGTTAATTCGTTACCTCTTCGTCGCCGGGGCTCGTATGACGTTCGCTTAATAACGCAACTGTCTGAGTTTCAATTCCTGGTAGTGGATGCGCAATGCTGATGAATTTCAAATATAGGACGAAACGGCTGTCCAGTGATTTCTGCATTCTGTTGAAGTCAAATAAAACTCGATGAATTACTTATATAATATTTCAAATCCTCCTACAACTTCTCATATATATATATATATATATATATTTCAACTTATCACCAGATGAGGAGCAAACGTAGCTGCGAAACACGAAACTTTTTGTGTAGTGATACTATGTTTTTATAAACCATTGTAACAACCATTAAAATATAAAGCTCTTCGTTGTATCGAGCACTCTTTATTAAAGTAAATGCAAGAATAGTGGGTTTAAAACCTACGTGTTCCATAACTTTCTTACAATATATATATATATATATATATATATATATATATATATATATTAAAAAAGGATTAATTCAAAGATGTTGAATGGCCATTTCGATATGAAGATCCCCACGGGATCCGTGGGGATCTTCATATCGAAATGGCCATTCAACATCTTTGAATTAATCCTTTTTTAATATATATTTGCTCTGTAATATTTTATTACATGGAGCTCTCTTCCTGTATCATTTTTTAATATTAAAATAAAATTTTTAATATTAATTAGGATCGGTTTTTTGGAATTTGCCTTACTGCTTTTTTCCCTTGGATTGAAGTATCTGAATTAAAATATATATATATATATATATATATATATATATATATATATATATATATATATTCTTCATTTGTAAACGTGTTATTACGCGACCTACATTTCTAACATGTAGTGTCTTCAGGCGATTTGCAATTTTTTTTTTTTTTGGCTCAAACAGTAACTAAACTTCCCTATCAGTAGATGCAGTCATAGATTAGATGTAGTCGTTCCACTTCAGATCGATTGAGAAAGAGAAACTGAGGAGGCGCAGTGTGTTGCTCTCCAGAAGACATAGCGTTATCCATTCTGATGACTTGTAAGAAAGCAATTTCGATTTGGAAGCATTAACATTTAAGAGCCCTTTCCTACTCCAGTCCATCATGATTGGGGGTCCTTTTCAAAAGCAGCAGCCAGGTATACTTTGCCAATCTTGGCAAATTTACTACATATAAATTCATATAGACAGGTGTGAGTTTGTCACCCTGGGTTTCACGGTCTTACAATCGTCGAGCGCTTTCAAATAACAACACATATATAATATATAAATAATATAATATATATAACAAATTGCATATATATATGTATATATTTCTATTTACACACACACACACACACACACACACACACACACACACACACACACACACACACACACATATATATCCAGAAGGGAGCGGCTTGATGGTAAAATCATAAAATAGATCATATTAATATTAAATATTAAATATTAAATATTAATCCAGCCAGAGGGCTCAATATAATTAAAATTATTTTTTTTTTACAGAGCCAATTTATATATTTTACATGTAAAGAAAAATTCAAAACTACCGAGATCGTATGGCCATTTCGTTTTTTTTTTGGGGGGGGGGGGGATTGAAATGGAAAAATAATTTTTTAAAATCTAAAAACGCTGTGTAAAACTAAACACCTTGCTTTTCTAAATAAATTTTTATCCTTTTGTCAACGTATCTATCTTCTTTCTCCATATTTTAGCGGCGTTCCCTACTGTCTGTCACACCCGAAACACTTTTTCCTTCTTCTTTTTACGTTTCCTCTTCCTTCTTTTTTCTTTCTTCCTCTCCTTCATTTTTCCTTCTTCCTTTTCCATTTCCTCTTACTTCTTTTTTTCTTCCTCTCTTTCATTTCTCCTTCTTCTTTTTCCATTTTGTTTTCCTTCATTTTCTTTTTTTCCTCTCCTTAATATTTCTTTCTTCTTTTCTTTCCATTTCCTCTTCCTTCATTTTCTTTCCTCCTCACCTTCATTTTTCTTTCATCTTTTTCCATTTCCTCTTCCCTCTTTCCCTTTCTATCTTTCCTTTATTTTTCCTTCATCCTTTTCCGTTTCCTTTTACTTTTTTCTTTTTTTCTCTCCATCATTTTCCTTCTTCCCTTTTCATTTCCTCTTTCTTTTTCTTTCTTCCTCTTCATTTTTTCCTTCTTTCGGTTCCATTTTCCCTTACTTCTTTTTGCTTCTTCTTCTTTTTTCTACTTCCTTTTCCATTTCCTTTTCCTTCTTTTTCTTTATTCCTCTCCTTTATTTTTCCTTCTTTCTTTTCTATTTTCTCTTCCTTATTTTTCTTTCTTCCCCTCTTTCATTTATCTTTCTCCCTTTTCCATTTCCTCTTCCTTCTTTTCTTTCTTCCTCTCCTTCAATTTTCCTTCTTCCCTTTCATTTCCTTTTCTTCTTTTTTCCTTCTTTTCCTTCTTTATTCCGCTTTCTTTCTTCTCTATTTTCTTTTACTTCTTTTTCTGTCTTCTTCTCCTACATTTTTCCTTCTTCCCTTTTCCATTTCCTCTTCCTTCATTTCTTTCTTTCTCTCCTTTATCGTTCATTTTTCTTCTTCCTTTTCCATTTCATTTTCCTTCTTTTTCTTTTTTCCTCTCCTTTATTTTTCCTTCTTTATTTCCCATTTCCTTTTCCTTCTTTTTCTTTCTTCCGCTCCTTCATTTTTCCTTCTTCTCTTTCATTTCCTCTTGTTTTTTTCTTTTTTTTATTCTTTATTCTTCTTTCTTCCTTTTTCATTTTCTCTTCCTTCATTTTCTTTCTTCCTCTCCTTTATTTTCCTTCTAATTTTTCCATTTTCTCTTTTTTCTTTCTCTTTCTTCTTCTCTTTCATTTTTTCTTTTTCCTTTTCCATTTCCACTTCTTTCTTTTTGTTTCTTCCTCTTCTTTATTTTTCCTTCTTTTTTCCATTTTGTTTCCTTGCTTTTTTCCTTCTTCCTCACCTTCATTTTCCTTCACCTTTTCCATTTTCACTTCCATATTTTTTCTTTCACACCTTCATTTTTCAATCTTCCTTTTCCATTTCCTCCTCCTTCTTTTTCTTTCTATCTCTCTTCCCTTTTCCTTCTTCCTTTTCCATTTCTTCATGCTTATTTTCCTTCTTCTTCTCCTCCTTTATTTTTCCTTCTTCCCTTTCCATTTCCTCTTCTTTCCTTTTCTTTCTTTCTCTCCTTCATTTTCCTTCTTTTTTTCCATTCCTCTTCTTTCTTTTTCTTTCTTCCGCTCCTTCATTTTTTTCTTCTCCATTTTCCACTTCCTCTTCATTTTTCTTTCTTCCTGTTCTTCATTTTTCCTTGTTCTTTTTCCATTTCCTCTTCATTCCTTGTCTTTCTTTCTCTCCTTCATTTTTCCTTCTTCCTTTTCCACTTCCTCTCCCTTCTTTTTTTTTTCTAACTCTCCTTCATTTTTCCTTTTCTATTTTCTATTTCCTCTTCATTCTTTTTTCTTTCTTTCTCTCCTTCATTTTTCCTTCTTTTTTTCCATTTCCTCTTCCTTCTTTTTTTCTTCCTCTCCTTCATTTTTCCTTCTTCCTTTTCCATTTCCTCTTCATCCTTTTTTTTCTCCCTGTCATTCATTCATTTTTCCTTCCTCTTTTTCCATTTCCTCTTCCTTCTTTTTTCCTTCTTCCTTTACTTTTTTTTTTTTTTTTCATCACCCCAACTTCCATTGTCTATACACACAACGCACTCTAACAAATAATTTATCATAATGATTACAATCGCCGACGATACGTGATTAGTTTCACCTGCTGAAATGCCTGTACGATCTCGGGAGTTTTCAATATATATATATATATATATATATATATGTTTCTTTTTTTTTCTTTTTCTGTTGTATATTTCCTTTTATCTTTTTTATTTTTCAATCTTTTGCTTTTTCAGTTTTATATTTTTCTTTTCAACTTTCTTTTTAAATTTTTCTCTCTTTATTTTTCTTTTGTATATATATATATTCTTTTTTAACCTTCATTTTTATCTTTCTTTTTATCTTTCGTTTTTTTTTTTTAAATTTGTATATCTGTTTCTTTTATCTTGCTTGTTTATTTTTCAGTCTTTTTTTCAGTTTTTATATATTTTTTATCATTTTTTATCTTTCTTTTTATTTTTTCTTCATCTTTCTTTTTTTCTTGGCTGCATAATCTTCTGTACAATAAAGACGGAAGCTGATGATGGTTCGCCTGAAATAGGCCATACTTCCGATTTACTATGAAATATCGTGTCTGCCTAAATTTTTTTTTTATATTTACTCTCTCTCTCTCTCTATATATATATATAGAGAGAGAGAGAGATAGAGAGAGAGAGCTCCATTAGAGAGTTATCCTACCACTATATGCACAGGATTCTCCTTTGGATTCTTCTATATCTACACCGCATATATATATATATATATATATATATATATATATATATATATATATATATACATATGTTCATCTAAAATTAATATATATATATATATTATAAATTAAAGATAAACATATCTAGAATTAATATAAAATTGAAGTTGTTTCAACAACCTATTAATTTCGTCTTGGATAAACGCCCGCTCAATAGTTAAACTAGGTCTGACCTTCCAATGAAAATTCTTTGGAAATATAGAGTGGTGATATATCTTACTCTAGTCAAGAACGTAGGAGAGAAATAGATAGTCTTAATAACCTAATTTTGGTCCTTAATCGCGATAGACTATTCAGCTTTTTAATTTGTTTATATGTGTACCTCTTCCTTAAATATGCAAACTAATGCTTGGAGGTACAAAATTTGTTTCTGTTTTATCCCGAGGGGAGGGGATAAACAGCGAAAGAATAGTGCAAGAAATAACTCTTAAAACTGAGGAGATATAAATAGAGATTTATTATACCTCAGTACAATAAACCCAATACAAGTACACCAACGAACAGTTAACAAGAGTAACATTTAAGAAGGCAGCGCATCGCATCCCGTCAGTTCGGCACCAAAGACTACTGGCGACTCTGTAAAAGTGTGCTTAACAATAGTAAAACCTCATTGAAGTCCTCACCTCCTCAGCGGACAAGGCTGAATGCTTTGCTCGCAGATTCTCCAAGAATTCGAGACTGGATTCATCTGGAGTATCTAAACCCGACTTCCCACCTAGAACTGAGGCCTAACTAAATGACACCCACATTACCCCCTCACTGGTCTCTAGCATAATCTCTAAGCTTGACCCTCATAAAGCGAGCGGAGAGGACGGAATCCAAATCATAGTCTTGAAGAAATGTGCCCTTGAACTCTCCTCTGTACTCTCTAAGCTCTACAACTGTCTGCTTCCTGCTTTCCTGCCTGTTGGAAGTTTTCCTCTGTAGTTCCTATATTTAAGAATACTGGAGAACCTCGGACCCCGCTAATTACCGCCCTATCAGCCTCCTACTAATCTTTAGCAAAGTGTTCGAAGCCATTATAAACGCCGAGGTGGTTCAGCATCTCAGAGCACACAGACTCCTCTCGGACAAACAGTATGGTTTCCGCTTCACCAGGTCTACTGCTGATATGCTCAGTTAGTGTGTAAGGAGGTGTCTATTGATCTTACATTTAAACTCCTGGAGATTGTAGCTGTCGAGGAAGCAAGTATATGGAAGGGAATTCCACAGGTGGTAAGTGCGTGAAAAGAAGCTGTTGGAGTAGAAATTGCTGTTACATTTTATCGGTTTCACTGTAAAAGGGTGGGACCTAGTTGCTAATCTAGTATCTCGTGCAAATTCGTACTAACCCCGCTTTCTCATCACTTTCCCCTATGTAACCCCCTGCGCTACAGTGGCAGTAGAATGCCTTGCTTGGGGTGAGATGATTAAAAAAAAAAATATATGAAGAACAGTATTAGAGGAAATTGTGAATTCCATTTTGTCTTACTTATACGCATGGTGCGATGGAAAAATTGCCGTCTAATTTAAGCAAAAATGAATACAGCATTGACATCTCATTTTAACAGATATATTAACCAAAATTAAACAAAAATATCTTAAAATACTAAAGAGTAAATTTATTCAATAAAATCGCGATTGGCTTTAACCACAGGCTCCAGACGACTTCGGAATCTCCTGCAACACTTTAAGTTGGTGAATGCTACCATAACCCTTGCCTTCCATTCAGGAGTTTCGTTGGTCACTCGCTCAACTGGGACCCACAAATAATAATCAATGGGTTTGCAGCCTGGGGAATTAGGTGGCCCGATGTAAGGGTTCATGTTATTGCAGAAACTGTCTGACAGCCTTGAATGGATTCTCCTACCTGTGTGGCATGGTGCAGAGTCCTGTTGTGAGACATTGGGTCTTACAGCAGCCATCATCTTGTGCAAGAGTTGAACTTCTTCCTCAAGTCACGTGATGTAGGCCTCCGTGTTGATTCTGAAGCCTTGTGGGAAGATGACTAGAGGCATGACACCGCCTTCACTAGTGATCACTCCAAACACCTTTATAATCACCATTAAAGGCATCCAAAACTTTCTGAATCCTCTACACTGTTCTCAGATTGACACCCAAACACTTTAAAATGTTCGTATTAGAAATTAGAAGTTCCGGCGCGAATGCCAAGTAGTACCGTTTCTAAATTTCTGGCGGAGTGAATACTGTAATTGTGCGCTTTTTCTCACAGACGGTGCCCAACTGACCTTACTATAATGTGCAGTTGACAAAATAAAAAAACAATGTGCTTGCGCCATATTAAAAATATAAAATGGCAAAAATTTAACCATCGCACCATATATATATATATCGCACCATATATATATATATATATATATATATATATATATATATATATATATATATATATATGAAATTATTTGTTTGGCTATTATTTTTGGTCGATACTCGTATTTAAGTAGATATTCTGTTTATAATCAAACAGTATTATATATTTATTTCTACCGGTTTGATTATTTACGATAAATCTTTGTTACGAAAATCCTGCCAATGACACACATTTTCGTAACAAAAAAATTATCGTAAATTATCAAACCGGTAGAAATAAATATATAATACTGTTTGATTATAAACAGAATATCTACTTAAATACGAGTATTGATTAAAAATAATGTTCAAACAAATAATTTCAAATTGTCGGTTGTTTATAACCAGTTTCGTTAATCTTCGTTAATTTCCGTAATATAAAACAGAATATCTACTTAAATACGAGTATCGATCAAAAATAATGTTCAATCAAATCATTTCAAATTATCAGTTGTTTATAACCAGTTTCGTTAATCTTCGTTAATTTCCGTAATATAAAACAGAATATCTACTTAAATACGAGTATCGATCAAAAATAATGTTCAATCAAATCATTTCAAATTATCAGTTGTTTATAACCAGTTTCGTTAATCTTCGTTAATTTCCGTAATATAAAACAGAATATCTACTTAAATACGAGTATCGATCAAAAATAATGTTCAATCAAATCATTTCAAATTGTCGGTTGTTTATAACCAGTTTCGTTAATCTTCGATAATTTCCGTATATATATATATATATATATATATATATATATATATATATATATATATATGTGTGTGTGTGTGTGTGTGTGTGTGTGTGTGTGTGTGTGTTGTTAAAGTGCAATGATGCTTAGTGCCAAGATTGCGGGGTTTTTTTTTCAGTATACTGGTATAAAGGCATTTTAGGCAAGCAAGTTTCTGCTTTGTCATTGTGCTCAATATCAAAATAGAGATAGAGTGATAATCGAATTAATGTGGACAGGTTGTTTTCACTGAACTTATCAGTGTTGTTTCAGTCATTCCGACCTCGAAGTTTTCCGAAGGTATTATGATGTTGTCAACACTCTTCAGGGATTTTACTTTTTAGCAGAAAAATAAATCCCCGAAGAGTGAAGACAACACAATAAAGCTCTCAAAAAATTTCGAAGTTGGCATGACTGAAACAACACTGACCAGTTTAGAGAAAAACCACTCCACATTAATTCTTTCTCTCTCTCTATATATATATATATATGTATATAAATATATTAGTCATCCTCATACAAGCCTGTTTCGCTGTATCATAGCTCATTAGTGTGGCTAAACACACCCACTTGCTTCTGGCTGGGATCGAAACTCGACCGATTTGGTGTCAGTCGGAGTCGCTACTCCCTAAACCATAGACGCATTGAATCAGAAAAGGGAAATTTTAACGTCTTGTATATAAGCAGTGTATACACACGCCAGTCAGCGAAAGAACTCAATTCATTTCTGAAGAGTCACGCATATATCGCAGAAGTGGAAATTGTTTTTAAAATTTTCTTCTCCAGAGAGCTCAATCGCAATGAGAGCATAATATATTTGTCATCCACATACAAGCCTGTTTCGCTGTATCACAGCTCATCAGTGTGACTAGACACATCCACTTGCTTGTGGCCGGGATCGAAACTCGACCGATTTGGTGTCAGTCGGAGTCGCCAAGGAACGAAGAGAAAATTAACAACGTTCAAAACAAAAATTTTAAACTGCGTAATATAAAATAGAGCAATGAATATTTATTATAAATTATAGTTTAGAACATGTACAATTATCATCTACTACAAAGTGTACATTTTGTTTCGACATTAAAAGGACAATGTCTCATCACGTAGGGTAAAAAGAAGATGGAAAATTCTTTACCTTATATTGGCGAATTATGTGTGAGAGGTAGGTGGGGTGGAAAATGGCAAATCAGAGTTGTAAGTTATAATTTAAACGAAAAGAGGGTCGAGGGAGAGGAGACAGGTGATTCACATCCTAATAATAGTACTATGTTATTTTCAATGAAACCTGTATATATATATATATATATATATATATATATATATATATACTCTTACGGTGATCCTTACTCATACACACAGTAAGAGGAACCTGCAGATAAGATATTGGAGGCCATGTACATCAAATCGAAACAACCAACACTCAATAAAATCAACTTTAAAACCGGAAATAACATATGACATTGCATTTTACTACATGGTTTTGTTGTCATTTCGCGCTATCACGCGGTGTGACGTCATAAAACCGCATCGCAAATTTAAGAACTGCGTTTATTATTTTTGGTAACTATTGCCGTTGCCAAGCGGAGTTTTATGTCAACACAAAATAAAATCGTCGGTGATGGTGGATGTTATAATATTTCAGTTTAAACAACCTCTCTGAAGATGGCTCATGTGAGCCGAAAGCTTAGAAGAAAATCAATAAATAATTATCCAAATGTTGGAGAATTTTTGTCTTTATTTTCAACTGAAATTAAAGCAAAAATACAACGTTTAGAACGGCTCATGATTAAACATAATAGACATTCATTGTCTCTTATATTTAACAGCATATGCTTAGAATATATATATATATATATATATATATATATATATATATATATATATATATATATTGTAAAAAAAAGAAAAAAATGATTGACCAAAACTCAGAGATAAATCACAGAGAAATATTTAAATTACAAAACACACTAAATTTACACTATATTTACAAATATACAATTTTTTTGCATTCAAAACAAGAAATATAGAGTTTACTACTGGCGAGTGTTACGAAGAGAGAGAGGAAAGGTAAGGTGTCAAATATCTTTACCCAGTTAAGTTGGCAAAAAAGTGCTATACTTTTTGGGAAATCCTTAAATGTGTATATAAGGAATAACTATTAGTTCGGTCAATTAAATAGTCAGAAATATGTATTTACCCATATGGTCCCATGAGATTCGCTTTCAGGTTTTAGTTGGTCGGCAACTTTTCTTAGAGATTCTTTCGGCTGGATATAAATTCTTGAATCGAAACCGGCGCTGATGAGGTCAACCCATCCTGCTATCAACTAACAGCTTCGAACCCAAAACTATTTTTATAGGGGCTAACACCTAATTTGCATATTTCTAGAACCTTTCAAATTCTCTCGACTCTACTGGAACATTCTGGCATCTTCTAAACGTTCTATTTTTAATTTCCTTATTTTTACAACCACTTTCTGAATTAAAACATTTTTGTAACAACAGGTAGGACTCAATAGAGTCCTTTATTATAACTTTTAGACATTATTAATATTATTTTTATATATAAATTCATCCTCGTAACAATTTATATATATATATATATATATATATTGTGTGTGTGTGTATTTTGGCAGAATTTTCTCATTAATACAGGTGTCGTTGAATAATATAGACAAGTTTTGTCCATTTTGTGTAGAATCCTTTCGTATAATCTGATAAGCTTGATAGTACTATCGTTAAAAGACGACAAGAATTCGCAGTAATTGTTGATTTTTTATCGGGTCTGAGCTTTCGGCTTACATAAGCCATTATCAAAGAATGAACATTTAATATATAGTGAATATAGAACATTTAAATTATTAACAAAGTGGAATTAAACAAAGAAAATTAAACCAAAGAGACAAGTCCATTTTCTCACCGTCTGCGGCCATCCGCCACGTTAAAAATGGAAATTTTATTTCATGTCGAATTTTGTATAGTGTACTCAACCGGGTACTCCACTACAAGACTACAAATATCTAGGATCACACATCAAGAATTCTGAAAAAGACTTTGATATCAGAAAAGGCAAAGCATGGACTGCTTGTAACAAAATGGATAAGATCTGGAAGTCCAATCTTGATCGTAAGATCAAAATCCAAGTTTTTCGCGCACTTATTGAACCAATCTTACTTTATGGATCCGAAACTTGGACTCTTTCAGCAAAACAACAGCGCCGTTTAGATGGATGTTATACTCGTCTTCTTAGAAGAGTACTTGATCTTTCATGGCGAAACCACCCAACTCTAGCAATGGTATATGGAGACCTACCAAGAGTATCAACCTTAGTTCAAAAGAGACGTGTTCAGTTTGCTGGGCATTGCGCACGTATCACAGATGAACTTGTTTCATCGTTTGTATTATGGAGGCACCCATCATCTCACAATCGATCTCGTAAGTTAACCTTTCCAGACAGGATACATAGAGATACATCTATCGCCAAGGAAGACCTTACAGGAGCTATGACAAATAGGGAATACTGGAAGGGTGTAGTGAGTTCTATCTCGGCCGAGGCCCGCGGAATGATGATGATGATGACTCCGCTAGGTTTACCTGCCTAAGAAACGCTACGTATAAATGAATACCCCTCCGGTTTTGAACCCAGATATGTAGAGAGAACTGGTTAGGTACTCATTTGCGCAACCATCCTAAGACACCAATTGATGATCACACAGTGAAGATTGAACTCACTACCCAATTATAATTGTCAATTAGATTAGCCTGTTTAATTGTTACTACACACCGAGACTCCCTCTGCTTGTTCTGAAATTCTTCAAGAAGAATATATTATCTTTATTGTCTTATTTACGACGTTTTGGTCGTTGTACATCCGGGCCTTCTTCAGATGATATATTTTGGAATTTCGAACAAATATTACTTGAAGAAAGCCAAAACGTACAATGGCCGAAACGTCATGTATATGGCAATAGAGATGAGGACAACAGTCCGAACAATGTAAATAGAGTAAATAGTTATAACACCTCATCTCAAAAATATAGACAGATGTTGAAAAATATATCAGTTAAATGCCGAGTGTCTATACGTGTACATGTGTTTGTGCGTACGCGTATATGTTTGTCACTTAGTTGGGAGCTGGTTTCTTTGGCCCTGCCGTGTCCAATGAAGGGTGGGTGGACTGCTGTCCTTGCTAGTGAGCTTGAAATCACTCAGCAGACGTGTCCGAACCATCTTAACCGACGTCTTTGGACAATAACCACGATGATCTGCAAACCGGTTTTGAATTTAAGTTCTTCATTCACTGGTGCCCCTGCCACATGAGTTTACTCGTGCAACCAGACTGGCATCTGGGTCCCACCCATTCACTGTTAGATCAACCAATTCTACTCCATCAGCTTCTTTTCTCGCCCTTCCCGCCTGTGGAACTCTCTTCCACATTCTTGCTTTCCTGATGGTTACAACCTCCAGGAATTTAAATGCAATGTCAATACCCATCTCTTAACCACTTGACTCCAGATCTTTCTACATCACCCTGTATATCTTCCATATTCTTGCTTTCCTGACGGTTACAACCTCCAGGAATTTAAATGCAATGTCAATACCCATCTCTTAACCACTTGACTCCAGATCTTTCTACATCACCCTGTATATCTTCCATATTCTTGCTTTCCTGACGGTTACAACCTCCAGGAATTTAAATGCAATGTCAATACCCATCTCTTAACCACTTGACTCCAGATCTTTCTACATCACCCTGTATATCTTCCATATTCTTGCTTTCCTGACGGCTATAACCTCCAGGAATTTAAATGCAATGTCAATACCCATCTCTTAACCACTTGACTCCAGATCTTTCTACATCACCCTGTATATCTTCCATATTCTTGCTTTCCTGACGGCTATAACCTCCAGGAATTTAAATGCAATGTCAATACCCATCTCTTAACCACTTGACTCTAGTTCTTTCCACATCACCCTGTATATCTTTTCCTTTCTCTCTACCTTTGCAACTGTCATCACACCTGTATTCCCATCCTTCTCTTGCTCCTTTCTCTGACACCCCCTGTAACTGGTTCGTCTTTCTCTTACTCTGCTTGGGGTGAAACGATAAAAAAAATATAAAAAATTGGCAACTGTTTTCGACAAGAAAAATTTCATTATCTTTCCGGGTCTTTTAGACATTTCAAGTCACACTTCTCTAGCAGAAGCCATCCTCACCATCGTTTCGATGCGTAAAGAAACTTACTAAAGACATCGCTCATGAAAATCCTAATTTTGGTTACACTCAATTTGTAGGATTTGAAAGACAACAAGAGATCTAAAGAATTCGAAATCACTATTGATATAAAACTTTTGTAGTGAAACTGGGTAAGCTGTTGTTTATGTAAGACAAGCTCGGGTGATATGCGATGTAGGCGGCCAATTGTTTATTAAAAGAAAAGAAAAGTGATTAATAATTCGAAGGAATCATTTTAGAATAAAGAGATTTTTTTTTAATCATATCACCCCGAGCAAGGCGATAACGCCACTGATGTGCCGGGGGCTACGTGAGAGTGAAAAGATTGGAAAAGAGAAAATCGGAGACCACATCCTAAACAGGGAACAAGGGATGAGCCTTTTCACCTGTTCAATAGATGTGGGTGGAGTGAGAACCGGGCAATAGATAGATCTATCTACTCCAGTTGATAGAAAAACAAAAACAACAACAAAAAAAAACGGAAGGGGGTGAAAAGATTGGAAAAGAGAAAGCCGGGAACCACATCCTAAACAGGGAACAAAGGATGAGCCTCTTCACCTGTTCAATAGACGTGGGTGGAGTGTGAACCGGGCGATAGTTTAGTCTATCTATTCCAATTGAAAAAAAAAAAAGAATGAGAAGATTGGAAAAGAGAAAGCCGGAAACCACATCCTAAACAAGGAACAAGGGATGAGCCTCTTCACCTGTTCAATAGATGTGGGTGGAGTGAGAACCGGGCAATAGATAGATCTATCTACTCCAGTTGATAGAAAAACAAAAACAAAAACAAAAAAAAACGGAAGGGGGTGAAAAGATTGGAAAAGAGAAAGCCGGGAACCACATCCTAAACAGAGAACAAGGGATGAGCCTCTTCACCTGTTCAATAGATGTGGGTGGAGTGTGAACCGGGCGATAGTTTAATTTATCTACTCCAATTGAGAGAAAAAGAAAAAAAAACGAAAGGGAGTGAAAAGATTGGAAAAGAGAAAGCCGGGAACCACATCCTAAGCAGGGAACAAAGGATGAGCCTCTTCACCTGTTCAATAGACGTGGGTGGAGTGTGAACCGGGCGATAGTTTAGTCTCTCTACTCCAATTAAGAGAAAAAGAAAGAAAAAAGGAATGGGATAGCTTTTTAATTTTGGTTGCCCTGATTCCTAAACACCAGTTGTCATTTAGCTCATATAAATTTACTTTGATGACGACGAAGGAGAAAGCAGTGCGGGCTGGCTAAGAAAACTAAATATGGACGGCTACTTTAATTATTCTTGTCATAAATGACGTCAAGAAAAGCCGCTAGAATTAACTGAGTAGATCCTTGATAATTAAAACATAAAGTAAACAATGTTTTTTTTTCATTCTCTCCATTTCTCTTTCATCTTTTTCTTTCTTTCTTTCTTTCTTTCTTTCTTTCTTTCTTTCCTTCGACCTTCTTCTCTCGTCCTTCTTTCATTCTCTCCCTTTTGTTCGCTTTTCGTTCTTTCTCTTTCACGCCATTTCTCTCAGTATTTTTCTCACTCTCTCTCTCTTTATTTATTGGTTTCTTGTTTATCTACCCACTCGCCCCTTCTCTTTCTATTTTGTTCTTCATCCTACCCACTTCCTTTCTGTCTCTCTTTTTCGCGTTCTTTCTTTCTTTTTTCTTTTAACTTTTTGTTTTTCTTTCTTTTTTTTCACTCATTTTTTTTACCTCCTTCTCTTGTTCTCTTCCTTTCCTTATCTCCCTTTTGGCCATCTTCTCATTAATTGTTTGCTGTTTTTCTTTCTCCCTCTCTCTCCCTGCAATTCGACCTCTCTCTCTCTCTCTCTCTCTTTCTCTATTCGTTTCTATTTTTACTGTTATCTTTCTACTCAATTTTTTTCTTTGTCTTCCCTCTTCCCTTTCCTTTTTTAACTTTTCTTTCTTTCTTTCTTTCTTTTCTTTCTTTCTTTCTTTTCTTTCTTTTTTGACTCCCTTCTGTTGTCCTCTTCCTTTCGTTCTCTCCTTTTGTACCTTCTCTTTCGTTGTCTTTCTCCTTCTCACTCTATCACTGCTTTTCTCTCTCTTTCTCAATCTGTCTCTGTTTCTTTCTCTCTTGGTTTCTCCTTTCACTATCATTTTTCCTTCCTTCCTTCCTTCCTTCCTTCCTTCCTTCCTTCCTTCGGTCTCTTTTTCTCTCTTTTACTGTTTTATCTATCTTTTTTCCTCTCATTTTCTTGGCCTTCTTTTGCTTCTCCTTTTTAGTCTCTTCTTCTCTATTGTCACTCTCACGTTCCATTTTACGTGTAAATTCCTCCTAATACTAATCTTTCTCGCCCAACAATAATAAACCCTCCCCAATACAACGACAACAAATTATTGCAGTTGTGGGGAGAATTGATCAATCATGGATCGTTCATTGTAGTGAGCTGCCAAGTACCATGTCAAATTTGTAGTTTGATTAATGTTTTTAAGTAAGTTTTCTCATAGATGTTGTTTGTTTGCGTTCCTGTAAAATATGACAAAATGTTTTTTAAAAAGCCAAAAATATCCTAGTTAGTTGACCTTTTCCCCTGATTTCAAGGTGTGCGTCTGACACTATTTCTCTTCGTACAGTGTGGGAGGTACTGAGTGGAGGATAAATCTTCAGTCACTAAATCAGAAAGGTTTTGAAAGTTTTTTTAAATATTTGTTGAAATGAATAAATTTAAAATTTGGTTTAGAAAATCTCGTCGGCATGAAAGTTCATAGGCTAATCAAAAAATGTAAATGTAAGTCGACACAAGTTGATAGACTAAAAGACATGCAAGTAAACCAGACTACAACAGCCAGCTGACTTCTTCTTCTTCTTCTTCTTCTTCTTCTTCTTCTTCTTCTTCTTCTATGTGCCCTGTCCTTTCAGGACGTAGGCGATCATGGCTTCCACATCTCTCTATTCCTGGTGGCTCTTAGCACGCTTTCTCCTGTTGCACCACCCAAACTCCGCTCTGCCATTCACTAGCTCAAGCCCATAAATCTAGAATATAAATGTATAGAAACTAACATGGCCACAAAATGAGGGACCAGCTTATGTATTGATTATAATATAGAATTAATCCCCCATTTTATATCCACATTATAATTTCTTATAAACAGTTGGCATATATATTCTTCTTCTATGTGCCCTATCCTTTCAGGACGTAGGCGATCATGGCTTTCCAGATCTCCTTATGCCTGGTGGCTTTTAGCACGCTTTCTCCTGTTACACTACGCAACCTCCTTTTCGTCATCCACCTGATTAGGTTCTTCAAATATGTTATCCGTTGCTTTCCCCTGTCTCTTTTTCCCTCTATCTGGCTTGTTAGTAACAGGTTCTCTAAGTCCTCCTTCCTCATTGCATGTCTCAGAAACTTTAGTTGTCTCTTCCTGATGCTAAGTATTAACTTTCTTTTCGTCTCCATCCTTTCCAAAACCTCATCATGCTCGGTCCATGATATTCGCAGCATCCTTCTGTAGAACCACCTTTCAAGTTTTCGATAATATTGTCCCGTATTCACTGCCATATTGAAGAAATGACATCACATAGCAATCCAGTACTCTCTTCCTTCTTTCTAGCGAAATTGTCCTGTTTCATAATACTTTACTCAACTTCTGGAATGCTTCCTTGGCCATGCCAATTCGCGTTCGGATCTCTGTGTCGCACTTTCCGTCTTCTGTTAGAACACTTCTCAGGTATTTAAATTTTTGTACCTGCTTGATTCGTATATATACGAATGGATGTGAGGATATATGTAAGATGAAAAAATATGCGTATTTTGGGATTACGTGTGAGAATTTCTAGGATACTTATATATATAACACTATTTATACGCGCGGAAATCTTGTCTTTATAAAATATATATATGTGAGTATACGAACGCAAGATCCGATGTAGACATGAAAAAGTGTATGTCGGTAAGTATGTAGAAGCATAAACACAGTCACATTTGTATGTATATGTGGGGATGTGTGCGCATATGTGTATATGGATATAAGTTAGTGTACATGGCTGGTTTAATTTGTGGGGATACACATACATACGTATCCATGGAATTAGAAGAAAGTGGTTAATGACTTAACGATCAGCATCTTCACGATTGGTCTGAATGCCCCCAGTTGATCTGACGTCAATGTCTCTGTCATGACTCTCTTTCCCTTTTTCTCTTTTCTCCTTTTTATTATATTGTTAATTTTTTATTTTTCTCTTCAGTTAAAGGAAATGCTTATTCCGGCAAAAAATTTTTGTACCAAATGGAAGGAATATGGTGTGGTCTGATGAAATGAGCTAATTAAGCTCATTGAAATGAATTATAATTTATAACCAATTTAAATGACGTGTTGAGTTTTCCTTTATAAATATCATATTGCTCTGGATAACATCCATTGAGCTCTCTATATAGATATCATCATTATCATCATTTATCCATCACACCCAGATGGTGCATAGGGCAGCAACTTTTTGTTGCTGTTTCTGTAACAAACTGTTTTTACGGGGCAGGGTTGTTAGCCCTGCACCCAACCTCGCCTCCAAACCTGGAGGACCGGTGGACTATTTTTGGTCCTTACGTTTACAACAGCTGGTATTTCCAAATGATCACCCATTTTAGTACTGACGAGGCTCGATGTTGCTTAACTTCGGTGATCGGACGGGAACAGGTGTATTCAACACGATATAGCCGTAGACCTATATAGATATAACACTTAATATTTTATATTAAGTTGATCATGTTGGATTATTCTCGCCTATGCTTGTTGACGATTGCGGCGAATGTTGAATAATCCTCGTTTTCGCCATTCACGAGATTGAGGCATTTCCACCTTTTGTGAAACAGTGAAATCTTAGGGCTGAAAAACTCTGTGAGGCATGTCACTGCTTCATCGAACGTTAAGTCCTTTGTTTTCTTTGGCAGGATGTAATCTACAAATTTTCTATATACCTCCGCACTTAATTTTCTGAGCAATAGCCTTAACTTTTTCTTTTCTGTCCAGTGTTGACAATCAATATTAAAAATGTCTTCATAGCGTCTGTAATAGTTTCCAAAATTTTTGTCATCATCAATAGAGTACTTAAAAGTCTCTATCGCATTCCACATGGCATCTTGCGAAAACGTCACCTCTTTATATGTGTTCCTATCTTGTGTGTTGATTGTCAATTTTAGTAATAGTTCTTGAAGTTGTAATTGTCATTCTTCGTTCAATCTTTGGATTTCCATTTGTTTTTCTTCATTTGCCATTTGAATTTCTATTTGTTTTTCTTCATTTGCTTTTTGAATTTCCTTTTGTCTCTTCTCTAATTTAATTTGTGCTTCCATTTGTTTTTCCTCGAATTTTAATTGTCTTTCTTCACTTCTTGTTATGATTTTTAGTATTCCTTTTTAAAAGTCTTTTTTAAAAGTCTTCCATGGTTTGTTGCTCTGATTCTGTGAGTGATTTTACTTTTTTACTGTTTTTTTTTTTTTGCATTTAATCTTATGAAAATTAAAATTTTGTGAAAAAAATATTTTTCTTGTTGTGATATATTTTTACAATTTTTTCTTTCTATCTCTTTTCATTCCAAAATTGTTATACCAGCAGATTCTGCATAAGTGTCGCCAAATTGTTTGTGGTCGACTTGGTTTTTTCGTTGTTCTGTATGAGTTCTTTCGAGTTTTTCATGACTCTTGAATTTCCGTCGGCAAGTTATTGTGTTCGACTTGAATTCGAATCCTTCGTCGTTTAGTTCGAATCTTTTGCCGTTAAGTTGTTGTTGTTGTGTATGTGAGATCGAATCCTTCGTCAAAGTTAAATTATTTGTTGCCACGTTGTTGTTGTTGTGTACGTGTGTTCGAAATCTTCGTCGTTAAGTTGTTGTGATGACTCGTGTTCGAATCTTCGTCGCAAAGTCGTTGGGGATCAGGGTGAGGAACCACACAAAATAATGAACAACAAAACAGATTTTTGAAATAGAAAAATAGGTTATATTGAACGTAAATATACAAACTGGAACGTAGGTTAGTAATCCAGGAATACGATTAGTAAGGAGTATATGTAAAAATATACTCAGTTATGATCTAAGATTAAAGAGAGGATGGTTAAATAAAAAGAAGACAAGAGGAAAACTGTATTTAAATCGCCTACGCGTTTCGTCCTGTGATGGACTTTATCAAGAAAAAAGACGAAATGAGCTTTATTCTGAATTACGTATCTATAAACAAACAGTGTTGGTAACTATAAAAATGCTCACAAATCATTCAAAAATATTAACAGAATATTTTAGTTTTAGAATTCCTGTGTGTGTCGTGCAAAGTCACGAGATGTTAAAATGAAGGGAATTCAACCGTTTTCTTTGGACTTTTTATTATGCATGTTAGTCTGTTTTAATATAATTTCCATAAGCAAAGGTGAGATTGGGAAAAATCCGGGGCGCAAATTGATGTTTTGGTAGTACTGGATGACGGCGCTCTCGAGAACTTTTCTTCTGAACAAATTGCTTACTCTTTTTATTAGTGTGGCATTTTTAAATCGAAATTGTTGTTGAATTTATTTCTGTGAATCACTAATGCATTTGTTAGATTATTGTTAATGATGTCTCTTTTGTATATAAGAAGTATATATATACAAGTCTTGAAGTGAAGCCGTGTTGAAATAGTATTTCCGTAAAATATTATTCTGGCTGAGTGAAGCTCAGAGCTACTATGCCAACTAACACGATATTCTCTGTGTAACTTCGGTATCGTTCGGTAACTTACGGATCAGTCCCGATGTCTCTCTGATAATTCTCCCGGATCTCATGATGGCAGGATTATATGTATACTCAAGTCGAGTCCATTATCATAGAAAAAGGGTAGATCCCACAACAATAACGTTGTGAATATTTCCCGCAATGAAGAGTACCGATTTTAAAATGAAAAGAAAATGCCATTGTTTCTGGATTGGTGTTTTTGTGAACAAAGATCTGAGGGAAAATCCAATTGACTTTATGAACTCTATATAAGACACACATGCCTTGATACAGCGGCTACTGATAAAAGTTTCAGCTTTAAGAGTAAGAGGAAGTTTTTTAATTGAAAATCGTATTCAGTCAGTCAGTTAAGTGCCATACTTGATACACGCTTAGGACAGAAGATTTTCCTGCAGGAGGTTGCCCCTACTTTCTACCTGAAGTCATATTACGCGTATCATTTATGACTTTGCTCAAATAATATTACTGATTCTTCTTTGGATCTTATGAAGGAGCACAAGATAAATAGCAGGAGCACCAGACTATTTATGGAAGCAGTATTTTAACCATGGACGAACAGTAGACTTACAGGTATGTACGATAGATTCCGGATAAAAAGTTATTGTCTAGCCCATAACAGTGAACCGATTTTCTTAGCAGCTGACCTAACAATGGATTCAATATAGTCTTTCCAGTTCATGTCGGCTGAGGACGTTATCCCGAGAAGGCGAAACAAGTCACTTTCCTAGAAGTTAATATAAATAAAATTCATCACTTAACTGAATGATGTTATATTTATATTGTCTCGTCCGACTTAGTAAACCGACTTTCTTAGCAGCTGACCTAACAATGGATTCAATATAGTCTTTCCAGTTCATGTCGGCAGAGGACGTTATCCCGAGAAGGCGAAACAAGTCACTTTCCTAGAAGTTAATATAAATAAAATTCATCACTTAACTGAATGATGTTATATTTATATTGTCTCGTCCGACTTAGTAAACCGACTTTCTTAGCAGCTGACCCAGCAATGGATTCAATATAGTCTTTCCAGTTCATGTTAGTCAAGCACGTTAGCTCGAAAAAGTGCAAAGAGGTAATTTCTTGGAGGTTAGCATTAGCCATACTGATGAAAGGCAAAGAGAGGGCGTTTCTCAGATGATTAATAAAGGGACGTTTAGTTTTGGATCTGTTAAAAGTGATAAGTCATTTTTTGCCCCAGTTAACAACGGTTTTGAGCTTTTCGAAAATAAGAGGTTGCTTTATGCTGGGCGTGGTCCGAAGCACTTAATTTCGTAATCACATGATTAACCCTCCGTTTGTCACTGTCCTAGCATTTGTAGTGTGGAATTTCTCATTTAAAATATTAAATATATCATGAAAAAATTTAGATATACCATATAGTTCCTCATTTTTTTGTTATATATTGTCTTTAATTTTTATTTGCAATTTTTAGAAAAATTTAATAAAAAGAATAAACAGTTTAATTTTGAAATATTCGACTTCTGGTTTTTATATAATAATAAAAATATTTTTAAAAATATAATTAAAATTGGTATTGAAAAAGACAAGAATCCCTTTAACTCCGGATATAAGTTAAATAGCAGAGTAGACTGGGCTCTCTTGCCTTAGCTTGCAACCTGTCACAGGAGAAAGAAAAGGTTGCATGGGCTCCATCAGATTCACTACTGATGCTATGTGTGACGTACACCTGATAATCCTATGAGTCTAATGGGTTAGAGGACACGTGGCGTTAACCCGCTGGTTGTACTGTCAGTCATTGTAGTACAATGGGGTTTACAAACACCTCATTTAAAATATTAGATTAGATATCATTTCATATTTAATTTTCTCGTTGTCTTTAGTATTCTTTCTAGTTTTTATAGATTAATTATAAAAAACGTTTTATTTTTCATAATCGAATTAAAAAATGAATTTGTAAGTTTAATATTATTTTCTGTATTTTTTTAATTATATCACCGCAATCAAGGTGATAATATCACTATGGCACGAAGATTTAATTAATATACCTGCTTATTATAACTAGAGTCAGTAGTCCTTTTTCGATTTTAAATGCTAGTAAACTAATCATGAAAATATGACGTTTTACTTTGTGAATATCAATGAAAAACAATTTTGTGTGTACAAACATCACACGGCACTAATGGAAGGTTTAGAAGAACATAAATAAATAAATAAACATGTTTCCGGACCAGAGCTGGACATCTTCGGCCGCTCACTAAGTAATCATGAAAGCAGATCAATAGGCCAAGGCTAATGTGACTGCGGCGATGTGAGGATCATTCCAGTAACTAAATACGAATTGGTTGGTTACCTGCGACCAAAGGAAAATACATATGGCCGATATAAAACGAGATCTGAGGATCCCTCAAGTAACTAAATATCAATTGGATTGTTATCTGCGACTAAAAGAAAATAAATATGGCCGGTTGAAAATGAGATCTGAGGATCCCTCAAGTAACTAAATATCAATTGGATTGTTATCTGCGACTAAAAGAAAATAAATATGGCGGGTTGAAAATGAGATCTGGTGATCCTTCCAGTAATTAACTACAAATTGATTTGTTAAATGCAACGAACGGAAAAAATATGGCCGATTAAAAACGAAATCTGGGGATCAATTAAGTAACTAACTACCAGTTAAGAGCTAATAAACGAAAATAAATATGGCCGATTGAAAACGAGATCTGGGGATGTCTCCAGTAACTAGGTATGAATTGGCTTGTTACCTGCCACCAAAGGAAAATGAAAATGGCCAACTGCAAACGAGGTCTGGGGACCCCTCTAGTAGTTAACTACCAATTGGCTTGTTAACTGCTACCAAAGGAAAATAAATATGGCCGATAGAAATCGAGATCAGAGGGATCACTTCAGTAACTAAATACGAATTGGCTTGTTACCTGTGACCAAGGGAAAATACATATGCCCGATTGAAAACCTGATCTGGAGATCCCTCCACTAACTAGGTATGAATTGGCTTGTTACCTGTGACTAAAGGAAAATACATATGCCCGACTGAAAACAGGATCTGGAGATCCCTCCACTAACTAGGTATGAATTGGCTTGTTACCTGTGACCAAAGGAAAATACATATGCCCGATTGAAAACCGGATCTGGAGATCCCTCCACTAACTAGGTATGAACTGGCTTGTTACCTGTGACCAAAGGAAAATAAATATGCCCGATTTAAAATGAGATCTGGGGATCACTCAAGTAACTAAATACCAATTGGCTTGTTACCTGTGACCAAAGGAAAATAAATATGGCCGATTGAAAAACCGGATCTGGAGATCCCTCCACTAACTAGGTATGAATTGGCTTGTTACCTGTGACCAAAGGAAAATACATATGCCCGATTTAAAATGAGATCTGGGGATACCTCAAGTAACTAAATACCAATTGGCTTGTTAACTGCTACCAAAGGAAAATACATATGCCCGATTGAAAACCGGATCTGGAGATCCCTCCACTAACTAGGTATGAATTGGCTTGTTACCTCTGACCAAAGGAAAATACATATGTCCGATTGAAAACCGGATCTGGAGATCCCTCCACTAACTAGGTATCAATTGGCTTGTTACCTGTGACCAAAGGAAAATACATATGCCCGATTGAAAACCGGATCTAGAGATCACGCCACTAACTAGGTATGAATTGGCTTGTTACCTGTGACCAAAGGAAAATACATATGCCCGATTGAAAACCGGATCTGGAGATCCCTCCACTAACTAGGTATGAACTGGCTTGTTACCTGTGACCAAAGGAAGATACATATGCCCGATTTGAAATGAGATCTGGGGGATCACCCAAGTAACTAAATACCAATTGGGTTTGTTACCTGCATTCAAAGGAAAATGAAGCAGGTCGATTGAAAACCTGGATCTGCAGATCCCTCCACTAACTAGAAAAAGGGAATGGCTTGTTACCTGTGACTAAAGGAAAATACATGCCCGATTTAAACAGATCTGGGGATCCCTCAAGTAACTAAATACAAATTGGTTTGTTAACTGCTACCAAAGGAAAATGGCATATGGCTATTTGAAACCGGATCTGGAGATCCCTCCACTAACTAGGTAAGGAATTGGCTTGTTATCTGTGACCAAAGGAAAATACATATGCCCGATTGAAAACCGGATCTGAGATCACGCCACTAACTAGGTAATTGGCTTGTTACCTGTGACCAAAGGAAAATACATATGCCCGATTGAAAACCGGATCTGGAGATCCCTCCACTAACTAGGTATGAATTGGCTTGTTACTCGTGACCAAAGGGTACCATATATGCCTGATTGAAAACCGGATCTGGAGATCCCTCCACTAACTAGGTATGAATTGGCTTGTTACCTGTGACCAAAGGAAAATACATATGCCCGATGGAAACTGATCTGAGATCCCTCCACTAACTAGGTATGAATTGGCTTGTTACCTGTGACCAAAGGAAAATGGCATATGCCCGATTGAAAACCGATCTGAGATCCCTCCACTAACTAGGTATGAATTGTCTTGTTACCTGTGACTAAAGGAAAATACATATGCCTGATTGAAAACCGGATTGGAGATCCTCCACTAACTAGGTGAATTGGCTTGTTATCTGTGAACAAAGTATACGTTCGATTGAAACTTTTCTGATCTGGAGATCGCGCCACTAAGTAGGTATGAATTGGCTTGTTACCTGTGACCAAAGGAAAATACATATGCCCGATTTAAAACCGGATCTGGAGATCCCTCCACTAACTAGGTGCGAATTGGGCTTGTTATCATGGACACCAAAGGAAAATACATATGCCCGATGGAAAACCGGATCTGGAGATCCTCCACTAACTAGGGCAATTGGCTTGTTACCTGTGACCAAAGGAAAATACATATGCCCGATGGAAAACCGGATCTGGATCCACTAACTAGGGCGGAATTGGCTTGTTACCTGTGACTAAAGGAAAATACATATGCCCGATTGAAAACCGACTTTGGAGATCCCTCCACTAACTAGGTATGAATTGGCTTGTTATCTGGACCAAAGGAAAATACATATGCTCCACGGAAAACCGGATCTGAGATCGCGCCACTAAGTAGGTATGAATTGGCTTGTTACCTGTGACCAAAGGAAAATACATATGCCCAATTGAAAACCGGATCTGGAGATCCCTCCACTAACTAGGTATGAATTGGCTTGTTACCTGTGACCAAAGGAAAATACATATGCCTGATGGAAAACCGGATCTGGAGATCCCTCCACTAACTAGGTATCAATTGGTTTGTAACCTGTGACCAAAGGAAAATACATATGCCTGATTGAAAACCGGATCTGGAGATCCCTCCACTAACTAGGTATGAACTGGCTTGTTACCTGTGACCAAAGGAAGATACATATGCCCGATTTGAAATGAGATCTGGGGATCACTCAAGTAACTAAATACCAATTGGCTTGTTACCTGTGACCAAAGGAAAATAAATATGGCCGATTGAAAAACCGGATCTGCAGATCCCTCCACTAACTAGGTATGAATTGGCTTGTTACCTGTGACTAAAGGAAAATACATATGCCCGATTTAAAATGAGATCTGGGGATCCCTCAAGTAACTAAATACAAATTGGCTTGTTAACTGCTACCAAAGGAAAATACATATGGCCGATTGAAAACCGGATCTGGAGATCCCTCCACTAACTAGGTATGAATTGGCTTGTTATCTGTGACCAAAGGAAAATACATATGCCCGATTGAAAACCGGATCTGGAGATCACGCCACTAACTAGGTATGAATTGGCTTGTTACCTGTGACCAAAGGAAAATACATATGCCCGATTGAAAACCGGATCTGGAGATCCCTCCACTAACTAGGTATGAATTGGCTTGTTACCTGTGACCAAAGGAAAATACATATGCCCGATTGAAAACCGGATCTGGAGATCCCTCCACTAACTAGGTATGAATTGGCTTGTTACCTGTGACCAAAGGAAAATACATATGCCCGATGGAAAACCGGATCTGGAGATCCCTCCACTAACTAGGTATGAATTGGCTTGTTACCTGTGACCAAAGGAAAATACATATGCCCGATTGAAAACCGGATCTGGAGATCCCTCCACTAACTAGGTATGAATTGTCTTGTTACCTGTGACTAAAGGAAAATACATATGCCCGATTGAAAACCGGATCTGGAGATCCCTCCACTAACTAGGTATGAATTGGCTTGTTATCTGTGACCAAAGGAAAATACATATGCCCGATTGAAAACCGGATCTGGAGATCGCGCCACTAAGTAGGTATGAATTGGCTTGTTACCTGTGACCAAAGGAAAATACATATGCCCGATTGAAAACCGGATCTGGAGATCCCTCCACTAACTAGGTATGAATTGGCTTGTTACCTGTGACCAAAGGAAAATACATATGCCCGATGGAAAACCGGATCTGGAGATCCCTCCACTAACTAGGTATGAATTGGCTTGTTACCTGTGACCAAAGGAAAATACATATGCCCGATGGAAAACCGGATCTGGAGATCCCTCCACTAACTAGGTATGAATTGGCTTGTTACCTGTGACTAAAGGAAAATACATATGCCCGATTGAAAACCGGATCTGGAGATCCCTCCACTAACTAGGTATGAATTGGCTTGTTATCTGTGACCAAAGGAAAATACATATGCCCGATTGAAAACCGGATCTGGAGATCGCGCCACTAAGTAGGTATGAATTGGCTTGTTACCTGTGACCAAAGGAAAATACATATGCCCAATTGAAAACCGGATCTGGAGATCCCTCCACTAACTAGGTATGAATTGGCTTGTTACCTGTGACCAAAGGAAAATACATATGCCCGATGGAAAACCGGATCTGGAGATCCCTCCACTAACTAGGTATCAATTGGCTTGTAACCTGTGACCAAAGGAAAATACATATGCCCGATGGAAAACCGGATCTGGAAATCCCTCCACTAACTAGGTATGAATTGGCTTGTTACCTATGACCAAAGAAAAATACATATGCCCGATTTAAAATGAGATCTGGGGATCACTCAAGTAACTAAATACCAATTGGCTTGTTACCTGTGACCAAAGGAAAATAAATATGGCCGATTGAAAAACCGGATCTGGAGATCCCTCCACTAACTAGGTATGAATTGGCTTGTTACCTGTGACCAAAGGAAAATACATATGCCCGATTGAAAACCGGATCTGGAAATCCCTCCACTAACTAGGTATGAATTGGCATGTTACCTGTGACCAAAGGAAAATACATATGCCCGATTTAAAATGATATCTGGGGATCCCTAAAGTAACTAAATACCAATTGGCTTGTTAACTGTGACCAAAGGAAAGTATATATGCCCGATTGAAAACCGGATCTGGAGATCTCTCCACTAACTATGTATGAATTGGCTTGTTACCTGTGACCAAAGGAAATTACATATGCCCGATGGAAAACCGGATCTGGAGATCCCTCCATTAACTAGGTATGAATTGGCTTGTTACCTGTGACCAAAGTAAAATAAATATGGCCGATTGAAAAACCGGATCTGGAGATCCCTCCACTAACTAGGTATGAATTGGCTTGTTACCTGTGACTAAAGGAAAATACATATGCCCGATTGAAAACCGGATCTGGAGATCCCTCCACTATCTAGGTATGAATTGGCATGTTACCTGTAACCAAAGGAAAATACATATGCCCGATTTAAAATGAGATCTGGGGATCCCTCAAGTAACTAAATACCAATTGGCTTGTTAACTGTGACCAAAGGAAAATACATATGCCCAATTGAAAACCGGATCTGGAGATCCCTCCACTAACTAGGTATGAATTGGCTTGTTACCAGTGACTAAAGGAAAATACATATGCCCGATTGAAAACCGGATCTGGAGATCCCTCCACTATCTAGGTATGAATTGGCATGTTACCTGTAACCAAAGGAAAATACATATGCCCGATTTAAAATGAGATCTGGGGATCCCTCAAGTAACTAAATACCAATTGGCTTGTTAACTGTGACCAAAGGAAAATACATATGCCCAATTGAAAACCGGATCTGGAAATCCCTCCACTAAGTAGGTATGAATTGGCTTGTTACCTGTGACTAAAGAAAAATACATATGCCCGATTTAAAATGAGATCTGGGGATCACTCAAGTAACTAAATACCAATTGGCTTGTTACCTGTGACCAAAGGAAAATAAATATGGCCGATTGAAAAACCGGATCTGGAGATCCCTCCACTAACTAGGTATGAATTGGCTTGTTACCTGTGACCAAAGGAAAATACATATGCCCGATTTAAAATGAGATCTGGGGATCCCTCAAGTAACTAAATACCAATTAGCTTGTTAACTGCTACCAAAGGAAAATACATATGCCCGATTGAAAACCGGATCTGGAGATCCCTCCACTAACTAGGTATCAATTGGCTGGTTACCTGTGACTAAAGGAAAATACATATGCCCGATTGAATACCGGACCTGGAGATCCCTCCACTAACTAGGTATGAATTGGCATGTGACCTGTGACCAAAGGAAAATACATATGCCCGATTTAAAATGAAATCTGGGGATCCCTCAAATAACTAAATACCAATTGGCTTGTTAACTGTGACCAAAGGAAAATACATATGCCCGATTGAAAACCGGATCTGGAGATCCCTCCACTAACTAGGTATGAATTGGCTTGTTACTTGTGACCAAAGGAAAATACATATGCCCGATTGAAAACCGGATCTGGAGATCCCTCCACTAACTAGGTATGAATTGGCTTGTTACCTGTGACCAAAGGAAAATACATATGCCCGATGGAAAACCGGATCTGGAGATCCCTCCACTAACTAGGTATCAATTGGCTTGTTACCTGTGACCAAAGGAAAATACATATGCCCGATTGAAAACCGGATCTGGAAATCCCTCCACTAACTAGGTATGAATTGGCATGTTACCTGTGACCAAAGGAAAATACATATGCCCGATTTAAAATGAGATCTGGGGATCCCTCAAGTAGCTAAATACCAATTGGCTTGTTAACTGTGACCAAAGGAAAATATATATGCCCGATTGAAAACCGGATCTAGAGATCCCTCCACTAACTATGTATGAATTGGCTTGTTACCTGTGACCAAAGGAAAATACATATGCCCGATGGAAAACCGGATCTGGAGATCCCTCCATTAACTAGGTATGAATTGGCTTGTTACCTGTGAGCAAAGTAAAATAAATATGGCCGATTGAAAAACCGGATCTGGAGATCCCTCCACTAACTAGGTATTAATTGGCTTGTTACCTGTGACTAAAGGAAAATACATATGCCCGATTGAAAACCGGATCTGGAGATCCCTCCACTAACTAGGTATGAATTGGCATGTTACCTGTAACCAAAGGAAAATATATATGCCCGATTTAAAATGAGATCTGGGGATCCCTCAAGTAACTAAATGCCAATTGGCTTGTTAACTGTGACCAAAGGAAAATACATATGCCCGATTGAAAACCGGATCTGGAGATCCCTCCCCTAACTAGGTATGAATTGGCTTGTTACCTGTGACCAAAGGAAAATACATATGCCCGATTGAAAACCGGATCTGGAGAACCCTCCACTAACTAGGTATTAATTGGCTTGTTACCTGTGACTAAAGGAAAATACATATGCCCGATTGAAAACCGGATCTGGAGATCCCTCCACTAACTATGTATGAATTGGCTTGTTACCTGTGACCAAAGGAAAATACATATGCCCGATTGAAAACCGGATCTGGAGATCCCTCCACTAACTAGGTATGAATTGGCTTGTTACCTGTGACCAAAGGAAAATACATATGCCCTATATAAAATGAGATCTGAGGATCCCTCAAGTAACTAAATACCAATTGGCTTGTTACCTGTGACCAAAGGAAAATACATATGCCCGATTGAAAACCGGATCTGGAGATCCCTCCACTAACTAGGTATCAATTGGCTTGTTACCTGTGACCAAAGGAAAATACATATGCCCGATTGAAAACCGGATCTGGAGATCCCTCCACTAACTAGGTATGAATTGGGTTGTTACCTGTGACTAAAGGAAAATACATATGCCCGATTGAAAACCGGATCTGGAGATCCCTCCCAAATAACTAGGTATAGAATTGGCTTGTTACCTGTGACCAAAGGAAAATACATATGCCCGATTGAAAACCGGATCTGGAGATCCCTCCACTAACTAGGTATCAATTGGCTGGTTACCTGTGACTAAAGGAAAATACATATGCCCGATTGAATACCGGACCTGGAGATCCCTCCACTAACTAGGTATGAATTGGCATGTGACCTGTGACCAAAGGAAAATACATATGCCCGATTTAAAATGAAATCTGGGGATCCCTCAAATAACTAAATACCAATTGGCTTGTTAACTGTGACCAAAGGAAAATACATATGCCCGATTGAAAACCGGATCTGGAGATCCCTCCACTAACTAGGTATGAATTGGCTTGTTACTTGTAACCAAAGGAAAATACATATGCCCGATTGAAAACCGGATCTGGAGATCCCTCCACTAACTAGGTATGAATTGGCTTGTTACCTGTGACCAAAGGAAAATACATATGCCCGATGGAAAACCGGATCTGGAGAACCCTCCACTAACTAGGTATCAATTGGCTTGTTACCTGTGACCAAAGGAAAATACATATGCCCGATTGAAAACCGGATCTGGAAATCCCTCCACTAACTAGGTATGAATTGGCATGTTACCTGTGACCAAAGGAAAATACATATGCCCGATTTAAAATGAGATCTGGGGATCCCTCAAGTAGCTAAATACCAATTGGCTTGTTAACTGTGACCAAAGGAAAATATATATGCCCGATTGAAAACCGGATCTAGAGATCCCTCCACTAACTATGTATGAATTGGCTTGTTACCTGTGACCAAAGGAAAATACATATGCCCGATGGAAAACCGGATCTGGAGATCCCTCCATTAACTAGGTATGAATTGGCTTGTTACCTGTGAGCAAAGTAAAATAAATATGGCCGATTGAAAAACCGGATCTGGAGATCCCTCCACTAACTAGGTATTAATTGGCTTGTTACCTGTGACTAAAGGAAAATACATATGCCCGATTGAAAACCGGATCTGGAGATCCCTCCACTAACTAGGTATGAATTGGCATGTTACCTGTAACCAAAGGAAAATATATATGCCCGATTTAAAATGAGATCTGGGG
Organism: Ascarosepion bandense; assembly: GCA_037127315.1. NCBI lineage: Eukaryota > Metazoa > Mollusca > Cephalopoda > Sepiida > Sepiidae > Ascarosepion > Ascarosepion bandense. The sequence goes on from JBBBDQ010000418.1 coordinate 1,321,928, forward strand.
ATCCCTCAAGTAACTAAATGCCAATTGGCTTGTTAACTGTGACCAAAGGAAAATACATATGCCCGATTGAAAACCGGATCTGGAGATCCCTCCCCTAACTAGGTATGAATTGGCTTGTTACCTGTGACCAAAGGAAAATACATATGCCCGATTGAAAACCGGATCTGGAGAACCCTCCACTAACTAGGTATTAATTGGCTTGTTACCTGTGACTAAAGGAAAATACATATGCCCGATTGAAAACCGGATCTGGAGATCCCTCCACTAACTATGTATGAATTGGCTTGTTACCTGTGACCAAAGGAAAATACATATGCCCGATTGAAAACCGGATCTGGAGATCCCTCCACTAACTAGGTATGAATTGGCTTGTTACCTGTGACCAAAGGAAAATACATATGCCCTATATAAAATGAGATCTGAGGATCCCTCAAGTAACTAAATACCAATTGGCTTGTTACCTGTGACCAAAGGAAAATACATATGCCCGATTGAAAACCGGATATGGAGATCCCTCCACTAACTAGGTATCAATTGGCTTGTTACCTGTGACCAAAGGAAAATACATATGCCCGATTGAAAACCGGATCTGGAGATCCCTCCACTAACTAGGTATGAATTGGGTTGTTACCTGTGACCAAAGGAAAATACATATGGCCGATTGAAAACCGGATCTGGAGATCCCTCCACTATCTAGGTATCAATTGGCTTGTTACCTGTGACCAAAGGAAAATACATATGCCCGATGGAAAACCGGATCTGGAGATCCCTCCACTAACTAGGTATCAATTGGCTTGTTACCTGTGACCAAAGGAAAATACATATGCCCTATATAAAATGAGATCTGGGGATCCCTCAAATAACTAAATACCAATTGGCTTGTTACCTGTGACCAAAGGAAAATACATATGCCCGATTGAAAACCGGATCTGGAGATCCCTCCACTAACTAGGTATGAATTGGCTTGTTACCTGCCACCAAAGGAAAATATATATCGTCGATTGAAGACGAGATCTGGGGTTCGATCCAGTAAGTAAATATCAATTGGCTTGTTACCCGCGACCAAATAAAATACATATGGCTTATTGAAAACGAGATCTGGAGATCCCTCCTGTAACTAACTAACTATTGGTTTGTTACTGCGACAAAATGATAATAAACATGGCCGATTGAAAACAAGATCTGGGGATCACTTCAGTAACTAACTACCAATTGGCTTGTTACCTGCGACCAAAGGAAAATAAATATGGCCGTTTGAAGGAATCTCCATGTCTTGTTTTCAATCGGCCATATTTATTTTCACTTGGTCGCAGGCAAGCGAATTAAAATCAGTTATTGGAAGTATCCACAGATCTCGTTTTATATCGGCCATATTTATTTTCCTTTGTTGGAAGCTAATTGGTAGATAGTGACTGGTAGGATCACCATATCTCGTTTTCAATCGGCCATATCTATTTTCCTTTGGTCGCAGATAACAAGCCAATTGGTAGTTAGTTACTGGAGTGATCCCCAGATCTTGTTTTCAATTATCAAAATAGATATGGTCGATTGAAAACGATATCTAGGGATCACTCCAGTAACTAACTACCAAATGGCTTGTTGCCTGCGACCAAAGAAAATTTATATGGCCGACTGAAAAAGAAGTCTGGAGATCCCGTCAGCAACTAACTACCAATTAGTTTGTTACCTGCGACCAAAGGAAATAAATATGGCCGATTGTAATCGAGACCTTGGGATCACTCTAGTAACTAACAACCAATTGGCTTGTTATCTACGACCAAATGAAAATAAATATGGCCGATTGGAAACGAGATCTGGGGATCCCTTCAGAAACAAACTGCCAATTGACTAGTTATGTGCGACCCTAAGGAAAATAAATATGGCCGATTGTAAACGAGATCTTGGAAATCACTCCCGTGACTAACAACCAATTGGCTTGTTTTCTGCGACACTAAGGAAAATAAATATGGTCGATTGTAAACGAGATCTTGGAAATCACTCCCGTAACTAACAACCAATTGGCTTGTTATCTGCGACCCTAAGGAAAATAAATATGGCCGATTGTAAACGAGACCTTGGAAATCACTCCCGTAACTAACAACCAATTGGCTTGTTATGTGCGACCCTAAGGAAAATAAATATGGCCGATATAAAACGAGATTTGTGGATCATTCTAGTAACTATCTTTCAAATGGCCTGTTACCTGCGAATAAAGTAAAATAAGTATGTCCGATTGAAAACAATATCTAGGGATCTCTCCAGTAACTAACTATCAAATGGCTTGTTACCTGCGACCAAAGGGAAAAAACATATGGCCGATTGAAAAAGAAATCATGAGATCCTGTCAGTACTTAACTACCAATTGGTCTGTTAACTGCGGTCAAAGGAATATAAATATGGCCGATTGTAAACCAGATCGTGGAAATCACACCCGTAACTAACAACCAATTGGCTTGTTATCTGCGACACTAAGGAAAATAAATATGGCCGATTGTAAACGAGATCTTGGAAATCACTCCCAGTAACTAACAACCAATTGGCTTGTTATCTGCGACCCTAAGGAAAATAAATATGGCCGATTGTAAACGAGACCTTGGAAATCACTCCCGTAACTAACAAACAATTGGCTTGTTATCTGCGACCCTAAGGAAAATAAATATGGCCGATTGTAAACCAGATCTTGGAAATCACTCCAGTAACTAACAACCAATTGGCTTGTTGTCTGCGACCCTAAGGAAAATAAATATGGCCGATTGTAAACGACATCTTGGAAATCACTCCCGTAACTAACAACCAATTGGCTTGTTATCTGCGACCCTAAGGAAAATAAATATGGCCGATTGTAAACGAGATCTTGGAAATCACTCCCGTAACTAACAACCAATTGGCTTGTTATCTGCGACCCTAAGGAAAATAAATATGGTCGATTGTAAACGAGATCTTGGAAATCACTCCCGTAACTAACAACCAATTGGCTTGTTATCTGCGACCCTAAGGAAAATAAATATGGCCGATTGTAAACGAGATCTTGGAAATCACTCCCGTAACTAACAACCAATTGGCTTGTTATCTGCGACCCTAAGGAAAATAAATATGGCCGATTGTAAACGAGATCTTGGAAATCACTCCCGTAACTAACAACCAATTGGCTTGTTATCTGCGACCCTAAGGAAAATAAATATGGCCGATTGTAAACGAGATCTTGGAAATCACTCCCGTAACTAACAACCAATTGGCTTGTTATCTGCGACCCTAAGGAAAATAAATATGGCCGATTGTAAACGAGACCTTGGAAATCACTCCCGTAACTAACAACCAATTGGCTTGTTATCTGCGACCCTAAGGAAAATAAATATGGCCGATTGTAAACGAGATCTTGGAAATCACTCCAGTAACTAACAACCAATTGGCTTGTTATCTGCGACCCTAAGGAAAATAAATATGGCCGATTGTAAACGAGTTCTTGGAAATCACTCCAGTAATTAACAACCAATTGGCTTGTTATCTGCGACCCTAAGGAAAATAAATATGGCCGATTGTAAAAGAGATCTTGGAAATCACTCCCGTGACTAACAACCAATTGGCTTGTTATGTGCGACCCTAAGGAAAATAAATATGGCCGATATAAAACGAGATTTGTGGATCATTCTAGTAACTATCTTTCAAATGGCCTGTTACCTGCGAATAAAGTAAAATAAGTATGGCCGATTGAAAACAATATCTAGGGATCTCTCCAGTAACTAACTATCAAATGGCTTGTTACCTGCGACCAAAGGGAAAAAACATATGGCCGATTGAAAAAGAAATCATGAGATCCTGTCAGTACTTAACTACCAATTGGTCTGTTAACTGCGGTCAAAGGAATATAAATATGGCCGATTGTAAACCAGATCGTGGAAATCACACCCGTAACTAACAACCAATTGGCTTGTTATCTGCGACACTAAGGAAAATAAATATGGCCGATTGTAAACGAGATCTTGGAAATCACTCCAGTAACTAACAACCAATTGGCTTGTTATCTGCGATCCTAAGGAAAATAAATATGGCCGATTGTAAACGATATCTTGGAAATCACTCCCGTAACTAACAACCAATTGGCTTGTTATCTGCGACACTAAGGAAAATAAATATGGCCGATTGTAAACGAGATCTTGGAAATCACTCCAGTAACTAACAACCAATTGGCTTGTTTTCTGCGACACTAAGGAAAATAAATATGGTCGATTGTAAACGAGATCTTGGAAATCACTCCCGTAACTAACAACCAATTGGCTTGTTATCTGCGACCCTAAGGAAAATAAATATGGCCGATTGTAAACGAGACCTTGGAAATCACTCCCGTAACTAACAAACAATTGGCTTGTTATCTGCGACCCTAAGGAAAATAAATATGGCCGATTGTAAACCAGATCTTGGAAATCACTCCAGTAACTAACAACCAATTGGCTTGTTGTCTGCGACCCTAAGGAAAATAAATATGGCCGATTGTAAACGACATCTTGAAATCACTCCCGTAACTAACAACCAATTGGCTTGTTATCTGCGACCTTAAGGAAAATAACATGGCCGATTGTAAACGAGATCTTGGAAATCACTCCTGTAACTAACAACCAATTGGCTTGTTATCTGCGACCCTAAGGAAAATAAATATGGTCGATTGTAAACGAGATCTCTGAAATCACTCCCGTAACTAACAACCAATTGGCTTGTTATCTGCGACCCTAAGGAAAATAAATATGGCCGATTGTAAACGAGATCTTGGAAATCACTCCTGTAACTAACAACCAATTGGCTTGTTATCTGTGACCCTAAGGAAAATAAATATGGCCGATTGTAAACGAGATCTTGGAAATCACTCCCGTAACTACCAACCAATTGGCTTGTTATCTGCGACCCTAAGGAAAATAAATATGGCCGATTGTAAACGAGATCTGAAATCACTCCCCGTAACTAACAACCAGCTTGTTATCTGCGACCCTATGAAAAATAAATAGCCGATTGTAAACGAGATCTTGGAAATCACTCCCGTAACTAACAACCAATTGGCTTGTTATCTGCGACCCTAAGGGAAAATAAATATGGCCGATTGTAACGATCTTGAAATCACTCCAGTAACTAACAACCAATTGGCTTGTTATCTGCGACCCTAAGGAAAATAAATATGGCTGACGTAAACGAGATCTTTGAAATCACTCCCGTAACTAACAACCAATTGGCTTGTTATCTGCGACCCTAAGGAAAATAAATATGGTCGATTGTAAACGAGATCTGAAATTCCATCATAACTAACCAATTGGCTTGTTATCTGCGACCCTAAGGAAAATAAATATGGTCGATTGTAAACGAGATCTTGGAAATCACTCCCCGTAACTAACAACCAATTGGCTTGTTATCTGCGACCCTTAAGGAAAAATAAATATGGCCGATTGTAAAACAGATCTTGGAAATCACTCCTGGTAACTAACAACCAATTGGCTTGTTATCTGCGACCCTAAGGAAAATAACATGGCCGATTGTAAACGACATCTTGGAAATCACTCTCGTAACTAACAACCAATTGGTCTGTTATCTGGTGACCTTGCTGGAAAAATAAATATGGTCGATTGTAAACGAGATCTTGGAAATCACTCCCGTAACTAACAACCAATTGGCTTTGTTATCTGCGACCCTAAGGAAAATAAATATGGTCGATTGTAAACCAGATCTTGGAAATCACTCCAGTAACAACCAATTGGCTTGTTATCTGGTGACCCTAAGGAAAATAAATATGGTCGATTGTAAACGAGATCTTGGAAATCACTCCCGTAACTAACAACCAATTGGCTTGTTATCTGCGACCCTAAGGAAAATAAATATGGCCGATTGTAAACGAGATCTTGGAAATCACTCCCGTAACTAACAACCAATTGGCTTGTTATCTGCGACCCTAAGGAAAATAAATATGGTCGATTGTAAACCAGATCTTTGGAAATCACTCCCGTAACTAACAACCAATTGGCTTGTTATCTGCGACCCTAAGGAAAATAAATATGGTCGATTGTAAACGAGATCTTGAAATCACTCCCGTAACTAACAACCAATTGGCTTGTTATCTGCGACCCTAAGGAAAATAACATGGTCGATTGTAAACCAGATCTTGAACATCAGTAACTAACAACCAATTGGCTTGTTATCTGCGACCCTAAGGAAAATAAATATGGTCGATTGTAAACGAGATCTTGGAAATCACTCCCGTAACTAACAACCAATTGGCTTGTTATCTGCGACCCTAAGGAAAATAAATATGGCCGATTGTAAACGAGATCTTGGAAATCACTCCTGTAACTAACAACCAATTGGCTTGTTATCTACGACCCTAAGGAAAATAAATATGGTCGATTGTAAACCAGATCTCAAATCACTCCCGTAACTAACAACCAATTGGCTTGTTATCTGCGACCCTAAGGAAAATAAATATGGTCGATTGTAAACGAGATCTTGAAATCACTCCCGTAACTAACAACCAATTGGCTTGTTATGCTGCGACCCTAAAGGAAAATAAATATGGTCGATTGTAAACCAGATCTTGGAAATCACTCCAGTAACTAACAACCAATTGGCTTGTTATCTGCGACCCTAAGGAAAATAAATATGGTCGATTGTAAACGAGATCTTGGAAATCACTCCCCGTAACTAACAACCAATTGGCTTGTTATCTGCGACCCTAAGGAAAATAAATATGGCCGATTGTAAACGAGATCTTGGAAATCCTCCCGTAACTAACAACCAATTGGCTTGTTATCTGCGACCCTAAGGAAAATAAATATGGTCGATTGTAAACCAGATCTTGAAATCGCCTCCCGTAACTAACAACCAATTGGCTTGTTATCTGCGACCCTAAGGAAAAATAAATATGGTCGATTGTAAACGAGATCTTGGAAATCACTCCCGTAACTAACAACCAATTGGCTTGTTATCTGCGACCCTAAGGAAAATAAATATGGTCGATTGTAAACCAGATCTTGAAATCACTCCAGTAACTAACAACCAATTGGCTTGTTATCTGCGACCCTAAGGAAAATAAATATGGTCGATTGTAAACGAGATCTTGGAAATCACTCCCGTAACTAACAACCAATTGGCTTGTTATCTGCGACCCTAAGGAAAATAAATATGGCCGATTGTAAACGAGATCTTGGAAATCACTCCCGTAACTAACAACCAATTGGCTTGTTATCTGCGACCCTAAGGAAAATAAATATGGCCGATTGTAAACGAGATCAAATCACTCCCGTAACTAACAACCAATTGGCTTGTTATCTGCGACCCTAAGGAAAATAAATATGGTCGATTGTAAACGAGATCTTGGAAATCCTCCCCGTAACTAACAACCAATTGGCTTGTTATCTGAAGCCCTAAGGAAAATAAATATGGTCGATTGTAAACCAGATCTTGGAAATCACTCCAGTAACTAACAACTTAGTGGCTTGTTATCTGCGACCCTAAGGAAAATAAATATGGTCGATTGTAAGCGAGATCTTGGAAATCACTCCCGTAACTAACAACCAATTGGCTTGTTATCTGCGACCCTAAGGAAAATAAATATGGCCGATTGTAAACGAGATCTTGGAAATCACTCCCGTAACTAACAACCAATTGGCTTGTTATCTGCGACCCTAAGAGAGAAAATAAATATGGTCGATTGTAAACCAGAGCTTGAAATCACTCCCGTAACTAACAACCAATTGGCTTGTTATCTGCGACCCTAAGGGAAAATGTGATAATTCGATTGTAAACCAGATCTTGGAAATCACTCCCGTAACTAACAACCGAATTGGCAGTATCTGCGACCCCTAAGGAAAATAAATATGGTCGATTGTAAACCAGATCTTGGGAAATCACTCCAGTAACTAACAACCAATTGGCTTGTTATCTGCGACCCTAAGAGGAAAATAAATATGGTCGATTGTAAGCAGATCTTGGAAATCCTCCCGTAACTGACAACCAATTGGCTTGTTATCTGCGACCCTAAGGAAAATGAATATGGTCGATTGTAAACCAGATCTTGGAAATCACTCCAGTAACTAACAACCAATTGGCTTGTTATCTGCGACCCTAAGGAAAATAAATATGGTCGATTGTAAACGAGATCTTGGAAATCACTCCCGTAACTAACAACCAATTGGCTTGTTATCTGCGACCCTAAGGAAAATAAATATGGTCGATTGTAAACGAGATCTTGGAAATCACTCCCGTAACTAACAACCAATTGGCTTGTTATCTGCGACCCTAAGGAAAATAAATATGGTCGATTGTAAACCAGATCTTGGAAATCACTCCAGTAACTAACAACCACTTGGCTTGTTATCTGCGACCCTAAGGAAAATAAATATGGTCGATTTTAAACCAGATCTTGGAAATCACTCCCGTAACTAACAACCAATTGGCTTGATATCTGCGACCCTAAGGAAAATAAATATGGTCGATTGTAAACCAGATCTTGGAAATCACTCCAGTAACTAACAACCAATTGGCTTGTTATCTGCGACCCTAAGGAAAATAAATATGGTCGATTGTAAACCAGATCTTGGAAATCACTCCCGTAACTAAAAACCAATTGGCTTGTTATCTGCGACCCTAAAGAAAATAAATATGGTCGATTGTAAACCAGATCTTGGAAATCACTCCCAGTAACTAACAACCAATTGGCTTGTTATCTGCGACCCTAAGGAAAATAAATATGGTCGATTGTAAACGAGATATTGGAAATCACTCCCGTAACTAACAACCAATTGGCTTGTTATCTGCGACCCTAAGGAAAATAAATATGGTCGATTGTAAACCAGATCTTGGAAATCACTCCAGTAACTAACAACCAATTGGCTTGTTATCTGCGACCCTAAGGAAAATAAATATGGTCGATTGTAAACGAGATCTTGGAAATCACTCCCGTAACTAACAACCAATTGGCTTGTTATCTGCGACCCTAAGGAAAATAAATATGGTCGATTGTAAACCAGATCTTGGAAATCACTCCAGTAACTAACAACCAATTGGCTTGTTATCTGCGACCCTAAGGAAAATAAATATGGTCGATTGTAAACCGAGATCTTGGAAATCACTCCCGTAACTAACAACCAATTGGCTTGTTATCTGCGACCCTAAGGAAAATAAATATGGTCGATTGTAAACCAGATCTTGGAAATCACTCCAGTAACTAACAACCAATTGGCTTGTTATCTGCGACCCTAAGGAAAATAAATATGGTCGATTGTAAACGAGATCTTGGAAATCACTCCAGTAACTAACAACCAATTGGCTTGTTATCTGCGACCCTAAGGAAAATAAATATGGTCGATTGTAAACGAGAACTTGGAAATCACTCCCGTAACTAACAACCAATTGGCTTGTTATCTGCGACCCTAAGGAAAATAAATATGGTCGATTGTAAACCAGATCTTGGAAATCACTCCCGTAACTAACAACCAATTGGCTTGTTATCTGCGACCCTAAGGAAAATAAATATGGTCGATTGTAAACCAGATCTTGGAAATCACTCCAGTAACTAACAACCAATTGGCTTGTTATCTGCGACCCTAAGGAAAATAAATATGGTCGATTGTAAACCAGATCTTGGAAATCACTCCAGTAACTAACAACCAATTGGCTTGTTATCTGCGACCCTAAGGAAAATAAATATGGTCGATTGTAAACCAGATCTTGGAAATCACTCCCGTAACTAACAACCAATTGGCTTGTTATCTGCGACCCTAAGGAAAATAAATATGGTCGATTGTAAACCAGATCTTGGAAATCACTCCAGTAACTAACAACCAATTGGCTTGTTATCTGCGACCCTAAGGAAAATAAATATGGTCGATTGTAAACCAGATCTTGGAAATCACTCCCGTAACTAACAACCAATTGGCTTGTTATCTGCGACCCTAAGGAAAATAAATATGGTCGATTGTAAACGAGATCTTGGAAATCACTCCCGTAACTAACAACCAATTGGCTTGTTATCTGCGACACTAAGGAAAATAAATATGGTCTATTCTAAACCAGATCTTGGAAATCACTCCAGTAACTAACAACCAATTGGCTTGTTATCTGCGACCCTAAGGAAAATAAATATGGTCGATTGTAAACCAGATCTTGGAAATCACTCCCGTAACTAACAACCAATTGGCTTGTTATCTGCGACCCTAAGGAAAATAAATATGGTCGATTGTAAACCAGATCTTGGATATCACTCCAGTAACTAACAACCAATTGGCTTGTTATCTGCGACCCTAAGGAAAATAAATATGGTCGATTGTATACCAGATCTTGGAAATCACTCCAGTAACTAACAACCAATTCGGTTTGTTATCTGCGACCCCAAGGAAAATAAATATGGTCGATTGTAAAACAGATCTTGAAATCACTCCAGTAACTAACAACCACTTGGTTTGTTATTCGGTGACCTTATGAAAATAAATATATCGATTGTAAACGAGATCTGGAAATCAATTCTTCAACTAACAACCAATTGGCTTGTTATCTGCGACCCTAAGGAAAATAAATATGGTCGATTGCAAACCAGATCTTGAAATCACCTATAACCAACAACCAATTGGCTTGTTATCTGCGACCCCAAGGAAAATAAATATGGTCGATTGTAAACGAGATCTTAAATCACTCCCCGTAACTAACAACCAATTGGTTTGTTATCTGCGACCCTAAGGAAAATAAATATGGTCGATTGTAAACCAGATCTTGGAAATCACTCCAGTAACTAACAACCAATTGGCTTGTTATCTGCGACCCCAAGGAAAATAAATATGGTCGATTGTAAACCAGATCTTGGAAATCACTCCAGTAACTAACAACCAATTGGCTTGTTATCTGCGACCCTAAGGAAAATAAATATGGGTCGATTGTAAACGAGATCTTGGAAATCACTCCCCGTAACCAACAACCAAATTGGCTTGTTATCTGCGACCCTAAGGAAAACAAATATGGTCGATTGTAAACGAGATCTTGAAATCACTCCTGTAACTAACAACCAATTGGCTTGTTATCTGCGGGCCCTAAGGAAAATAACATGGTCGATTGTAAACGAGATCTTGAAATCACTCCCGTAACTAACAACCAATTGGCTTGTAATCTGCAGACCCTAAGGAAAATAAATATGGTCGATTGTAAACGAGATTTTGGAAATCACTCCCGTAACTAACAACCAATTGGTTTGTTATCTGCGACCCTATGAAAAAAATAAATATGGTCGATTGTAAAACGATCTTGAAATCACTCCCGTAACTAACAACCAATTGAATAGCACAGCTCGCATCTTTATATGTGCCAAATAGTAAGTCGAGTCAAAACAGATTTTGAAATCGTCCGTAATCAAGCAACCAATTGGAATATTCAATCTTGGTGAAAAAAAAAATTGATAAAATCAGATCTGAAATCACTCCAGTAACTAACAACCAATTGGCTTGTTATCTGAGGACCCTAAGGAAAATAAATATGTGTCGATTGAAATCGAGATCTTGAAATCACTCCCGTAACTAACAACCAATTGGCTTGTTATCTGCGACCCCAAGGAAAATAAATATGGTCGATTGTAAACGAGATCTTTGAAATCACCCCGTAACTAACAACCAATTACTTGTTATCTGCGACCCTAAGGAAAACAAATATGGTCGATTGTAAACGAGATCTTGGAAATCACTCCCTGTAACTAACAACCAATTGGCTTGTTATCTGGTGGCCCCAAGGAAAATAAATATGGTCGATTGTAAACGAGATCTTGAAATCACTCCCGTAACTAACAACCAATTGGCTTGTTATCTGCGACCCTAAGGAAAATAAATATGGTCGATTGTAAACGAGATTTTGGAAATCACTCCCGTAACTAACAACCAATTGGCTTGTTATCTGCCATGGACCCTACAAAAATAAATATATCGATTGTAAACCAGATCTTGAAATCACTCCAGTAACTAACAACCAATTGGCTGTTATCTGCGTAGACCCTAAGAAAAAATAAATATGGTCGGATTGTAAACCAGATCTTTGAAATCACTCCAGTAACTACCAACCAATTGGCTTGTTATCTGCGACCCTAAGGAAAATAAATATGGTCGATTGTAAACCAGATCTGAAATCACTCCCGTAACTAACAACCAATTGGCTTGTTATCTGGTGACCCTGCTGAAAATAAATACCGATTGTAAACCAGATCTGAAATCACTCCAGTAACTAACAACCAATTGGCTTGTTATCTGCGACCCTAAGGAAAGTAAATATGGTCGATTGTAAACGAGATCTTGGAAATCACTCCCGTAACCAACAACCAATTGGCTTGTTATCTGCGACCCTAAGGAAAATAAATATGGTCGATTGTAAACGAGATCTTGAAATCACTCCCGTAACTAACAACCAATTGGCTTGTTATCTGCGACCCTAAGGAAAATAAATATGGTCTATTGTAAACCAGATCTTGGAAATCACTCCAGTAACTAACAACCAATTGGCTTGTTATCTGCGACCCTGAGGAAAATAAATATGGTCGATTGTAAACCAGATCTTGGAAATTCACCTGCAACTAACAACCAATTGGCTTGTTATCTGCGACCCTAAGGAAATAAATACAGTCGATTGTAAACCAGATCTTGGAAATCACTCCAGTAACTAACAACCAATTGGCTTGTTATCTCAGACCCTAAGGAAAACAAATATGGTCGATTGTAAACCAGATCTTGGAAATCACTCCAGTAACTAACAACCAATTGGCTTGTTATCTGCGACTCCTAAGGAAAATAAATATGGTCGATTGTAAACCAGATCTTGAAATCACTCCCGTAACTAACAACCAATTGGCTTGTTATCTGCGACCCTAAGGAAAACAAATATGGTCGATTGTAAACCAGATCTTGAAATCACTCCAGTAACTAACAACCAATTGCTTGTTATCTATGAATTTCTAAGGAAAATAAATATGGTCGATTGTAAACCAGATCTTGAAATCACTCCCGTAACTAACAACCAATTGGCTTGTTATCTGCGACCCTATGAAAAAATAAATATGGTAGATTGTAAACCAGATCTTGGAAATCACTCCAGTAACTAACAACCAATTGCCTTGTTATCTGCGACCCTAAGGAAAATAAATATGGTCGATTGTAAACCAGATCTTGGAAATCACTCCAGTAACTAACAACCAATTGGCTTGTTATCTGCGACCCTAAGGAAAATAAATATGATCGATTGTAAACCAGATCTTGGAAATCACTCCAGTAACTAACAACCAATTGGCTTGTTATCTGCGACCCTAAGGAAAATAAATATGGTCGATTGTAAACCAGATCTTGGAAATCACTCCAGTAACTAACAACCAATTGGCTTGTTATCTGCGACCCTAAGGAAAATAAATATGGTCGATTGTAAACCAGATCTTGGAAATCACTCCAGTAACTAACAACCAATTGGCTTGTTATCTGCGACCCTAAGGAAAATAAATATGGTCGATTGTAAACGAGATCTTGGAAATCACTCCCGTAACTAACAACCAATTGGCTTGTTATCTGCGACCCTAAGGAAAATAAATATGGTCGATTGTAAACGAGATCTTGGAAATCACTCCCGTAACTAACAACCAATTGGCTTGTTATCTGCGACCCTAAGGAAAATAAATATGGTCGATTGTAAACCAGATCTTGGAAATCACTCCAGTAACTAACAACCAATTGGCTTGTTATCTGCGACCCTAAGGAAAATAAATATGGTCGATTGTAAACGAGATCTTGGAAATCACTCCCGTTACTAACCACCAATTGGCTTGTTATCTGCGACCCTAAGGAAAATAAATATGGTAGATTGTAAACGAGATCTTGGAAATCACTCCCGTAACTAACAACCAATTGGCTTGTTATCTGCGACCCTAAGGAAAATAAATATGGTCGATTGTAAACGAGATCTTGGAAATCACTCCAGTAACTAACAACCAATTGGCTTGTTATCTGCGACCCTAAGGAAAATAAATATGGTCGATTGTAAACGAGATCTTGGAAATCACTCCCGTAACTAACAACCAATTGGCTTGTTATCTGCGACCCTAAGGAAAATAAATATGGTCGATTGTAAACGAGATCTTGGAAATCACTCCCGTAACTAACAACCAATTGGCTTGTTATCTGCGACCCTAAGCAAAATAAATATGGTCGATTGTAAACCAAAGACTTAAAATTCACCCAACTAACAACCAATTGGCTTGTTATCTGAGACCCAAGGAAAATAAATATGGTCGATTGTAAACGAGATCTTGGAAATCACTCCTTAAATTAACAACCAATTGGCTTGTTATCTGCGACCCTAAGGAAAATAAATATGGTCGATTGTAAACGAGATCTTGGAATCACTCCCGTAACTAACAACCAATTGGCTTTGTTATCTGCGACCCTCAGGAAAATAAATATGGTCGATTGTAAACGAGATCTTGGAAATCACTCCCGTAACTAACAACCAATTGGCTTGTTATCTGCGACCCTAAGGAAAATAAATATGGTCGATTGTAAACGAAGATTTTGAAATCACTCCAGTAACCAACAACCAATTGGCTTGTTATCTGCGACCCCTATGAAAATAAATATGGTCGATTGTAAACGAGATCTTGGAAATCACTCCCGTAACTAACAACCAATTGGCTTGTTATCTGCGACCCTAAGGAAAATAAATATGGTCGATTGTGAAACCAGATCTTGGAAATCACTCCCGTAACTAACAACCAATTGGCTTGTTATCTGCGACCCTAAGGAAAATAACAGCGGTCGATTGTAAACGAGATCTTGGAAATCACTCCCGTAACTAACAACCAATTGGCTTGTTATCTGCGACCCTAAGGAAAATAAATATGGCCGATTGTAAACGAGATCTTGAAATCACTCCCGTAACTAACAACCAATTGGCTTGTTATCTGCGATTCAAGGAAAATAAATATGGTCGATTGTAAATCTAGATCTTGGAAATCACTCCCGTAACTACAACCAATTGGCTTGTTATCTGCGACCCTAAGGAAAATAAATATGTTCGATTGTAAACCAGATCTTGGAAATCACTTCCGTAACTAACAACCAATTTATTTGTTATCTGCGACCCTAGTGAAAATAAATATGGTCGTTTGTAAACGAGATCTTGGAAATTACTCCTGCAATCAACAACCAATTGGCTTGTTATCTGCGACCCTAAGGAAAATAAATATGGCCGATTGTAAACGAGATCTTGAAATCACTCCCGTAACTAACAACCAATTGGTTTCGAGCATTCAAGTGGACCTACAGTAACAAAATATGGCCGATTGTAAACGAGATCTTGAAATCACTCCAGCAACTAACAACCAATTGGCTTGTTATCTGCGACCCTAAGGAAAATAAATATGGTCGATTGTAAACCATGGATCTTGGAAATCACTCCCGTAACTAACAACCAACTGGCTTGTTATCTGCGACCCTAAGGAAAATAAATATGGTCGATTGTAAACGAGATCTTGGAAATCACTCCCGTAACTAACAAACAATTGGCTTGTTATCTGCGACCCTAAGGAAAATAAATATGGTCGATTGTAAACGAGATCTTGAAATCGGCTTCCTGTAACTAACACCCAATTGGCTTGTTATCTGCGACCCTAAGGAAAATAAATATGGCCGATTGTAAACGAGATCTTGGAAATCACTCCCGTAACTAACAACCAATTGGTTTGTTATCTGCGACCCTAAGGAAAATAAATATGGTCGATTGTAAACGAGATCTTGGAAATCACCCCGTAACTAACAACCAATTGGCTTGTTATCTGCGACCCTATGAAAATAAATATGGTCGATTGTAAACGAGATCTTGGAAATCACTCCCGTAACTAACAACCAATTGGCTTGTTATCTGCGACCCAAGGAAAATAAATATGGTCGATTGTAAACCAGATCTTGAAATCACTCCCGTAACTAACAACCAATTGGCTTGTTATCTGCGACCCTAAGGAAAATAAATATGGTCGACGCAAACCAGATCTTGGAAATCACTCCAGTAACTAACAACCAATTGGCTTGTTATCTCCGACCCTAAGGAAAATAAATATGGTCGATTGTAAACGAGATCTTGGAAATCACTCCCGTAACTAACAACCAATTGGCTTGTTATCTGCGACCCTAAGGAAAATAAATATGGTCGATTGTAAACCAGATCTTGGAAATCACTCCCGTAACTAACAACCAATTGGCTTGTTATCTGCGATAAGGAAAATAAATATGGTCGATTGTAAACAGAATCTTGGAAATCACTCCCGTAACTAACAACCGATGGCTTATTATCTGAGCTAAAGGAAAATAAATATGGTCGATTGCTAACCGAGATCTTAAATCCTTATACAACTAACAACCAATTGGCTTGTTATCATGACCCTAAAGTATAAATATGGTCGATTGTAAACCAGATCTTGGAAATCACTCCAGTAACTAACAACCAATTGGCTTGTTATCTGCGACCCTAAGGGAAAATAAATATGGTCGATTGTAAACGAGATCTTGGAAATCACTCCCGTAACTAACAACCAATTGGCTTGTTATCTGCGACCCTAAGGGAAAATAAATATGGCCGATTGTAAACGAGATCTTGGAAATCATCCATAACTAACAACCAATTGGCTTGTTATCTGCGACCCTAAGGAAAATAAATATGGTCGATTGTAAACGAGATCTTGGAAATCTCCGTAACTAACAACCAATTGGCCATTATCTGCGACCCTAAGGAAAATAAATATGGTCGATTACCAGCAAGCCAGATCTGAAATCCTCCAGTGACAACAACCAATTGGCTTGTTTATCTGCGACCCTAAGGAAAATAAATATGGTCGATTGTAAACGAGATCTTGGAAATCCTCCCGTAACTAACAACCAATTGGCTTGTTATCTGCGACCCTAAGGAAAATAAATATGATCCCGATTGTAAACGAGATCTTAATCCTCCCGTAACTAACAACCAATTGGCTTGTTATCTGCGACCCTAAGAAAATAAATATGGTCGATTGTAAACGAGATCTTAAATCCTCCGTAACTAACAACCAATTGGCTTGTTATCTGCGACCCTAAGGAAAATAAATATGAGTCGGTAACAAGCAGATCTTGGAAATCACTCCAGTAACTAATAACAACCAATTGGCTTGTTATCTGCGACCTAAGGAAAATAAATATGGTCGATTATGCATGAGATCTTGGAAATCCTCCCGTAACTAACAACCAATTGGCTTGTTATCCGACCCTAAGGAAAATAAATATGGTCGATTGTAAACGAGATCTTGGAAATCACTCCAGTAACTAACAACCAATTGGCTTGTTATCTGGAAAACCCTAAGGAAAATAAATATGGCCGATTGTAAACGAGATCTTGAAATCACTCCCGTAACTAACAACCAATTTGACATTATCTGCGACCTAAAGGAAAATAAATATGTTCGATTGTAAACCAGATCTTGGAAATCACTCCAGTAACTAACAACCAATTGGCTTGTTATCTGCGACCCCTAAGGAAAATAAATATGGCCGATTGTAAACGAGATCTTGGAAATCACTCCCGTAACTAACAATAATTGGCTTGTTATCTGCGACCCTAAGGAAAATAAATATGGTCGATTGTAAACCAGATCTTGGAAATCAAACACTCCAGTAACTAACAACCAATTGGCTTGGCATCGACCCTAAGGAAAATAGCATCGTCGATTGTAGAAGCAGATCTTGAAATCACTCCCGTAACTAACAACCAATTGGCTTGTTATCTGCGACCCTAAGGAAAATAAATATGGCCGATTGTAAAACGAGATCTTGGAAATCACTCCCGTAACTAACAACCTATTGGCTTGTTATCTGCGACCCTAAGAAAATAAATATGGTCGATTGTAAACGAGATCTTGGAAAACACTCCAGTAACTAACAACCAATTGGCTTGTTATCTGCGACCCCTAAGAGAAAATAAGTATGTAATACCGATTGTAAACGAGATCTTGGAAATCACTCCCGTAACTATTCGCCAATTGGCTTGTTATCTGCGACCCTAAGGAAAATAAATGTGGTCGATTGTAAACCAGATCTTAGGGAAATCACTCCAGTAACTAACAACCAATTGGCTTGTTATCTGCGACCTAAGGAAAATAAATATGGTCGATTGTAAACCAGATCTTGGAAATCACTCCCGTAACTAACAACCAATTGGCTTGTTATCTGCGACCCTAAGGAAAATAAATATGGTCGATTGTAAACGAGATCTTGGAAATACCTCCAGTAACTAACAACAATTGGCTTGTTATCTGCGACCCAAATAAATATGGCCGATTGTAAACGAGATCTTGGAAATCACTCCCGTAACTAACAACCAATTGGCTTGTTATCTGCGACCCTAAGGAAAATAAATGTGGTCGATTGTAAACCAGATCTTGGAAATCTCAGTATTCTTTCTTAATTGGCTTGTTATCACCAAAACCTAAGGAAAATAAATATGGTCGATTGTAAACGAGATCTTGGAAATCACTCCATAAACTAACCTATTGGCTTGTTATCGACCCTAAGGAAAAATAAATATGGTCGATTGTAAACGAGATCTTGGAAAACACTCCAGTAACTAACAACTAATTGGCTTGTTATCACCGACCCTAAGGAAAATAAATATGGCCGATTGTAAACGAGATCACGGAAATCACCTCCATACGACTAACAACCAATTGGCTTGTTATCTGCGACCCTAAGGAAAATAAATATGGTCGATTACAAGCAGATCTTGGAAATCACTCCAGTAACTAACAACCAATTGGCTTGTTATCTGCGACCCTAAGGAAAATAAATGCAATATGGTCGATTGTAAACCAGATCTTGAAATCACTCCCGTAACTAACAACCAATTGGCTTGTTATCTGCGCCTAAGGAAAATAAATATGGTCGATTGTAAAGCGAGATCTTGGAAATCACTCCGCGTAACCTGTAATTGGCTTGTTATCTGCGACCCTAAGGAAAATAAATATGGTCGATTGTAAGCCAGATCTTGGAAATCACTCCCGTAACTAACAACCAATTGGCTTGTTATCTGCGACCCAAAATAAATATGGTCGATTGTAAAGCGGATCTTGAAATCACTCCAGTAACTAACAACCAATTGGCTTGTTATCTTGCGACCCTAGGAAAATAAATGGCCGATTGCAAACGAGATCTTGGAAATCACTCCAGTAACTAACGTAATTGGCTTGGTATCACTGCGTATAAGAGGAAAATAAATATGGTCGATTGTAAACGAGATCTTGGAAATCCTCCCGTAACTAACAACCAATTGGCTTGTTATCTGCGACCCTAAGGAAAATAAATATGGTCGATTGTAAACGAGATCTTGGAAATCACTCCCGTAACTAACAACCAAGTGGCTTGTTATCACCGACCCTAAGGAAAATAAATATGGTCAATTGTAAACCAGATCTTGGGAATCACTCCAGTAACTAACAACCAATTGGCTTGTTATCTGCGACCTAAGGAAAATAAATATGGCCGATTGTAAACGAGATCTTGGAAATCACTCCCGTAACTAACAACCAATTGGCTTGTTATCTGCGACCCTAAGAAAATAAATATGGTCGATTGTAAACGAGATCTTGGAAATCACTCCCGTAACTAACAACCAATTGGCTTGTTATCTGCGACCCTAAGGAAAATAAATATGGTCGATTGTAAACGAGATCTTGGAAACACTCCAGTAACTAACAAACAATTAGCTTGTTATCTGCGACCCTAAGGAAAATAAATATGGTCGATTGTAAACGAGATCTTGGAAATCACTCCCGTAACTAACAACCAATTGGCTTGTTATCTGCGACCCTAAGGAAAATAAATATGGTCGATTGTAAACGAGATCTTGAAATCTCCATAACTAACAACAATTGAAGCATTATCTGCGTTAACCCTAAGGAAAATAAATATGGTCGATTGTAAACTTCAGATCTTGAAATCACTCCCGTAACTAACAACCAATTGGCTTGTTATCTGCGACCCTAAGGAAAACAAATATGGTCGATTGTAAACAGATCTTGGAAATCACTCAGCAGCTAACAACCAATTGTTGTTATCTGCGACCCTAAAGGAAAATAAATATGGCCGATTGCAAACGAGATCTTGGAAATCACTCCCGTAACTAACAACCAATTGGCTTGTTATCTGCGACCCTAAAGAAATAAATATGGTCGATTGTAAACGAGATCTTGGAAATCCTCCCGTAACTAACAACCAATTGGCTTGTTATCTGCGACCCTGAGAAATAAATATGATTGATTGTGAGATCTTGGAAATCACACTCCGTAACTAACAACCAATTGAAACATTCATCGACCCTAAGGAAAACAAATATGGTCGATTGTAAACTGAATCTTCGGAAATCACTCCAGTAACTAACAACCAATTGGCTTGTTATCTGCGACCCTAAGGAAAATAAATATGGCCGATTGTAAACGAGATCTTGAAGTCTCTTCCGTAACTAACAACCAATTGGCTTGTTATCTGAGCCCTAAAGGAAAATAAATATGGTCGATTGTAAACGAGATCTTGGAAATCACTCCCGTAACTAACAACCAATTGGCTTGTTATCTGCGACCCTAAGGAAAATAAATATGGTCGATTGTAAGCGATCTTGGAAATCACTCCCGTAACTAACAACCAATTGCCTTGTTATCTGCGACCTAAATAATATGGTCGATTGTAAACCAGATCTTGAAATCACTCCAGTAACTAACAACCAATTGGCTTGTTATCTATGGGCCCTAAGGAAAATAAATATGGTCGATTGTAAACGAGATCTTGGAAATCGCGCTCACACATCGACTTCTTCAACCACATTGACATTGTCTGCGACCCTAAGGAGAGAAATAAATATGGTCGATTGTAAACGAGATCTTGGAAAACACTCCAGTAACTAACAACCAATTGGCTTGTTATCTGCGACCTAAAGGAAAATAAATATGGCCGATTGTAAACGAGATCTTGGAAGTCTCCCGTAACTAACAACCAATTGGCTTGCGTTATCTGCGACCTAAGGAAAATAAATATGGTCGATTGTAAACCAGATCTTGGAAATCCCACTCCGGTAACCTAACAACCAATTGGCTTGTTATCTGCGACCCTAAGGAAAATAAATATGGTCGATTGTAAACCAGATCTTGAAATCACTCCCGTAACTAACAACCAATTGGCTTGTTATCTGCGACCCTAAGGAAAATAAATATGGTCGATTGTAAACGAGATCTTGGAAATCACTCCCGTAACTAACAACCAATTGGCTTGTTATCTGCGACCCTAAGGAAAATAAATATGGTCGATTGTAAACCAGATCTTGGAAATCACTCCCGTAACTAACGACAATTGGCTTGTTATCTGCGACCCTAAGGAAAATAAATATGGTCGATTGTAAACAGATCTTGGAAATCACTCCAGTAACTAACAACAAATTGGCTGTTATCTGCGACCCTAAGGAAAATAAATATGGCCGATTGCAAACGAGATCTTGAAAATCACTCCAGTAACTAACAACCAATTGGCTTGTTATCTGCGACCTAAGGAAAATAAATATGGTCGATTGTAAACGAGATCTTGGAAATCACTCCGTAACTAACAACCAATTGGCTTGTTATCTGCGACCCTAAGGAAAATAAATATGGTCGATTGTAAACGAGATCTTGGAAATCACTCCGTAACTAACAACCAATTGTTGTTGTCTGCGACCCTAAGGAAAATAATATGGTCGATTGTAAACAGATCTTGGAAATCACTCCAGTAACAACCAATTGGCTTGTTATCACGACTAAAATAAATATGGTCGATTACATAAACCAGATCTTGGAAATCACTCCATTAACTAACAACCAATTGGCTTGTTATCATAAATTTCAAGGAAAATAAATATGGTCGATTGTAAACCAGATCTTGAAATCACTCGAGTAACTAACAACCAATTAGCTTGTTATCTGCGACCCTAAGGAAAATAAATATGGCCGATTACAAACGAGATCTTGAAATCACTCCCGTAAACTAACAACCAATTGGCTTGTTATCTGCGACCTAAGGAAAATAAAATATGGTCGATTGTAAACGAGATCTTGGAAATCACTCCCGTAACTAACAACCGTTGACTGACATCTGCGACCCACAAGGAAAATAAATATGGTCGATTGTAAACGAGATCTTGGAAATCACTCCCGTAACTAACAACCAATTGGCTTGTTATCTGGAAACCCTAAGGAAAATAAATATAGTCGATTGTAAACGAATCTTGGAAATCACTCAGTAACTAACAACCAATTGGCTTGTTATCTGCGACCCTAGGCTATAAATATGGCCGATTGTAAACGAGATCTTGGAAATCACTCCCGTAACTAACAACCAATTGGCTTGTTATCTGCGACCCTAAGGAAAATAAATATGGTCGATTGTAAACGAGATCTTGAAATCACTCCAGTAACTAACAACCAATTGGCTTGTTATCTGCGACCCTAAGGAAAATAAATATGGTCGATTGTAAACGAGATCTTGGAAATCACTCCCGTAACTAACAACCAATTGGCTTGTTATCTGCGACCCTAAGGAAAATAAATATGGTCGATTGTAAACCAGATCTTGGAAATCTCCACTAACTAACAACCAATTGGCTTGTTATCTGCGACCCTAAGGAAAATAAATAAGGTCGATTGTAAACGAGATCTTGAAATCTACTCCCGTAACTAACAACCAATTGGCTTGTTATCTGCGACCCTAAGGAAAATAAATATGGCCGATTGTAAACGAGATCTTGGAAATCCTCCGTAACTAACAACCAATTGGCTTGTTATCTGCGACCCTAGGAAAATAAATATGGTCGATTGTAAACGAGATCTTGGAAATCACTCCAGTAACTAACAACCAATTGGCTTGTTATCTGCATTGAAAAGGAAAATAAATATGGCCGATTGTAAACGAGATCTTGGAAATCACTCCCGTAACTAACTTCTTCCGGTGGCTTGTTATCTGCGACACTAAGGAAAATAAATATGGTCGATTGTAAACGAGATCTTGGAAATCCTCCCGTAACTAACAACCAATTGGCTTGTTATCTGCGACCCTAAGGAAAATAAATATGGTCGATTGTGATGAAAACCTTGAGGTCTTGAAATCACTCCTTAACTAACAACCAATTGGCCTGTTATCTGCGACCTAAAGGAAAATAAATATGGTCGATTGTAAACCAGATCTTGGAAATCACTCCCGTAACTAACAACCAATTGGCTTGTTATCTGCCATTTTGGAGGAGGCAATATGGTCAGTTGTAAACCAGATCTTGGAAATCACTCCAGTAACTAACAACCAATTGGCTTGTTATCTGCGACCTAAAGGAAAATAAATATGGTCGATTGTAAACCAGATCTTGGAAATCCACCCGTAACTAACAACCAATTGGCTTGTTATCTGCGACCCTAAGGAAAATAAATATGGCCGATTGTAAACGAGATCTTGGAAATCACTCCCGTAACTAACAACCAATTGGCTTGTTATCTGCGACCCTAAGGAAAATAAATATGGCCGATTATAAACGAGATCTTGGAAATCACTCCCGTAACTAACAACCAATTGGCTTGTTATCTGCGACCCTAAGGAAAATAAATATGGCCGATTGTAAACGAGATCTTGAAATCACTCCCCGTAACTAACAACCAATTGGCTTGTTATCTGCGACCCTAAGGAAAATAAATATTGGTCGATTGTAAACGAGATCTTGAAATCACTCAGTAACTAACCACCAATTGGCTTGTTATCTGCGACCCTAAGGAAAATAAATATGGCCGATTGTAAACGAGATCTTGGAAATCACTCCCGTAACTAACGCCAATTGGCTTGTTATCTGCGACCCTAGGAAAATAAATATGGTCGATTGTAAACGAGATCTTGAAATCACTCCCGTAACTAACAACCAGTGGCTTGGTATCTTGCGACCCTAAGGGTGTAGTATGGTCGATTGTAAACCAGATCTTGGAAATCATCGTAACTAACAACCAATTGGCTTGTTATCTGCGACCCTAAGGAAAATAAAATATGGCCGATTGCCGGCAAGATCTTGGAAATCACTCCAGTAACTAACGCTTAATTGGCTTGTTATCTGCGACCCTAAGGAAAATAAATATATGGTCGATTGTAAACGAGATCTTAAAATCACTCCATATTAACAACAATTGGCTTGTTATCTGCGACCCCTAAGGAAAATAAATATGGTCGATTGTAAACGAGATCTTGGAAATCCTCAGTAACTAACAACCAATTGGCCCATCTGCGACCTAAAAAATAAATATGGTCGATTGTAAACGAGATCTTGAAATCACTCCCGTAACTAACAACCAATTGGCTTGTTATTCTGCGACCCTAAGGAAAATAAATATGGTCGATTATAAGCCAGATCTTGGAAATCACTCCGTAACTAACAACCAATTGGCTTGTTATCTGCGACCCTAAGGAAAATAAGTATATGGTCGATTGTAAACGAGATCTTGGAAATCACTCCGTAACTAACAACCCAATTGGCTTGTTATCTGCGACCCTAAGGAAAATAAATATGGTCGATTGTAAACGAGATCTTGAAATCACTCCCATAACTAACAACCAATTGGCTTGTTATCTGCGACCCTAAGGAAAATAAATATGGCCGATTGTAAGGATCTTGGAAATCACTCCAGTAACTAACAACCAATTGGCTTGTTATCTGCGACCCAAGAAGAAAAAGGAAAATAAATATGGCCGATTGTAAACGAGATCTGGGGATTCCTCCAGAAACTAACAACCAATTGACTTTTTATGTGCGACTAAAGGAATCTAAATATGTCCGATTGAAAACGAGATCAGGGGATCACTGCAGGAATTAACTAGAAATTTGCTTGTTACCTGCGACGAAAGAAAAATATATATGACCGATAGAAAACGATATTTGGGGATCACTACAGTAACTAACTACTCTTTGGCTTGTTACCTGTGACCAAAGAAAAATAAATATGGCCGATTGAAAATGAGGTCTTTGGAAAGAATCATTTTATGTTAGCGTGCAATCTACCGTAGGCGGAGATAGCGAAAAGATGATGAATTAGTAAGCATTAAATTACACCACTTGGCCTTTTCCATATTTTACCTTGACTTTCACAATTAGCTATAAGAATATTTTAGAGCTTTCTTGAATTTAAAATTTTGTAAATTTAGCGATATTCTTCCTTCATCTCTATTTATACATACACGCTGCAAAATAAAATCCTTACGCGCTTTGTGGTGCAGTGGATATCAACTCGGAACTAGAAATTGGAGAGCCGAGTTCGAACTTCTCTTGAATTCCTTGCATTCACTCACGCATAAATACCCTTAGGAAAGGTATTAATCCATCTCTTCCCTCCAGCTATGGGTCAAATAACAGGACAGATTATGTTCTATATCCTTGGTTGGCAACTAGCCTACTTCAGAAAGTCCTGTGGACCAGTGACGGGACCACAAAATGATAACTCGAAACACGATGATAAGGTTAACAACATATATTAAGTCAAAAATAGATATAAGAGAATAGAAGCTTGGCTTACTAATGAGTGACAGACAGACTGTGCTGAGCTGAACTGAAACCACGGGAGTGATTAACTCTCAAATAATATACTGGTAAGACAAGTCCATAGTTAAGCGGGTAAGGCCCCACAACAAAGTAATGGTAACCTGCTTCAGGAAAATCTTCTGCCCAGTCAATGTTTCTTTCGAGATATGATCACCCAAATATGTATCAAGTATGGCGATTAACTTTCTGAACATCTGTCAGAGGACGAAATGAGTCGGTTAAAGAAACTACTAGGCAGTTGATATTAATAGGCATTTAGCCGAATACTAAAGAGTCAGCTTACAATGGAAGATTACTAAGTTCCTAACAATTTAGGTGCGTTAAGTTGATTAGCAACCGACATAGCACGATTAGAACCTTCAGTGCGAAAACTACCCCACAACAGTTTGGGACATTGTCATGTTGTAAGGGTGTGCGTCTTCGATTGACCAATGCTGGGTAGCGGGCTTTCAAAGCTTCAGTTGTCAAAGGTCGGCGGTCATGGCATGATCATATTGGGACAAGCTCAAGGTGCAATGACCCCCTCGAAATTCCACTAACCACAAAACAAGACCTTTTGTTCAAGCCACCATTGTCTGACATCTTCTGAAGCTTGACCGAAAGGGATCCATTCATTTTCTTATTCAGTCAGGCAGTTAAGTGCCATACGTGATGCTCACTTGGATGATCATGTCTCGAAAGAGACATGACTGATTAGGATTTCCCCTCAGTAGGTTGCCATTAATTTCTGCGGTAGACTGGTTGCCAACCATAGCTATGGAATCCAATCTGTTATGCTATTTAACTCATAGCTGGAGGGAGAAGCTTGTTTTTAAACTTTTATTTTAGTATTAATTGAAAGCTAAATGATTAAATTTACTATTTCCAGTAAGCAAAACTGTCTGGTGTATTTCTAACAGGAATTATTTTGATTAAAATCTATTTCAATATTTTTTGAATGTTCCAGTTTTTCTGCTGATATGTGATTTATTGCGCCATATTGGATTTAACTTCAAACAAAAAAATAATAACATTTTTAAAACAATGCTGTTTAGAATCCGTTTGATTTTCTTCTCGAACCACTGACAATTACTCATATGATTTGATTGTTTTTCTTCAGATTATAATCTATGAAAATTATATTATTTATTAAAGCAATTAAAATCTTATCTAATTAAATAATGGCACTTTTTTTTTGCATTTTTATTTTACTATTGGGAGCAGATTTTCAGAAAAATGGGTTAAATGGTTAAAAAAAATAAATAAATGATTTACATTCCCCAATGAGTCCTGCGTTTAACTAATAAAATGAATTTTGCCTACAGAATTTAATTTCTTGAAATTTCAGGAATTTACGTGGAGGTGGGATAAAAAAATATTTTTAGCAATATTTTTTTAAAATAATTATCTTTAAAGTAATTTTATTCATTTTTGACTAAGTCCTGAAAGTTTTATTAAAATTTAACAATTATTTGGTTTTTACAAGAATTTCCAAGTTAATTTGTTTGTCAAAGAAAAAAAACTGAGTTATGTAATATTACGTTTCCTATTGTAAAATCTCGTAACAATTTGGCTTCCTGCTAACGAAAATAAGAACAAGATTTTTACCAAAATTTTGAACGTGTTAGAAAGGATTAAACATTTCAAAAATAATTAAATTATACTTTGATCTTTTCTCTTAACATTTTGTGGGAAAAAGTTCGTTTTTATTAAGTTTGGGACTTTTTTCTTCATACTATGCTGTTTTTTTTGTTTGTTTTTTTTTTTTGGTTTTTTTTTTCAGTGAGTTAGCGAAGGTACCTATGCCTAATGTATATATTTTGAAAAAAATCTGTGTAAACAATTTTAAGAAGATCGATATTTTAATTTCTTATGTGAGTTTTTAATAATTGTTCAACTTTAATGCGTTAAGTTTGTAATATTCTAGTTAGTAGCTTAAGCGTGTGATGTCTCTTTTAATCCGGATATAAATTGTACAAACGTGTCCGGGTAAGAAAGAAATGTTACCAGCGTGATTTAGACAAATAAAGAAAAACAACAAATGTTGGTGACAATGACGTAAATGTAGCCTTTCAGCTGACCTCTTTACATGCTAAGAAGGACGTCGTAAAGTTCTCGTGGGTGTCTTGATATTATTGGTCCAGGGAAAAGCTGTTTGAGAAAAACACAAGAAGACTTATGAAACCCATACGAGAAAAGAAAAAACAAAATGCAGTTTGTAATGCAATTATTTAAGTAAAATTCAATTATTATTTTTTCTTTTTAATAATCTAAACGAAAAGAATGTGTGTGTGTGTGTGTGTGTGTGTGTGTGTGTGTGTGTGTGTGTGTGTGTGAAACATGTCTCTATAGAGCTGCGCATGCGTGGGGGATTATGAGTGATAAATAACGTATGCGTAAAGAGGTCGAGAGATTTGTATGTCTAATACTACTTTCAGCTTATTTGGTATGACAGGTAAAAATATATTGGTTCGAAGAGCTTAGCTTACAACAACATCAACAACGACGACTATAATGATAGTAATGAAGACAACAACAATAAAAACATTGACGTTAAAAACCAGTAACTAACACTGACACAATTTCATTGCATCTCGGACACATAGACACGAAATTTAAATCACTTGATGTAATATATACCTACATATTAATACCAGAGTATATATGTACGGATTTAAGTAAGGTGTGCCCCAATCGCAAAAAAAAAAAAAATCGTTTCACATTCCACACGATTCGCAGCCACAACTGTGCAGCAAACAGCAAAAATGAAAATTTAAAGATACTTGGAGTAAAAATAAATCTAAACTTATTTATAAATGGAAATTTGTCTGTGTGTGTGTGTGTGTGTGTGTGTGTGTGTGTGTGTGTGTGTGTGTGTGTGTGTGTGTGTCCGTTATCTATAGACTCCGAAACGGCTGAACCGATTTTCTTGAAAATTGGCACAGTTGTACGGTAACCGTCTGCGAGTGTTCTTGGCTAGGTTTTGTGTCGACGTACCCCTGATAAATATTAAAAATCGATAATCGAAAAAATCGGGTTATAGAAGGAGTGGTTCGATTATAGTGCAGAAAATCGATTATATATATATATATATATATATATATATATATATATATATATATATATATATATAGCAAGATGTTTGTGTGTGTGTCTGTTTATCTGCCTGTATGTCTATATTTTTTCAGCCCTTTTATTTTAGTTTTTGCTTCGGGTTTGGCTCTAAGTAGGTATAATTGTCGTTCTTAGTCTCAGCCATGATACCAATTACTTAGAGGACTTATTTAGCCTTCAAAATTCAGTTTACGACGAAAAAAACTTATTTGATATCGATACCATTTGACTTACATCCATTCATTTTTCTTTCAGTCTACGGTTTCGCTTTAACTGGAAACAACTATTGCTTTTTAGTCTTTCGTGCCCATGTTCAAAGAGTCCAGGAGCATGGATTAGTTTTAAAGCTTTCATTACACCCGAGCAACGCCGGGCTATACTACTAGTAAATAAATAAATAAATAAATGATGGTAATAATACTGATATATTTATTGTAAGAAATACAATTGTGGCACAAGGCCCAAATGATGGCAATAACACTCACGATAGCAACTCTGGCTAGGGTTCTCTGTTCTCTCGATAGATTTTCTTTAATTCTCTTTTCTTTTCATGTTCTCTAGTTTTTTTGGTGATGCTCTTTTTTTAAAAAACTTCTTTCATTTTTCTCATTCTTCCTTGCTTCCCCCAACCCCTAATATATATATTAACTGCATAATCGGGTCTGATGAAGCAGTTTGTAAATTTACAACTGCCAAAATAATTTCTGGATTTATAACTGTTTAATGATATCTTGAGTTTTCTTCTCTGTCTCTCTTAATCTTCAATCATGAATTGAGTTCTCTTGCCTGCTGACGTGTGTATACACCATGTATATAACACGTTAAAATCCCCTTTTCTCAGCCGTGCGCCGATAGCTTAGAGGTAGAATCTCTGGCTGATGCCAAATTGGTCGAGTTTCGATAGAAGCTAAGGAATGTCTAGCCACACTGATAAGGTTTGTATGTGGATGACCATATATATATTTATCTTGCTCTTTCTCTCTCTCTCTCTCTCTCTCTATATATATATATATATATATATATATATATATTTCCTTTACAAATATTACTATTAATAATTATGAATTATGTTCCTTTGATGTTTCTCCCTGCATTCTAATATTTTTTTATTTGTTAATTTTAAATTTTACATTTTAATTTAAAATTTCAATTTTAATTTTGTATCTACATATATAATTGGAGTAGATAGACTAAACTATCGTCCGGTTCACACTCCACCCACGTCTATTGAACAGGTGTAGAGGCTCATCCCTTGTTCCCTGTTTAGGATGTGGTTTCTGGCTTTCTCTTTTCCAATCTTTTCACTCTTTTCTTTTATTTTTCTTTTCAATTGGAGTAGATAGACTAAACTATCGCCCGGTTCACACTCCACCCACATCTATTGAACAGGTGAAGAGGCTCATCCCTTGTTTCCTTGTTAGGATGTGGCTTCCGGCTTTCTCTCTTCTAATCTTTTCACTCTTACGTAGCCCCCTGCACATCGGTGGTATTACCGCCTTGCTCGGGGTGATATGATTAAAATATATATATATATATATATATATATATATATATATATATATATATATATATATGAATGTCTATTATGTTTAATCATGAGCTGTTATAAACGTCGTATTTTGGCTTTAATTTCAGTTGAAAATAAAGACAAAAATTCTCCAACATTTGGATAATTTTTTTATTAATTGGTTCTAAGAGCCATCTTCAGAGAGGTTATTAAGACGGTAATACAGTAACATCCCATTTGTGTGCGTTGAATTAAGTTTTTTATAACAGCTAATTTATATCGTTGAGGGCATTCACTATTATAATTAAGACACGATTTTATGATAGTTGGTTTCCTATATAGAGAAGTAGTAAATCTATGTGTGCTAGAATCAATAAATACATCAAGAAATGGGATTTTGTTATTAATATTAAGTTCTAATGTAAATTTGAGGATGGAGTGACTTTCAAATTTGTTTTTAGGATGTGTAATTTGATTGATATTCTTAGCTAAAACAAAGATGTCATCTATGTATCTTACATATATAGAGGGTTTATTGTTGTCATTAATTATTTTATTTTCTAAATTTGCCATATAATAATTAGAAAAAGGAGGACCTAAAGGAGATCCCATTGCAATATTTAACTATATATGTTTAGAAAATTTATATATATATATATATACACGAATGAAATTCACAAACAAAGACCTCAAAAATAAACCCCAATGAATTTCATTCGTGTAAAATTTCTGTACAATAAAGACGGAAGCTGATGGTGGTTCGCCTGAAAAAAGCCTACAATGAAATAACGTGTCTGCCTAAATTTGTTCTTATATATATATATATATATATATATATATATATATATATATATATATATATATATATATATACGAACATAAAAGAGACTTACGCTTGGACATACGTTCCATTTCTCTTGTATTACATCGAAATAACACAGGTCACCATTTTGATTTCTCAAATGCCAGTTTAATTAAAAAAGAACATAACCCTTTAAAGAGGAAGTGCTTTGAGAACATATTAATGACATTATCATCAACTATAAACACACGAACTACTCCGGAAGAATGGTACACTTTGAAAAAAACAGTAGCTACTCTAGCATCTATGCATCGTTCATTCAGAAATGAATTAGAACACTCTAACTACTGGAGTGTGTTTACATGGTATATCACACGCTAAAAGTCTGCCTCCTTCTACCATATCTCAGAGGTAGAATCGCCGACTGACGCTGGGTAAAGGCAATCGGATGTCTAACCGTACTGATGAGCTGTGATACATCGAAGCAGATCTGTCTGCGGATGACTATATATAGCAATCGATATCATTGGATATCACCTCGGAAAGAGAAATCGTAGAGTGATGTTTAAATATATTTGAGTTCATGGGAAAGGTAGAAATCTATCTCTTCTTCCTCTAGCTATGGGTTAAATAGCAGGACAGATTGGCTTTTATAGCCTGGGTTGGCAACCAATCTTCCGCAGAAAGTAATGGCAACCTGCTGCGGGAAAGATTTTTGACAGCTTTTCCGGCTGTCATGGATCAAAAAAGACATAATCGCCCAAACGTGTATCACGTATGGTACTTAACTTGCTTTCATATACTAAATTTTGCCTTGGGGTTGTGGTAAAAGATTGTGTTGCACTAATTTTCTAAGAAAAAAAAACTGACTGATTTGAAGATTCGATATCTAGACTTTTTACCCGTATCTAGACTCGAACACCAACCGCTAGCACCAAAGGAAATAGGTATCTTGCATACAAGTGTTTAGAAATCCATTTGTGAAGAGCTAAGCTTACCTTAGGCGGCACAAGGTCAAGTGAAAAGGGATTTACGAGAAAGAAGATAAAGAGGAGAAATTTCCTGCATGTTTGTCCTGAAAAACTATAACTTTCTGTCTGTGCCGTGACTCGAACACCAACCAACGGCGCCAACTTGGAAAATAACTAATTACTTAAACACTGAGGCAGACGAATTAAATCACGTATTAATTTCGCGTAACTGATTTATTAATTTTAATTAGGCTCCTTTTTGACCCGAGTGCTAATTAAATACGCCAGAGAAACAGTCAAAAAAGATAGCGTTGGAAAGTGTGCCCGTACGAAACTACATTTTTTTTCGCATACGCTCATGTTTGTAGGCGTCTTTGTTTGTTTACAAATAATAACGGGTTGATAAGCCAACGGGATTTACGTCGAAGTTGTTTAACTGTCAATTTGCATTTTTTCTTTTTTTCTTTTTTAAATCTTTAATGCATTTTAATGTTTTTTGCAGGTGATAACTCGAACATCGCCTACGAGAAATTTTGTGACAGGAAATTCTAAATCAGTTTTTAAACCTGAGGTTATTAACACCTGAGCTGTTCATATATTTTTGCATGTTGATCAGAACTAATTCCTCTCTCCGTAGGGATTGGCTCTACCCGAGTATAAACTTAAACATCCAACTCAGATAGTTTAGATGTTTTTCCCCCTCATTTCACCATCCAGTCATTCATTCTATATTTAGTAACTTTCATCTTATATTTAAACGTCGTATCTATTTTTATATTTCTAAGTTTTGACTGAAAAAGAAGCTACGAGAGCGGTTTTCTTTCTGTATTTAGAATCATGTGCGTTGTGGTGGAGTGGTTATAAGCTCGGAACGAGAAATCGGGGAGCCGAGTTCGAATTCCAGTTGAATTCCTTGGATTCACTTGCCTACAAATACCCTTGGGAAAGGTATTATTAATCAGTTTCTTCCCTCTACTTATGGGTTAGATAACAGGACAGATTAAGTTCTATAGCCTTGGCTGGCAACCAGTCTACCGTAGAAAGTAATGGCAACCTACTGGGAGATAATCTTCTGCTCAGTCAGTCATGTCTCTTTCGAGACATGATCGCCTAAGCGTGTATCATGCATGGCACTTAACTGAATAGTTGGAAAGATAATTAAAGCTTCTACTGGTCATAAAGTGGGGGATTAATTTTCTATTGTCATGAAGTAATAAACTAATCCCCCACTAATTACTACATAATAATATAATTCACCAGTCTACCGCAGAAAGCAATGGCAACTTACTGCTGGATAATCTTCTGCCCAGTCAGTCATGTCTTTTTCGAGACATGATCGCCCAAGCGTGTATCATGTATGGCACTTAACTGACTGATTTAGAATCAGTACAGTTAACCAAATTCTATTTACCTCTTGAAATTGTAGCATCAACTCTAAAACTGAGCGACCTCCATAAACAGACCTCCAAATGACCTCCATAAACAGACATAAACAGACCTCCAAATGACCTCCATAAACAGACATAAACAGACCTCCAAATGACCTCCATAAACAGACAATTCCTTAACTGAAGTTGCCAAATTCTAAATTAATATAACAAAATACAAATTATGAACTCTATCTTTAGAAGTAGCATTTTAAGAAAAACTCTATTCTGTAAAAACACTGTAGGGAGCATCCGTAAGAATGGTTGGCTACGTCTGGTACAAGACCACTTTACAATCAGAGCCGACATTCTTCGCATTTAAAGCTACTGAATATTGAACAATCATTGAAAACTAAAAATCTCTCTTTTTTTATAAATAAGTGTAAATTAATTTACCAGGAAGAGTGACATCAATTTTTGTTGTTTTGTTTTAACACATACGTTAAAAAGTCTTATATATATATATATATATATATATATATATTGTGAATGTATGTTAAGATTTCAGACTTTTTTAAAAATCAGATGAAACTCTTTTTTTGTGAAGAAAAGGCAAATGGTGTCGCTATGTGTCATCTTCATTGGGAAATGAAAGCGGATATGAAGTGTCTTTGATTCTCTTTCTTTGTTGTCAGTACACGAGGAAGAAAGCGAAATAAAGAACGCAGCATGAAAGAGAAAGTGAAAAGTGATTGTTTTTGGAAAAGTCAAAAATAAATGATCAGATATAAAACTACTTATCGTGGTTGATTTTGAGGAGTCAGTTGAAGTGTGTTGTTGTTATTACTGTTGTTGTCGTCTATTTTAGTGGCCGGTTTGTTCTCTGACTGTGTGATGACTGACTGTTTGACTTGACTGGTGGTCTGTCGCCAAAAATGTGAATGAATAACTAATTTAATCACGTGATCGTCTCCGAATGCAAACTTGAAAGTTCAATTTTTTTTTCCATTCGGACAGTTGTCGAACAGTTGTAAGGAAGAAGAAAACTTAAGGTAAAACAGAGAGAGTGATAGTGAGTGGTGCGTCTAATTTAGACACGCGACCCTCTGAAGGGGTAAAGCAACATCAACGCGTATTTATGCATTTTGACGTTCAAAAATAGGATCAATATTTTTTCTGTCTTCTGGTTGGTCAATAATTAAGATGCTGAATCCAATTTTAATCTTCGACTACAACTGCATATGCCAAAAATATCTACGCCAATTATCTAATGAAAATAATTTTCCATTGGTTAATTCGTAAGTATAAATGTATAGGTGTGTAAAGTTGAATTCACGAAGCAATCAAATATTGAGAAATCCGACAACACAACCGAGATATATATATATATATATATATATATATATATATATATATATATATATATATATATATAACATTATATGAAAAATCATATTAAAAAACTAACCACAACTCTTTGTTAGTCATTTTGAGAAAACTTGCACACACATACACACACACACACACACACACACACACACACACACACACACACACACATATATATATATATATATATATATATATACGCATATGTGTGGGTAAGTTGAGAATATATTGGGTATTAAGACTGCTGAAGAAGGCGTTGAAGTGTTGAGGATTCATGGGAGAATTTCTAGCATATTGAGGATAGTTTTATATCTTTATTTTTTTAAAATTAATAATAATTATAATAATAATAATGAAGGAATCTAGCCTGTTTTCGATAATCGAAAAAATCGGGTTATAGAAGGAGTGGTCCGATTTTAATCAAATTTGATGCACTCATAGAGAAAGACATAAGAAACGATATTCAGAAGTTTCAAGATTGCAGTTCTTACAATAGTGCAGAAAATCGATAATATATATATATATATATATATATATATATATATATATATATATATATATATCAGGCAAGATGTTTGTGTCTATATGTCCTTTATACAAATCTACAATTTTTATCCGAGTCTGAGCTCCAGGACCATAGATTAGTTTTAAAGTTTTCATTACACCCGAGCAACGCCGGGCTATACTGCTAGTAAATAATATAAATACTACCTCATCTCAGAAGTATAGACAAATAATTAAGGAAAGATGTTACGTGATCTCGATTGAAACATCAATTGAATAAAACTCAATGGAAATATAAAACAATTATCATTTTGATGTTGACGATGATTCATAATTTTCCTTTATGTTATTTTCAGATTCCAGATTCCATGAGAAGCGAAAACGATGAAAAATAAATGTTGGATTGGCCTAGAAAAATCGCGTTTTTTTTTTGTTTTTTTTTTATCCTCAATTTCAAAGTTTATATTTTGTTACGTTTGTTTCACACAAAGTCGCTCATGGATGTCGCCATACAAGAGTCACAAATGTTTTGTAACCAAAGTTGACAATCTATCGTGACAATCTATCGTGCCTTTACAAAAAGAGGGACAGGATCGAATTTCTAAGAAAATTTCCTTTTCGACTTCGTGTATCGATGTTTACGAAGCTTACGTTTGCCAACCACGTGACAACAGTAACGGGACACTTGAGATAAATCGAATCCCCTGCCCGAACAATAGTCAGCATAATGATCTTGTAAAACTACGGGAGGTGAACTGCGTGTGTATTTTACTGATTTTATCTTCGTCTCTGACCCGAGGCTAAGCAAAGACTGAATTCTTTATACTTGAAATTTTTTTGTAAATACCAGTGGATGCTACGATAGGTGCGTTTTTATTTCACTTAGGATGTGCGTTGTGGTGCATTGGATATCGGCTCGGAACGAGAAATCGGGGAGCCGAGTTCGAATTCCAGCCGAATTCATTGCATTCACTTACGCGCAAATACCCTTGGGAAAGATATTAATCCGTCTATTCCTTCCAGTTATGGGTTAAATAACAGGACAGATTATATAGCCTTGGTCGGCAACCAGTCTACCGCAGAAAGTAATGGCAACCTAGTGCGGGATAATCTTCTGCCCAGTCAGTCATGTCTCTTTCGAGACATGATCGCCCAAGTGTATCACGTATGGCACTTAACTGATTGACTGACATGTTAAGATTAAACACAAGCTTTACTCGTGGTGCAGGAATTTTTGTTTTGTAAAAAAAAACCCTGCTGTGAACAAAGGGAAAGGGAAAAAATTAATACAAAATGTTTAAATCAAAGAAAAAAATCACACTTTATTAATAACCGGGAGGAACTGTGTGCTGACGGCAAAACTAGTCCGCTTACAAAGTCTATAGTTTATAGCCTCGGTACCAAAAAAAACAACAAAAAACTTAAAAGTCCTTTGCAAATACCTTGCTAGTCCTGAGGCATCTCTTCTTTCTTTCCTTTTTCTTTTTCAAAGAAATATTCTCCCTTTCTTTCGTTCCTGCAAAGGAAGAGATCTTAGGGGAGAGTTGCTTCCCTCTCGCCGCTGAATGAGCGACTCTCTTTTCCTTTTTACTTTTCTTTCAATGTCCGATGTTTTCAACCCTCGTGGGTTATTGGTCGACCTGGGAAACTTTGTTCTTCTTTAGTAGAAATAAAACTTTCCTTCTTCCTCTGGAAGAAGTTTATCCGATATTATTTTTCCTCTATTCGTTCGAAGAGATCCCCCCTTTTTTTTTTTCTTTATTAGCGAGCTACTCAAACCCGCAAGCAAATTCAGACTTTTTTTAATGTCTTTTGACTGACGGAGCTAAAATTTCCTGGACTATTTCGCCGACTATAGCAGTCGGCGAAAAACAAAACACTGATGGTTCCCGCTCTTTCAAATTCTATCCAAAGGAGCCAACCAATCATAGGCGAGATATGCAATACGTGGTACACCATAGACATTTCAACTTCCCAATGGCCTCAGCAAGAAAAGGAGAGAAAGAAAAACCAAAGAAACGAAAAGACGAATAATATTTCCACAGTGGTCGTAAACCGATAGCCTGAGTTGCAGTCATAAAAAAGCTATTGAAAGTAAGATGACCGAAAAGCAAGTTAAGAATTAATATTGGTAGCTATGTTAATGACAGACCCTGGAACAAATCGTCTAACGACTTTATCGCAATAGGTTATGTTTTTAGTTCATTTTTTAAGTTGAAGTTTATTGGAATGTGTTTTTTTCTCTCTAAACAATACCGGATGTTCGTTGTGGTGCATTGGATATCGGCGCGGAACGAGAAACCGGGGGGCCGAGTTCGAATTCCAGTTGAATCCATTGTATTCACTTACGCGTAAATACCCTTCCAGTTATGGGTTAAATAGCAGGACAGAGTGGGTTCTATAGCCTTGGTCAGCAATCAGTCTACTGCAGAAAGCAATGGCAACCTACTGCGGGATAATTTTCTGCCCAGTCAGTCATGTCTCTTTCGAGACATAATCGCCCAAGCGTGTATCACGTATGGCACTTAACTGACTGACTGTAGCGACCACATTCTCACAAATGCCTCTGGGAAAGACATTATCTCTTCTCTCCCCAGCTACTGGCTAGCAAGGTAGACTCCACTCTTTAGCTTTGATTGGCAACCAGTC
This sequence comes from Ascarosepion bandense, assembly GCA_037127315.1. Classification (NCBI taxonomy): domain Eukaryota; kingdom Metazoa; phylum Mollusca; class Cephalopoda; order Sepiida; family Sepiidae; genus Ascarosepion; species Ascarosepion bandense. The sequence continues at coordinate 1,359,851 of JBBBDQ010000418.1, forward strand.
TAAGAGATGAAATTCTAAAATGTGTAGAAAACTATTGCAGAATACGAAGGCCTCGTGGATGTGATATTCTGACAGTGCTGGAGTGCCTTCGTCTGGGTTTAAGCCTAAGGCAATTCTAAGTTCTAAACAGCGCGAATTCAACAGAGGTCCGCCAGATTAGTGAAACATCGATACGCTTCCCACGCCCAGGTTCGAAAGACCGGCTAAGACCACATGCGAAGAGACGCTAAGCCAACTTGCAACATGAGTCTCCGTGACGTCATCCCCCCCCGCTGCTTCTTAGAAGTCAAGCTGCCACGTCTGTCCCTCTCTTCTAATAAAAATAAATGAGCAAAAGAAATCGCCCTTTAAATCTTATTGATATCGTAAGGGTATAAATAAAGAAATAGAAAAACAATTGACCTTTTCATTACCCGAGGAAAACTTCAGTGGTGGAACTCGCGATAGAAGGTTAGTGTTTGTAATATTTTCTCTATCAACTAGCTCTACACTTTCAATTTTCTGAATTGTGTGTATATATATATATATATATGAATTGATTTGTTTGAACATTATTTTTTATCAATACTCGTAGATATTCTCTTTATTATCAAACAGTATTATATATTTATATCTACCGGCCTGATTATTTACGATAAATTTTTGTTACGAAAATTTATCGTAAATAATCAGGCCAGTAGAAATAAATATATAATACTGTTTAATTAAAAACAGAATATCTACTTAAATACGAGTATCGACCCAAAAATTAATGTTCAAACAAATCAATTCATATATATATATATATATATATATATATATATATATAACCGTTTTCTTGGACCAAATAAACGTTTTCTGTAAAAACTGTCGATCAAAAATAGTGTTCAAACAAATCATTTCAAATTGTCGGTTGTTTATAACCAGTCTCGTTAATCCTCGTTAATTTCCGTAATACATATCTATATTTCATTTGTAAACAAGTTATTACGCAACCTAGGTTTCTACCTTGTGGTGTCTTCGGTCGACTTGCGATAACTGATTTTTACCGTTTTTTTTTTTAATGCTCAAGTAACGGGAATTTTTTTTAATGCGCAATTTTCAAAATTACAAGAAATAGACTAGACTATCGCCCGGTTCACACTCCACCCACGTCTATTGAACAGGTGAAGATGCTCATTCCCTGTTTCCTGGTTAGGATGTGGTTTCCGGTTTTTCTCTTTTCCAGTCTTTTCACTCTTTTTATTTTATTTTATTTTTTTCAATTGGAGTAGATAGACTAAACTATTGCCCGGTTCACACTCCACCCACGTCTACTGAACAGGTGAAGAGGCTCATCCATTGTTTCCTGGTTAGGATGTGGTTTCCGGTTTTCTCTTTTCCAGTCTTTTTACTCTCACGTAACCCCCTGCGCATCAGTGGCGTTTTCGCCTTGCTTGGGGTGATATGATTAAAAAAAAAAATTATAACGTTTTCATTCATGTTTGTATGACCTTATTAGGCATTTATGGTATCGTTACACTTAGTAATAATTTCTGTTCTTTCATTCAGTAATTCATTTTTATTTGGGAATAGCGTAATTGCTAACTTTTCTTTCTGGCACAGTCTACATATTTTGCCAGCGATGTAAGGCTTGGCTGTTTTCACTATACTCCACATTATGCCTGGGTTAATTCCCTATCTTAATTTCAATTTCTACGCGTGGCTAACCAATTTTGTACAATTTTTAAAGTTTAAATGTAGACCTGTGATTGAACCATCTTGTCTTAAATGTATCTTTAGTTGATCCCTAATATGTTGTGTGTGTGTGTGTGTGTGTGTGTGTGTGTGTGTGTGTGTGTGATATTTTTTATTTACTCATTAATAGCCTGTTTCACGCTTAATGACCTTTTTTTTTTTAAATACATGCCTGTTTATTTTCAACACTCCCGAGATCTATTGTTTTCAGGTTTTTAAAAGCGAATGCACCCGTGTGAACAGTTCTTATAATTTTTTTTTATTAAATTAGTAAACTTCTTATGTTCTATAATTTGTAAGTTCTCCCTCTTTATCTCTTTACCTTTTTCTTTATATATCATTTTACTACCGATTTTTTTCTCTTTTAATTTAAATTTCCCAGATATAAATGTTCAATATTTTGTTTTTACTTCTTTCCTACTCCCTCCGAAGTCAATCCTCTTTTCTGCTGTCTTTGCGCCTCATACAATATTTTTCAATTTTCAATTTCCATGTCATTCGGTTCTACAATTAATTTTTTTGTTGGGGTTTTTTGTATTGTTGCTGTCTTTTATATACAAATATAGATAAATGCACATACACACACGCATATATGTATATACACGAAAAATCTAAAGCGAGCCAAAACCCACCGCGGCTTCACACTACGGATCGTCAGGGAAAAAGCCTTTTCCCTGACGATCCGTAGTGTGAAGGCGCAGTGGGTTTTGACTCACTTTAGATTTTTCGTGTGTTTTTGCTCTACTATTGTATTTTAGTACTTTCGTATTGAGCACTTTTTCTTGTGTTTGTTTCCGTTTGGTTTTTTTTTTCTTTACTGCGGAATCTTGAATGTTTGTTCTTGTTCCGCTGGTTTCTTTTTTTCTCCCCATTTATCCGACGACTTAGTACGCCGGATTGTAACGGATTTAGGTTCTGTTTGTTAATGGTTTTTTCGAGAGTTTATATTGGCATAAATTTACGGAGTGCATTCTTACAGAGTCTAAGTAGTTATGATTATCATTATATATATATATATATATATTAACAGTATTTGTTTATTTCTATTATTATATTTTATATTTCAAACCGCCCTCGGTCCTTCATCAGAAACAAATCCTTCAAATCATTTGTTTCTGATGAAGGACTGAGAACGGTCTAATAATAGAAATAAACATATACTGTCAAAAAAATACATTTTAAAACTTACAACTTTTTAATAGTTTTTCCCATACATATTAAGACAGTATACGTGGATCATCACTATGTTATATATATAAGAACAGAAAAAGGTCCCAAATGTAAATCACACATATGCCATAAACACACACACACACACACACACACACACACACACACACACACACACACACATGCTCTAACACACTCAGTAAAAATAATGACAGCAGCACCAGCAGCAGAAAGGAATGGCCATTCCTTGGCAGGCACGGACTCACTCGGACAGACACACGCTCCTCTACCATTCTGAAGATGGGATTTTGATCTCGAAATAATAAATAGGTAATACCCAAAATCTTCTTTGCCTTTCTTTATTTTACTAAACGCATTGTGATAGCCTTCATAACTAACCATATATGTATATATATCTATAATATTTCTTTCGAATTTATGAAATAAATATGTTATAATACAGCTACAAAAGTAGCTATTTTGTTTAGACACTACCTGTGTCTTATCAAGGGATGGTGATGATTTCAAGTTGAAAAGTTTTAAAAGGTTCAAAACTAGTTAAACCCATTCAGAGAGACATTGTTACATAGTCTGTGTTATTTAATCAAAATACACATAATTTTTAATTTAATGAACATAAGAAAAGACTCTAAAAACAATTTATTGGTGCATAAATCTTCCTAGTTAGTCATTTTTAACGAAACATGTTTAATTTATGTAATGAATCCTTTTTCTTATTTTTGTATAACATTTTTCTTGTGAATCTTTGTTATTTTCAATTTTTTAAATATTTTTTTGTGATTGCTAATTACTTGTTCATTTCATTCATCATCCGTTTCACCCAATGGCGTGTAGGGCAGCAACAAAGCGTCTCCACCTCTGCCTATCTTGGGCCAGACTAGTCAATGAACCCCAAGAGTACTGTCTATCATCTCATTCTTCACCGTACTTCTCCATATCGTTCTTGATCTTCCCCTTTTTCTTTTGCCATCTGGGGTCCAGTGCAGTGCTGTTCTTGTGATTGACTGTGGATCTTTCCAGAGCACAAGCCCAATCCATCTCCACCTCCTTCTTGTAATGATGGTGCCCATGTTCTCTTTCTTGCATCTCTTCAACAGGTCTTCATTGGAGATCTTCTCTGGCCAAAATATTCTCAGTATTCGTCGGAGGCATATGGTGTGAAAGGATCGAAGTTTGGCGAGATCCGCCTTAGTCATTCTACAGCACTCAGATCCGTAGAGGAGAGGAGATACAACACAGCTCTTACTTGTGACTGTAATTATATTATACTATATAGAACCATTTTCTTTCTTTCTTTTTACAGTTTTAATTGTATTTCTCCTTTAGTTTGGTTATTTTTAGTCTTGTGTTATTATTGTGTGTGTATATATAGCCTCTTATGACTATATGTCTGTGTGTGCTTATCTTGTGTATAGTTATATCTATTCTCTTGTTTTATGTTTGTACATATTTTTTCTTTAAGATTTTATTGTGTCTGATTCGGTAAATATATTCTTTATTTTTGTGACAAGTTCTGTATCCGTTGTTCCTTTGTTTAACTGTTTACCCCATTAACCGTCACTTAACCAAATGTCCTCTCTTGAAAGAAAATTTTAATATTCTTTTATAATAATTTTTATATTTTTTAATATTCTGCAGGTACACAAATTTAAATACCTGGGAAGTGTTCTAACAGAAGACGGAAAGTGCGACACTGAGATCCGAAGGCGAATTGGCATGGCGAAGGAGGCATTCCAGAAGTTAAGTAAAGTATTAAGAAACAGGACAATTCCACTAGAAACAAAGAAGAGAGGACTGGATTGCTATGTGATGTCGGTTCTTCAATATGACAGCGAATGTTGGACAATATCTTCGAAGAGGAAAGAAAAACTTGAAGCAGCTGAAATGTGGTTCTATAGAAGCATACTGGATATGAAGTGGGGGATTAGTTCCATATTACAATCACTATACAAATTGATCCCTCACTTTGTGGTTACATCAGGTTCTATACATTTATATTCCTGAGATTCAAAAGCACAAGTATGCATTCCAGAAGTTAAGTAAAGTATTAAGAAACAGGACAATTCCACTAGAAACAAAGAAGAGAGTACTGGATTGCTATGTGATGTCGGTTCTTCAATATAGCAGTGAATGTTGGACGATATCTTCGAAGATGAAGGAAACACTTGAAGCAGCTGAAATACGGTTCTACAGAAGCATCCTGGATATAAAGTGGGGGATCAGTTCTATATTAGAATCACTATACAAATTGAACCCTCACTTTGTGGTCACATCAGTTTCTATACATTTATATTCCTGAGATCCAAAAGCACAAGTATGCATTCCAGAAGTTGAGTAAAGTATTAAGAAACAGGACAATTTCACTAGAAAAAATGAAGAGAGTACTGGATTGCTATGTGATGTCGGTTCTTCAATATGGCAGTGAATGTTGGACAATATCTTTGAAGATGAAGGAACAACCTAAATCAGCTGAAATGTGGTTCTACAGAAGGATGTTGTGGATATCATGGATCGAGCATGTGAGCAATGACGAGGTTTTGGAAATTATGGAAAAGGAAATTAATACTGAGGAAGAGACAGCTGAAGTTCCTGCGACATGCAATGAGGAAGGAGGGCTTGGAGAACCTTATACTAACAGGCCAGATAGAGGAGAAGAGACAGGGGGAAACAGCGGATAACATATTTAAAGGGCCTAAGCAGGTGGATGACGGAACGAGGGTAGCGTGGTGTAACAGGAGAAAGCGTGTTAAGAGTCACCAGGTATAGGGAGATGTGGAGAGCCATGATCGTCTACGTCATGAAAGGAGAGGGCACATAAAAGAAGAAGAAGAAAGAGTTAAATGTAATTATTTGATTTTTGGGGTTTGAAAAAGCAGTCTATAATTTTTACAACTATCGAAATAAATTCTGAATTTATAACCATTTAATTATGTGTTGAGTTTTCTTTATATATATATATATATATATATATATATAATATATATATATATATATATATATAGTAATGATTGTAAGTGGTTATAAGAAGGTAACACAAACCCAGAACATCTTGAAATTATTAGAAAAGTTTTTGCATTTTGTTTTCTTTGTGCTTCTTACCTTTACACGCTGTCAAATATGGTAAACGCTTAGGTGATCATGTCTCGAAAGAAACATGGCTGAATGGGTGGAGGATTTTCTCATAGTAAGTTGTCATTACTTTCTACGGTTGACTGGTTGCCAACCAAGGCTACGGAACCCATTCTGTCCTGTTATTTTAACCCATAGCAGGGGGAAGAAGAGACGGATAATATGATTATATTAATAAGTAGTAATTTGTGGGGATCATTTCATAACAATAGAAAACAGATCCCCAGTTTTTGCCCATTAAACGCTTTGATTGTTTCCACTATTATTATATTCAGTCAGTCAGTTAAGTACTATACGTCATACTCGTTTGGGCGATCATGTCTCGAAAGAAATATGACTGAATAGGCAGAAGATTTTCTCGTACTAGGTTGCCATTACTTTCTGCGGTAGACTGGTTGCCACCCAATGCTACAGAACCCAATTTGTCCTGCTATTCAACCCATAGCTGGAGAGAGAAGAGACGGATTAATACCTTTCCTGAGAGTATCTGAGCGTAAGTGAATGCAACAAATTCAACTGGAATTCGAACTTAGCTCTCCTATTTCTCGGCCCGAGTCGATATCTACTGCACCACAACGTACATCAGCAGATGTTACAATGCAATTAAAAAATTTAAAGTATCTTGCCTTTAAAAATCTCTGTTGCAACAGGTTTGTATTAAAGCGACAAAAGTCGCTTTCAAACTCTAAATGAAATTAACAAAGTAGAAATGAATGAGAAATTATTTAAGTAAGGATGTCACAAGACAGGGTTGATTTAAAAGATTCTTCTTCTTCTTCTATGTGCCCTGTCCCTTCAGGACGTAGGCGATCATGGATCTCCACGTCTCCCTATCCCTTGTGGCTCTTAGTATGTTTGCTCCTGTTGCTCCTGGCAACCCCCGTTCCGTCATCCACCTGATCAGACCCTGCAAATATGTTATCCGCTGCCTTCCTCTGTCTCTCCTTCCCTCTATCTGTCCAGTCAGTATCAGGTTCTCCAGGCTCTCCTTCCTCATTGCATGTCCCATGAACTTCAGTTGTCTCTTCCTGATGCTCAGCATCAATTTCCTTTTTGTTGCCATTCTTTCTAACACTTCGTCGTTGCTTGTATGCTCAGTCCACGATATCCGTAGCATCCTTCTGTAGAACCACATTTCGGCCGCTTCCAGTTTTGTCCTCATTTTCGATTATATTGTCCAGCATTCACAGCCATATTGAAGAACTGACATCACGTAGCAGTCTAGCACTCTTTTCTTCATTTCTATTGAGATTTTCCTGTGTGTTAGTATTTTGCTCATCTTCTGGAACGCGTCCTTTGCCATGCCAATTCGCCTTCGGATCTCCGTGTCGCACTTTCCATCTCCTGTTAGAACACTTCCTAGGTACTTAAATTCTTGGACTTGTTTGATTCTGTTATCCCCCACCTGTATTTGGCATTTTGGGTTGTATCTTTTGCTGATGACCATGCATTCAGTTTTCTTATAGTTTATTTGTAGTTCCTTCTTGTCACTCTCCACTGCTACTTTCTGTATGAGATCTTGCAGTTTCCTTTCCGTGTCCGCAATCAGTACTGTATCGTCCGCGTATCTCATGTTGTTCAGGTTGTGGCCTCCAATAACAAATCCTGGTGTGTCATCTAGGGTCCTCAAAATATTCTCGCTGTATAGGTTGAACAAATCCGGTGAAAAGACACATCCTTGTCTTACGCCTTTTTCTATCTTTGTGTATCTACTGAGGTCGTTACCTGTCCGTATGCAGGCCGTTTGCTGCCAGTAGAGATTCTTGATTATTCTTATGTCTTTGCCGAAAATGTCGAGGTTGCCTAGCATTTCCATCAATTCTTTGTGTCGTATTTTGTCGAATGCTTTCGCGTAATCAATGAAGCATAGGTACAAGTCTTTCTTCATTTGTATTGCCCTTTCAGAGAGCATCCTAATCATGAATATGGCGTTCCTTGTTCCAGTGTCCTTGACGAACCCGCACTGTTCCTGCCCTATCTCTGGCCTGATTCTGCTTCTCGCTCTATTCATCAGGATTCTGACAATCAGTTTTGTAATAAGCTGATAGTTCTGTGTAGTTCGCACTCGTTTGCTCCAGGTTTCTTCGGCAGCGCTATAAATATCGACTTGCATAGGTCTTCTGGTATTATTCCGCTGCTATAAATTTCGTTTATTATGTCGGTAATCTTTTCTATGCCATATTCTTCTAAGGCTGTCAGCAGCTCTATCACTATGCCATCTGGGCCAGGTGCTTTGTTTCTGTTCATTTTGGCCATTGCAGCTTCCACTTCGGATTTTAGTATTTCCGGTCCATCCATCTCCTTGTGTATAAAAAAAACAGGAAAACTTTATGAATCGAAAATCATGTTCTAGACACAATGTACATAATTTTTCATTAATCTTATTGAGAAAAATTAATAAAACATCCTGCTTACTAATTATCTTTAGAGGATCACTACATGACGTCGTGTTAGAGAAAATCATTCAAAATTAATTTCTTTGGTAAATTTATTTGCAATACATACTCCTGAATTCTCACTTAATATACAGCAGCGTACAGTATTAGTGAACGTTAAAAAATATAAAAATCCAATTCTATATTTGATTGTGATAAAAATTACAGTAATATTCTTCAAAAGTTATTCTAAAATAAATTTGCATACAAGGCACAAAAAATCAATAAAGATTTAAAACAAAAATTATAATGATCAGAATTAAAGTCCAAGCTCCCAACCCGGCAGGGTTCGATTCCCGTCATGCGGACTCTTCTTTGGATGTGCGTTGTCGTGCGGTGGATAACGGCTCGGAACGAGAAATCGGAGAGCCGAGTTCGAATTCCAATTGAACTCGTTGCATCCACTCACGTACAAATACCCAATGAATCCGTCGCTTCTCTCTCCAGCTATGGGTTATATAGCAAGACAGATTAGGTTCTCTAGTCTTTGTTGACAACCAGTGTACTGAAAAAAGTAATGGCAATCTACTGCGAGAAAATCTGCCCAGTCAGTCATGATCCCCCAAGTGTCTATCACGTATGGCACTTAACAGGTGAAGAGGCTCATCCCTTGTTTCCTGTTTAGGATGCAATTTCCGATTTTCTCTTTTCTAATCTTCTCACTCTTATGTAGCCCCCTGCACATCAGTGGCGTTACCGCCTTGCTTGGTGGGATATGATTAAACAAAAAACTGACTGACAGTTTAAAATCAACGAACAAAATCGTAAATATGCATATGGCTTAAATGAATTAATATTAATACAGAATATTATTAAGACATGTACAAACCATGACTTTTAAATACATCTATGACAACGAAATCCCTGAACAGGCGCCATGTTGTCTCATTCTTCTGCAGCAAATCAGTCGCATTTTGTCCTAAAAAAAAGATATTTCAGAGCTTCTCAACTAGACTGAGATTCAGAATTTTCATCCATAACCTCGACGGTTTCAAATTCGAAGAATTAGTTCTCCGATATTTGCAGTATTTTAAGAGATATTATTTTGCAAAAAGCTAATTCCAGAGACAAGAGATACTCTCAAAAAAAGGAAAAACAGGATATCCATTAATACCCTTTGATACTCTGCCGTAAATGAATACGTCGGCTAACACCAGCGCCAGAGAACATTCATCGTCCTAATAACTGATTATCTTTTAACACATTTTTAATCGCTCTCTTTCACGCCAACCAAATTAAACTTACTTTCATCGTTGAAGAAAACTCGTGGCAAATTTTCATTGGCCGAGACGACATGCTGGTTTGCAAAAGATAGACACGCCTTTTGTTTTTTAAGCAATTCAGTCACTTACTCACCGGCACAATGTGGCTTCCCTGTGTCTCTTCTACAAATACTTTCACGGCTTCTGCTCAGATGAACTTAGCTCACTGGTACCCCCTATATATGAATTTACTCGAGCCACAAGATTAGCAACTAGGTCCCACTCTTTTACGGTGAAACTAATAAATTGTTAACGCATATTCTACTCCATCAGCTTCTTTTCTCGCATTCCCGCCTATGGAATTCCGTTCCATTTACTTGCTTTCCAGACAACTAGAATCTCCAAGAATTTAAATGTAAATTTAATAGCCATCTCCTATTTCACTGACTTGCATCCTCTCTCTCATGTTCCTTTCTTTGTCCACTCCATTCTCATCAGTATTCTCATGCTACTCTTACCCTCTTCCTGACACCCCTATAACCTGTCACTCTTTCTCATAACTTTCCTCCTATGTAACCCCCCTGCTCAACATTGGCGGTAAAATGCCTTGCTTGGGGCGATATGATTATAAAAAAAAAAAAAAACGGAAACTGTAATTTTTTCATATTGATTCTATAACTTTCTTTATATTTGGCCTTTTTTATGCAAACTTACCAAAATGTAGAACATTATTTTAAGAGTATTTGCTGCAATTTTTGTCATGATCGAATCTGTAGAATCTGAATGTTATTTCAAGATTTAATTCTTAAAGATTGGATCGTATCGTATAAAACTCTTAAATGCCAGCATGAAACTCTAATAAATAATTATTAAATATAAAGTTGTTTACAATACATTACATCACATCCTTCTACATTACCTCCTCGCCTTGAACAGCAGAGGTACATCTGGCTGTGGACGAAGTCAACAAAGGACAAGGTTGGTTGACAGATACATCCGGCCGTAGATAAGACAACAAAGTGACGACACGAAAAATAAAAAATGCATGGGAGTTTTAAGACTATATAAAATCTAGAATTTTTGGGTGAAGACAAAGAACTCCCGCTGGCTTCCGACTCCCGACGGTCTCTTCGTGTGCGCGACTCTCTCCGGCTGCCCTCCTGCTCCACACAAGCGTCACCGACGAAGAATAAAAATATAAGATTCAATTTTCATATATACCAGCTCCTCGTTGTTTGTCCAGTTGTCCAGATCCAACAGCAGTATATAAAAACTGCATTACATTACATCGGACGAACTGACGAAGGTGAGGGTTAGATCGTTCTAATTCGCCATACCCAGTGGATAAAAGCCTTGGTTGAGTAATCCAGAAAGTGACTTGGCCCAAGGAGTTACGAGTTCAATACCTGGCCACAGCAGAGGGAACAAAAACTTAGAGTTGAGTTACAAAATGGAATTAACTGATAATGTGATACTCAAAAAGGTATGACACGTGGAATTAGAACAATCTATCCCTGCAGACTAAATAAAGTGGTTCAGTTCGAAATTACACCGTTTATCACCTGAAGAAGGTCGGAGCGTACAATGGCTGAAACATTGTGAATATGACAATAATGACGAGGACAACAGTCCGAACGATGTAAATAGTTCAATTAGTTACAATCTGGACAGCTATAAAGTTGTTTGTCTGTTCACGTGCTTAGTGCGTGCAAATATTATAGAACATAGCATTTCTTGCTCATTACAAATGATATGTCCTGGAAAGCTAAACAATTTAGGCAAATCTAATTGGGCGGAACAATCTAGTATGTAGACGTAATGGACGGTACTCATCGTATGCAGTACCCTGAAACGTAGGCGTAGTCGATAGACGTACACCAATAGCCGTAAACCTCTAGTGGTAGACCTATACAACCAAGGTGTATGCATATTCATTACATATTCATTACATCAACAATTTGCCTATTTACATAAGTGTGCAATTTTTAAGTAACGTAGTTCTATCACTTAATTTCTTATATCTTGCCCAATTCAGAAGTTACTAGAGATAATTAATTTGCATATTACATAAAACTGTGGCATCAAATTGATGCAGTTTTATCACTTAAATCTACAAGCATATGTCTTATATCTTGCCTAACTGAGAAAACTAATTTGTATATTCAGATTTAAAAATATAAACTTTCACGAATAGCCGTTTTGATATTCATTTCTGATCTGTTATTTTGTGACATTATTAATAAGTAACATTTTTCATAAGGTTTTTAGAGTTAAGTTTTTTAGTTATTCATATAAAGCTATTTTCTGTTCTTAAATTGGAAAGTACCTTGGCATTTAGATCACAGCTTTAGTGTAAATTGAAATGAGCAGGATAAAATAGACAGTAAGCAATGTTAATAGTTTGAATAGTATGTTATGAAAATCTAACTATTCTTATCAATGATAAATATAATAATATTTTTTTGTTAAATAATAAACTACCCAACTCTTAAAACAAGTTGAACTACTTTAATTTCACTAATATCGTTGTACAGCCTGCGCAGATCTTTCAAAAGAATCTAAGGTGTTGAGAGAAAACGACTGGGATAGGCCCAGGTAACGTCAGGTATCATTGCTAGTTTTCGTATGAAAGTTGAAATTGCTGCCCCTGAACATTAATAATCTGATTTTGTTCTTCTCAAGAGTAGAAAATCAGGGAATTCTCAAATGTGTGCGTTTAAATCTGAAAGGCTCTAGCTAGTTGCGGAAATGTTCGCTTTGTATCAAATAATGTTAAGATATAAAACAAATACTAGGTGTCGATCCGAAGTCTACTTTGCCATTACACATAACCAGAATGGTGAAGCAGTTTCTAATGACTGAAGCATTACCAGTGTTCCTCTTCTTCTAGGTGCCCTGCCCCTTCAGGGCGTAGGCGATCATGGCCTTCCACGTTTCTCTATCCCTGGTGGCTCTAAATACGCCTTCTCCTGTTACACCATGCAATCCTCGTTCTGTCATCCACCTGATTAGGTCCTTCAAATATGTTATCCGTTGCTTTCCCCTGTCTCTTTTTCCCTTTATCTGGCCTGTTAGTATCAGATTCTCCAAGCCCACCTTCCTCATTGCGTGTCCCAGGAACTTCAGCTGTCTCTTCCTGATGCTCAGTATTCATTTCTTTTTCGCTTCCATCATTTCATTGCTCAGATGCTCGATCCATGATATTCGCAGCACCCTTCTGACTGATAATCGTTAAGTTCCAGGCACAAACATAATTGAAAACCAGTTTTGAGCGCTTTGTGGTCAGTTTTCATTTACTTGTTAAAAACAATGGCGGGGGATAAAAGAAAAACGTCTGTAGACAAGATAAAGGTAGGACACTGTATATTGTTTTAACATCCTGTTTTTGGATATCAGGTGCGAGTGTCGACAGAGTTTAATTAATCCTTCACCCTCCCCCTTCACACGACACGGTGATTGTTTTGGACAGCACGTTTTTTTTAGTTTTTTTCGAAAAAAAATTCTGTGGTAGGATTATTATGTTCCACGTTTATTAAAATTGCAGGTGATTATTTTAACCAGCACGCTCATTGAACCCCACCCCGACAGGATTATTCCCGACGACAAAATAAATAAATAAATAAATAGTACAACAAAACAATTTCATGTCTGAAAGAGACTGCTTCGAAATATGCTTAAATTTTTAGGTTGCATGAAAAGTTCATGTCGATTTTTAAGGGAAATTAACGTTCATGCCGAATTTTAAGGAAAATTAAAGTTCATATCGAATTTTAAGGGAAATTAAAGTTCATATCAATTTTTAAGGGAAATTAAAGTTCATGTCAATTTTAAGTGAAATTAAAGTTCATGTCGATTTTTAAGGAAATTAAAGTTCATGTCGATTTTAAGGGAAATTAAAGTTCATGCTGAATTTTAAGCAAAATTAAAGTTCATGTCAATTTTTAAGGTAAATTAAAGTTCATGCCGAATTTCAAGGAAAATTTAAAGTTCCTGCCGAATTTTAAGGGAAATTTAAGTTCATGTCTAATTTTAGGGAAAATTAAAGTTCATATCGAATTTTAAAGGAAATTAAAGTTCATGTCGATTTTTAAGGGAAATTAAAGTTCATGTCGATTTTAAGGGAAATTAAAGTTCATGCTGAATTTTAAGCAAAATTAAAGTTCATGTCAATATTTAAGGTAAATTAAAGTTCATGCCGAATTTCAAGGAAAATTAAAGTTCATGCCGAATTTCAAGGAAAATTAAAGTTCATGCCGAATTTTAAAGAAAATTTAAACTTCCTGCCGAATTTTAAGAGAAATTTAAGTTCATGTCTAATTTTAGGGAAAATTAAAGTTCATATCGAATTTTAAAGGAAATTAAAGTACATGTCGATTTTTAAGGGAAATTAAAGTTCATGTCGATTTTAAGGGAAATTAAAGTTCATGCTGAATTTTAAGCAAAATTAAAGTTCATGTCAATTTTTAAGGTAAATTAAAGTTCATGCCGAATTTCAAGGAAAATTAAAGTTCATGCCGAATTTTAAAGAAAATTTAAAGTTCCTGCCGAATTTTAAGGGAAATTTAAGTTCATGTCTAATTTTAGGGAAAATTAAAGTTCATATCGAATTTTAAAGGAAATTAAAGTACATGTCGATTTTTAAGGGAAATTAAAGTTCATGTCAATTTTTAAGGGAAATTAAAGTTCATGCCGAATTTCAAGGAAAATTAAAGTTCATGCCGAATTTTTTAAAAAATTTAAAGTTCCTGCCGAATTTTAAGGGAAATTTAAGTTCATGTCGAATTTTAAGGAAAATTAAAACACAAAACAAAATTATGCCATTAAATATTTATGCAACTGAATATGAATTATTTTGTTGCATAAACTTTCTCCATTTTTACTTCCACTTAAAAGTTTCTGTCTTCCCAGTTAAGGAGTAAATGAAAATACAAAGGAGCAATGTCACGTCAATATGGCGGCTCGGGTAGCACAACACAGCCAAGCTGCCACAATTTTTGCTGGTTCGCCAAAGAAACGTGATGTCTGGCATGGATTGAAAACAACACCTTTCCACTTCATCAATTCTAGGCGTTTTTCTTGAATTGCTGCCTTTAATTCGTCTGTTTGCAATCAGTACTTTTCAGAATCAATTGACTTGGCATAAACTCATAGCACAGGATTCCATTCAACCCTACCGCTCTAATCGAAAATGTAAGCCTATTATGTCTCTCGATAAATTTGACTTGTTCTAATGTGTTCGGACATGAACGACTAAAAATCAACATGAACTTTCAGGTTAACCCAATATTAACAGCTTAAGAATTACATTTGTAAGCAAATAATGGAGTATTTTTTAATCTGACATTATTTCTTATTACTATCAATCTTACATTTATTGCTTAAGTAACAACCCCTGTATTCTTAACACTGAAATTAATGTCAACCGGCCTAAAAATCAAAAGTCTTTAAAAAAATATGTGCCTTCCGTACAGAAAACGAACCTGTATTCTTTTATTAAATTGGGAAACAACGTTCAAGTTAAGCTACGGCAAGCCATAACAGCAAAATAGAGCCCCATTATAGTACGTAAGGATATTTCGGAGTTTATGTCTACAAACTTTATTTTCATATCCGAAACATAAACAAAGTACTTTTTACGCAATTGATGGTTAGTTTTTATCTGATTATATTTAATACTATAAACTGTACTGATTAACTTTCTTCTTTCGTACGTAGAATTTATTAATTTAAGCACAGCACACGATTGGTGGAAAGGTCTCATCATTTTTCAGTTGAAATGGCTAGACGTAGCTTGTGGAACTCCCTTCTGGCTTTTTGCATCCCAAAATTTTCTTCAAAAATTTAAATGCAATATCAATCGCCATCTTCTGTTTTCTTAATTTCTTTTTTTTCTTTTATTGTCCTCGCTCCTTAATAATGTTTTTTTCTCTTATATTTTTTTACACTCACTAACCCCTTGTTTTTAGTGGGTTTATTAATTTACTTAGGGTAAAATGATTTTTTTAAATTGTTATAATTAAAGTAGGTCTACGTTTTTTAGGTGAGTATCCATGTTTTTTTAACAGTGAAATTTTGAAAATTGAGAATCTTACTAAAGATAATATGCCTCCTGACAGGATTCAATATTGTATTCCTTTTCCCACCAGGGAAACCATTTTTAAGCTTGGTGTGCCATACCATTAGATCACAGGACGGCAATAGAGCAAAGCAAGGCTAAATTAAACTATATAAAAATTCAGATCTCTCGCTGGGACATTTTGAAGCCTATACCAGTTAATTTTATTTTCTTACCCAAAACAAAGTATTTTTCACCAATTAATGGTTACTTTCAATCTGATAATATATATTATTATAAATATTATATTTTAGTTGGTACCCATTTTTTTCAGTGGACATCTGAATTTTTTTAAAAAGGAAAATTAAAGTTTGCTTAACTAGAGATTGAGTTTTACTAAAGAAAATTTTTCTTTTGATAGGATTCAAAATTGTATTCTGTTTTTCTCGTCAGGGAAACCATTTTTAGGCTAAGTGCACCACACCATTAGGTCCCAGGAAA
This sequence comes from Ascarosepion bandense, assembly GCA_037127315.1. Taxonomy (NCBI): domain Eukaryota; kingdom Metazoa; phylum Mollusca; class Cephalopoda; order Sepiida; family Sepiidae; genus Ascarosepion; species Ascarosepion bandense. The sequence continues at coordinate 1,376,080 of JBBBDQ010000418.1, forward strand.
CCATTACAAAAAATCAAGGCTCAATTTCACTATATAAAAATGCACATCACTCGTTGGCACATTTTGAAGTCTATATCTGTTAACTTTATTTTTATATCAGTCAATTTTCCACCTCTGTAAGATTGCCTCTTTGTATCTTTTCTATAAATGTTTTCATGGGAATTGGTCAAGCGAGTGCTTCGTAGACTTTATGAATTTAATTTTAATTTTATACAAGACCGGCTTCGAGATCTCGTCAATTTACAATTGAGCTGGCTAAATGTAGCCGGAGGTTATATGCTAACAGTTTATTTTCTTGCACTTCTCGCCTGTGGAATTCTTGACCGGCTTTTTGCTTTCCACTCAACTTTAATCTTCATAAATTTAAATGCAATGTCAATCACTATCTACTGTCCTCCTGGTTAGTCTTTTTGTTCACGCTCATTATTAATGCTTGTTTCTAATTTTTTTTCCCACCCTGTAACCCCCTTGCGTCTTAGTGGCTTTACTGCTTTTTGAAATCGATTAAAAATACCCGAAACGTACACAAATTCATTTTAATATTTTATAATTTTTTAAAAATTTGACGTTACTTTTTATTACTATAAACATTAGTTGGTACACTTTTTTGAGTTGAAATCTCTGTTTCTTGATATCTAGATCGGTAGACATTAATTTAATTGTTTAAAAACGAAAACAGCGGAACCTACACAAACACGTGTACAGATTAAATTTAACATTTACAGTAATAAGAAATTTGTAGTCTTGTATAATAATATCTAGGAGCATTACCGTGGTGCAGTAGTTAACTGGATTGAGTGCGATCCACACTGAGTGCCACTAAACTTAGTGAACTATACGATTGTAAGGGTACTCAAATATTGCCGTATAAGAAAAACTTCAACCTTTTACCTTAATTATGAATTACTACTTTTTTAAAAAAATTATTTATTTATTTATTTATTTATTTATTTATTTAAGGATATGTGTTATGGTGCAGTGGATATCGGCTCGGAACTAGAAATCGGGGAACCGAGTTCAAATTCTAGTTCAATTCCCTGCATTCAGTTACGCGCAAATAGCCTTGGGAAATGTATTAATCCATTTCTTTGCTCTAGTTATGTGTTATATAACAGGACAGATTGGATTCTATAGCCTTGGCTAGCAACCAGTCTACTGCAAAAAGTAATGCGAGATAATTTCTTCCCAGTCAGTCATGTCTTTTTAGAGACATGATCGCCCAAAGCGTGTATAACGTATGGCGCTTAACTGACTGACCTTTTGTTTTATAACTAAAAATAGAACAGGCTTAGTGTGATGTAATCTCTGTTAAAAAAAAAAACTTGCTCAAAGTCAATGCTGGTAAGACTGACAATGATATTAGAATTGAGAAAAGGTCAGGTAAGTACCTGGATATTGGGATACTAAACCGAGCTTGTGGCGCAATGGATATCGGATCGGAATGAGAAATCAGAGAAGCGAGTTCGAATTCCAGTTGTGTTCACTTACGCAGAAATACCCTTGGGAAAGGCAATAATCCATCTCTTCTACCTCCAGCTATCGGTTAAATAGCAAGACTGATCGGGTTCTATAGCCTTGATTGGCAACCAGTCTACTGCAGAAAATAATGCCAACCTACCGCGGGAAAATATTCTGCGCTTGGGCGATCATGTCTCAAAAGAGACATGACTGGCTGGGCAGAAGATTATCCTGCAGTATGTTGCCATTACTTTCTGCGGTAGACTGGTTGCCAGTCAAGGCTATAGAACTCAATCTGTCCTTTTATTTAACACATAACTGGAGGGAAGAGACGGATTAATACCTTTCCCAAGGGTATTTGCGCGTAAGTGAATGCAATGAATTCAAGTAGAATTTGAACTCGGCTCCCCGATCTCTCGTTCCGAGCCGATAGCCACTACACCACAACGCACATCCGGCATAACATCTAGGGTCCTCATAATAGTCTCGCTGTACAAGTTGAATAGATTCGGTGAAAAGATCTAGATATAGTTTATCGTCATACCCAGGACGCGTTGTTAGGCTCAGTTTATACCATTAATGTCCGTTCCTACGAAGCGTAGACAGTGAGAATTTGAAATCATCATATTAGTGGGGCGGAGCGCAAACGTGCTACAGTAGGAACCTTTTTATCTATATTGGTACATTTAGTATTAAATGCATTTTGACTAGTTTGGTTTGAACGACTCTTTTTACATCGTTTCTTAAAGTAGTTGGTGAGAAGCTCAACTCCAGATTAATGATGGTTTTCGTTATACACAGGATTAGCCGTGTAGAATCCACGTCTCGTCTCCAATTATACACGCGTATATTAATTTGATGATATAACAGCCAGCACACATTTCCGGCGTCTGGGGAATTTACGACACGGCCTGATTCACTAAACCGGCAAAAGAGTAGTTATGGCCGGGGGGTGGGGGTGAACGGTAGGACGTAGCTGTCTTAAGCAAAAGTCGTTTCGGCCATAAGTGGTACTCCGACTGGAAATACATTTTATAAAATCGGTGATTTTCCATTTTCTTGATTGATTTTCCAAGAAGCATTTAATAATTCGTTCAATGATTTATTCTTATTAAAAACAATGAATAAGCAAATTAGTTAATAGCTTGAATTAACACTTAATTGTTAATAACTTCAGCAATAAAAAGGGTAAGTGTTATTATTTTGCTTCGAGAATTTCTAAGCAGGTACAGACGGGTATCTGAGTTTTCTTTTTTTTTCTATGTGCCGTATCCCTTCAGGTCTTTGGCGTTCATAGCTCTCCACATTTTCCTGTCCATTGTAGCCCTTAATGAACTTTGTCTTTTTTATTATCTCTCTTAAACCTTACTCCGGCATCCATCTACTCAAACGCACCAGGTTTGCTGAGCCTATTTTACTTTTCTTCTGTTTTGCCTTCAATCTGACCTGTGAGTATCAAATTTTCCAAGCTCTTTTTCCTCATTATGTGCCCTAGAAATTTAAACTTTTTTTTCCTTCTGGTCACACTTCACAGCACTTACCTTCCATTTTATGCTGTGGTTGATCTTCTTTTTCTTCTATGTGCCTTATACCTATAGGACGTAGGCGATCATGGCTTTCCACATCTCCCTATCTCTGGTGGCTCTTAGTTCTCCTGTTACACCACGCGACCCTCGTTCCATCATCAACCTGATTAAGTCCTTCAAATATGTTATCCGCTGCTTTCCTCTGTCTCTTTTCCCCTCTAGCTGGCCTCGTAGTATTAGCTTTAGTTGTCTCTTCCTGATGCTCAGTATTAATTTCCTTTTCGTTTCCATCATTTCCAAAACCTTATCATTGCTCACATGCTCGACCGATGATATCCGCAGCATCCTTGTGTAGAACTACATTTCAGCTGCTTCAAGCTTTTTCTTCATCTTTGATGATATTGTCCAGCATTCACTGCCATAATGAAGAACTGAGATCACATAGAAATCCAGTGCTCTCTTCTTTGTTTTTAGCGAAATTGTCCGGTATCTTACTGCTTTTAAAACCTTGCAGTCATTTCTCTCTATTTCTTTATTAAAGGCCATCGTACTTATTTCTACGCTAGGCCTATTAAGCAGCTCCTCATAGCTTTAGCGTATGCGTTGATCTTTTCACACGTCTTACTTTTTAGAGTTTATTTCATATCGCATTTTGCTTTTCTGTTATTTTGAACTTCAATTGTGGTTCTTACTTTATTTACAACACGTATTTTACTATTCACTTTCCGTTCATGCAATACAAAACAAAATTGATCTTGGGCATGACTGTAAACGGCATTCGGCTGCAAGGCCTCTGATCGGGAGTTTGTGAGGAGCATGGAACCACCTCTTAATTGCTGTTGTTCCCAGGTCCACCCTGTCTCGAAGTGGTAGTAAGGCCTCTGATCGGGAGGTTGTGAGGAGCATGGAACCACCTCTTAATTGCTGTTTTTCCCAGGTCCACCCTGACCCGAAGTGGTAACACCTGTTAGGATCACAGTTATGGGCAAATAGTTAACCCCCACACACAAAAAAAAACTGGGTCAAAACACTATGAAAGTATAAAAATAGACTTTTATAGAAAAATATACTTTTGTAAGAAAAATATTACCAACAATACATTTTTGAAGGAAAAAAATTAGTACCAGCAATACATTTTTGGATACAAAACTAGAAGACATCTTCAGTTTTCTAAAATAAAATAAAAATAGAAATAAAAAAAACTTTTTTACCAAAATCTAACTAAATTAACCTTCTAACTATAACTGAACATACAAAACAACTTAAAATCCCACCTTTTTGACATTAAATAACCCATTGAGGTGTTGATATGCCATTAAACAAAACTCAAACTTAAACAAAACAAAATATTTTTGGAAATATTTTCGTCATTGTAAGAATGAACATTGGATGAGTATATATAATTAAAAATAACGTTTCATAAATCTAAGTAAAATAAAAAGACGAGCTTGTTAACCAGTGCTCTACTGTAGGCGCAATAACAGTTTTCTAAAAACGGAAGACTGTTATGCAAATATAATAAAACATAAGGTAATGTAATAATTAATAACTTCTTTTACTAACGATCGTCATGCAATAATTAAGCCGTCCTTTTTCTCTTTCGATGATAAAGCGGTTAAGAGCTGATGGTGAATAGATAGTCATAGCGTATGAAGTGATACACGCCAGAAAATATCGGATGGTAAGAATTGGATTTAATATCAATGAAATACCTTTGTTCTGAGTTGATCTGTTGTGACTCCAATATGTACTCTGCTATTCTGGTATTAAAGTAGACTTTGTACTCAGTGTCATACTAGATCGCCAAAGAAGCCAGGTACAACCGTTCGTTGACTTGGAAGAGAGCTTCCTAGCAACCAGGAGCAATTCACGTATCACTGGATGCCAGTGAATCGCCGCCACCCGACATATATACAGAAGTTATCACTTAGATAACTATCAAGTCGTGCTTAGGATGCGCACACGTGGAACAGCCAAGTTAGAAATATATATATATATATATATATATATATATATATATAAATCAAAATAATAACTAAATAGACTCTGTAAGTATGTAGGCTGTTATACTAAGATAAACCTTCAAAAAAACCACTAACAAACAGAACCTAATTCCGTTATAATCCGGTGCACTGAGGCGTCGGATAAATGGGGAGAAAAAAAGAAAGCCGCGGAACAAGAACAAAACATTCAATACTCCGCAGTAAAGAAAAAAAAACCCAAACGGAATCAACCACAAGAAAAAGTGCTCGATACAAAGTACAAAAGATATACAAAAGTAGAGCAAAGACACACGAAAAAAATCTAAAGCGAGCCAAAACCTACCGCGGTTTCACACTACGGATCGTCAGGGCAAAGGCTCTATATTTATATATAAACAAAGAGTCTGTTTCTTAAACTGAGCAGATACTTACCGACTTCGAAGTTTCGCGAGGACACCGTCATGGTGTTCTCACTCGTCAGGGCTATCTGCCATTAGTTCCCGGTTTTTTCTTGTTTATATAGAATATGGTGTGATTTTTACGGGAGTGGTCTGCCAATGGTTGATTTTTCTTTTCTTTTTTTTTTCTTTTTTGTTAATTTTTTCTTTTTATTTTTTTGTGCAGTTTGATTTATTTTTAATTTTATTTTTATTGCTTGTTTTATTTTTAGTTTACGCGTGAATGAGTGTTTGTTTAATTGTTTTATGTTGGGTCGGGTTCTTTTGTTGTGTTGACCTTTTTATTGTTTGATCTTTTTCTTGATGTATTGGTTTGGCATGTTTTGCCGCGTGGTGGCTTATTTTTTCTGGGTCGTGGTTGAGTGTTTTTGTGTATAATTGTGTTTGTGGGCTTAGTTTGGGGTTTTTTTTTCGCTTGATTGTTGTGTTATTTTATATGTTTTATTATATATTAAATATATACAACACTCAATCACGTCAAAAACAGAAAATAACACAACAACCACCAAACGAAACATAATAATAATGAACATACATTACGAAGGGACCGTTGATTCCACACGGGGACATATTAAGTGAGAAGGGCAAACCAATTAACTTTGACAACGGTACCTTCTGAAGAAGTGTTTGCTGAAAGGATCCTAAAGGTCAAGAAAAAAGAATTCATACTCTGTTATATCAAGTCCTTGTTTATGTATATATGTGGTTAAATAAAAAAAAAAGACAAGAGAAAAATTGTATTTAACAGATAAATACTGTTTTTCTCTTGTCTTCTTTTTTTAACCATCCTGTTCTTAATCTCAGATCATAACTGAGTATATTTTTACATACACACACACACACACATATATATACATATATATTCTGCCCAAATCGCAGATTTAATAGGAATCTATATCCTAAACACCCTTAGTAGGATAGTGAACTCCAAACAAATAGGTCTATACAGAGAAGACGGACTCATCATTATCCCGAACAGTAATGGTCTACTATCATCTCGGGTAGAAAAAAAAGTAATTAGGGCTTTTAAATGGCTCGGATTTAAAATAGAGATTTCCTCTAATTTAAAAATAGTCAACTTCCTAGATATTACCTTAAATTTGGCAAACAACACATTTAAACCATACCAAAAAAATAATGAAACCACAACCTACATAAACGTTTACTCCAACCACCCCCAACAAATAATTAAACAAATCCCTACAATCGTAAACACTAGAATCAACAAACTATCATCAAATAGCAAAATCTTTAATGAAAATAAGACACTTTACAAAATCGCTTTAAAAAAAAAAGTGGCTTCAAACAGGAATTACATTCCTTGGAACCCCCCACCCACCCACCAATGTACCAGAACCAATGAGCCTAGAAAGAGAAAAAGAAGGGGGCTATGGTTTAACCCCCGCCTTCTGTAAACTATCTAACATTAATATCGGGTAATACTTTCTGAAATTCGTTGATAAGCACGTTAAGCAGAACAACCCACTAAGGAAAATCTGCAATAAATAGACATTAAAAATTAATTATTCCTGCACTAGTAATATTAATAGCATCATCAATTCCCATAATAATAATATACTAAAGAAATTTTATAACAACAAAAAGACAGATAGTAAAACCCTCTGTAACTGTAGAGTAAAAAATAAATGCCCAGTTGGAAGCATATGTAAGTCCGAAGAGGTAATATACCAAGCAAGCACCTATCCTAGCGTAGACAATAGCAAGAAAAAAACATATATAGGAATTTCCGCCGGACCATGGAAACAACGCCTATACAATCACACTCAATCATTTTCTAAACCCCACCTAAAACATCAAACCGCTCTCTCTCTAAACATTTCTGGGAATTGAAAGACAGAAATCTTTCCCCTCAGATTAAATGAAAGATCATAGGGAAATCTCAAACCCCCAATAACTTTAGAAGCAGATGCAATTTATGCTTAGACAATAAGATTAGAGTTATCAAATTCGGAGAATCTAGCCAATTATTAAAGCAGAGAAATGAAATAATTTTCAAATGCCGTCATAAAAATAAATTTAAACTGCATAACACATAAAATCTTAGAATCATCCCGTTCCGACACACTTGTCAGCTCTCTCACATTTGTGCGGTTCATTCGTTCGAAAATTTTACAGACCAAAGAAGTGAGGGTAAGGACCTACCATACAATGGATTGACACGCTAATCTAAGTACACATTGACTTTATATTATTGGTGTACGAAGTTTTAAAAGAAATATCTTATCATGAACTATGTAATTAGAAATGAGTTCACTATATTGACTTTGACATAAATATTTCACGTGTATAATGGGGCACCTAAGTGTAAGGTGAGATATGTTTCTCATATATATGGGTGCACCTAATTGTGTGCATGCTTCTATAGAATTTTGTGCGTGTTTATATATATTATTGTATGTGTTATTGTGTGTATAAAGGGGGCACCTATGTATAAGTGTATTTCATATACAAGAATGGACCTAATTATGTATACGTTTTTCCATCATGTGAGAACACCTGATTATATGTAAGCTATGTTAATTTTAGATGCAGTCAATTGTGCATTCTTGAGCTGATTATATCTTCATGTACTGATCATTCTACCCACATGTGTACAGGTTAGTATCAACAATCCGAATGAGGTATGCCGGTATATATATATATATATATATATATATATATATATATATATATATATATATATGCAATGTTTATTAAGACGTATGAAAAGAAAATATACCACCTCGTTTGGGACATTGTCTTTATGCATAGGGGTATATAAAAAGTTGCTCGTATAATTACATAATTATATATATATATATATATATATATATACGGATGTGTATACATGTATGCGTGAATCCGCTCCTCAAAGATTTGCGAGTGTGTGAACACAATAATTGTATGTGGATATAAAGAGATAAATGTAGGTATGAAGAACACATTTATGAGCATATATATTTATGGATGTGAGGATGTATAGAAATATGAAAATATAGGCGTAATTTGGGAGTATGTGTGAGAATTACGGGCATATATATATATATATATATATATATATATATATATATATATATATATATATATATATATAACATTATTTATACGCGTGGAAATCCCGTCTTTATGAAATGTATATGTGTGAGTATACGAATGCGAGGATCCGTATGTAGACACGAAAAAGTGTAGGTCGTTAAGTATATATAAACATAAACAAAGTCAGATTTGTAAATATATGTGGGAATGTACACATATGTATATATGGATATAAGTTGGTGTAAATGGGTGGGTTAGGTTATGTGGTCACACAAACACACGTATCCATGGAATTAGAAGTTTCTTCAGAGGTCAACCTATTCACGACTGGTCTGAACACTCCCAGCCGATCTGACGCCAATGCCTAAGTCCTAACTCTCTTTTCCTTTTTCTCTTTTCCTTCTTATTTTTATTTTTATATTTTTTTATCCTTCTCTTCAGTTAAAGAAAATACTTATTCCGGCAATTTTTTTGTACCAAATGGAAGGAATATTGTGTGGTCTAATGAAATGAGCTAATTAAGCTCAGTGAAATGAATTATAATTTATAACCAATTTAAATGACGTTTTGAGTTTTCTTTATACACACACACACACACACACACACACACATATATATATATATATACTCATATACATAGGTGTGAGTTTGTAACCCTGGGTTTCACGCTTTTGCGATCGTCAGACACAACTAATTATGCTCGTATTTTCTCAACTGGCGATGCTTCCTGTGTCGTCCTTTTATTTCGTCTTCGAGTCTCCGAACAAGTCATTTGAGAATTCACACCCAGATTTAATTCTGGTCTTCCCATTGGACGATAAATAAAATTCACGTAAAAGTTCTGTAAAATGAATTTGATATTTATTTATTTTTGGTTTACCACCGGAACTTTTGCGTGAAGCCCAGATGCGCAAAGACCAGTTTTGGTCATTTGCTATCGGGACCTCTGAGGGCAAACATCCGGTCCCTGATATCACCACAGCCTTATCTGTTATGGCTTCGGTTATAAAAGGGTATAAATATTTTATAACTAATTGTATAAATTCGCAGTTATGGTGTCCTTGAGTAGTTTGTTGTGCTGATCGGGGCTTAGTTCATATAATTTTTTTGTTTTATTTGTTGTTGTTTACTCCGTTAAGTAAATTGTTTCTTTAGATTATATCGCCTTTTGTTTTGTTTGGGGTCTTTTGGTTCCTTTTTTGTTTGTTTTTTGTTTTGTTTTGTTTTTTCTGGAAAGTATCTAATTGTTTACAAAATTTTGTTTCGCAGTTTCATATTTAGTTAAGTCTCTCTCGAATTTGCCCAAGTTCTTGTGTTGCAAAAGACTTTTTTGTTTTAAAAACTCAGTGCCCGCTTTTATACACTCTATTCCTTTGATCACTTTTATCCAGAAATATCATTCAGTCAAGTGCCATACGTGATACACGCTTGGGGCGATCATGTTTCGAAAGAGACATGACTGACTGGGCGGAACGTTATCCCGCAGTAGGTTGCCATTGCTTTCTGCGGTAGACTCTTTACCGACCAAGGTTATAGAACTCAATCTATTCTGCTATTTAACCCATAACTGGAGAGAAGAGACAGATTAATACCTTTCTCAAGGGTATTTGCACGTAAGTGAATGCAATGAATTCAACTGGAATTCGAACTCGGCAATCAGATTTCTCGTTCCGAGTCGATATCCACTGCACCATAACGCACATCCACCCAGAAATATCAGTCAGTCAGTTAAGTGCCATATGTGATACACGCTTGGGTGATCATGTCTCGAAAGAGACATGACTCACTGGGCAGAAGATTATCCCGCAGTAGGTTGCCATTGCTTTCTGTGGTAGACTGGTTGCCGACCAAGGCTATAGAACCCAATCTGTCCTGTTATTTAACCCATAACTGGAAGGAATAGACGGATTAATACCTTTCCCAAGGGTATTTGCGCGCAAGTGAATAAATGAATTCGGCTGGAATTCGAACTCGGCTCCCCGATTTCTCGTTCCGAGCCGATATCCATTGCACCACAACGCCAGAAATATACTACGCCTTAAAACTACATTATTATCATATATGTATAAATGTATGTGTGTATTTTGAAAACCGATAATGAGGCGCAATCCGTTAGGCCGAAACACGGATTTAATTTTCCAGTCTTTGCAGAAAACTATGTAAGTCTCTCGTCGTCTTCAAAAGTCACTGTCTATCTCACATTCTCGAAAAATCCACAGAAGGGTCTGCAATGTAATCGGTCCTGACTTGGCATCTCTACTTCAGTCACTTTCGCACCGACATGATGTGGCTTCCCTCTGTCTTTTTTATAAATATTTTCATGTCAACTGCTCTGAGGAACTCTTTTTCTGGTGCACCGTCCACGTGAATTTAAGCGTCTTGTTGGAATGGCATCTAGGTCCAACCCTTTTATCGTTGAAATGGTTAAATGTAGCTTTCACTTCTACTCTAATAGTTTTTTTTATCGCACTTCCCACCTGTGGAATGCTCTTCCTTTACTTGTTTCCCTGATAGTTGCCCTCTCCAAATATTTAAATGCAACGTCGATTTGAACCCCATCCATCTCTTATCTTTTCTTCAAAACCCCCTGTATCCTATCTTTTTTCTTACTGAATCCCTCTGCATACTAGTGCCGGACCCACCTTGCTTAGGTTGAAATGATAAGAAATTCACTTAGAAGAGGTGAATAATATAATTAATAATAGGCACCTCCACTAAATCGTAAAAAAAAAAACATAGTATGAATAAAAAAAGACCCAAACTTAATAAAAACGAACTTTTTCCACCAAAAAGTGTTTTTAATTATAATTTTTTTAATTTTTAAATCCTTTGTAACACGTTCGAAATTTTGGTAAAGATCTTGTTTTGATTTTAGTTAGCGGGTAACCAAATCGTTGCGAGAGTTTACAATGGAAAACGTAATATTGCATAACTTTTTTTTCCGGTGACAAACACATTAATTTTGAAATCCTTGCAAAAATTAAAAATTGTCGAAATTTAATGAAACTTTCAGGACTTATTCTCAAATGAGTGAAATTATTTTTGAAATTATTATTTTTTAAAAATATCGGGATTTTTTTTTTCACAACTGTTATCCCCACTCCACGTAAACTCTTGAAATTTTAAGAAATTAAATCTTGTTGCGATAATTGGTGTTATTAGTTGAACGCAGGACTCATTGGGGAATGTGATTCATCTCTTATTTTTTGCAAAAATTTTGCCTTTATTTCCAAAACTCTGCTCCGAATAGTGAAATAAAAAAATGCAATATGACTATGACATTATTTAATTTCATAAGCTTTTAATTGCTTGAATAAATACTATAAATTAACGACATTATGTGGTGCAATGGATATCGACTCGAAACGTCAAATCGGGAAGCTGAGTTCGAATTCCAGTTGAATTCCTTGTATTCACTTACTCACAAATACCTTTGGGAAAGGTATTAATCCGTCTCTTCCTTCCAGTTATGGGTTAAAATAATAGGACAGATTGAGTTCTATAGCCTTGGCTGGCAACTAGTCTACCGCAAAAAGCAATGGCAACCTACTGCGGATAATCTTCGAGACTTGATCGCCCAAACCGTGTATCACGTATGGCATTTAACTGACTGAACGACATTATAGTGTGAAGAAAAATCTGTAGTTTTGAAGTTTATTTTGTATGTTAATTTCTATACATACATTAAAAGATCATGTGTTTCAGGGTTTCTTCTCCTTAAAGAAAAAAAAAACTGTACAATTATGTCACTTGTGATCGCCATTCACTTATCTTATCTCATCTGTCAATCTGTCAACACACTTCAATTACGGTGGAAAGGTTAAAACAAAGTTCAACTCTGTGTTTAAGAAATAGTTTTATTCTAAATTGCATGGTATAAATAAGTAATACTTGCGTAAATCAGATTAATTTAACATTGAATTCAATAATTTTTAAAAAAATAGTGTGTCACAGGTGTATATTTTATTTTTGCAAGATCTTTAAATCTGAAAATTAACTTTTGTTTACAAATGTGTCGATCGCTCAAAAATTGCCGAAAAGTTGAAAGATTAAAAAAGAATCTCAAAATCTTAGATTCCAATCAATATAATTTCTGTTTTAAATACACTTGAGTATTTTGCTTACTGGAAATAATAAATTTAATCATTCAGCTTTCAATTAAAACTAAAATAAAAGTTTCAAGAAAACGTTTTTATTTTTAAACATTCAATTTAAAAGTTAGTTATCGAAAATGAGTGGAGGTATTTAAAGGTGAAATATACGAATTTGCACGAGATACTAGATTAGCAACTAGATCCCACCCTTTTACAGTGAAACCGATAAAATGCAACCGCAACTTCTACTCCAACAGTTTCTTTCCTCGCACTTCCCGACTGTGGAATTCCCTTCCACACGATTGCTTCCCCGACGGCTACAATCTCCAGGAGTTTAAATGTAAGGTCAATAGACACCTCCTAACACACTAACCTGCTCCCATTTTATCAAACACTCTTCCCATCTGCCCAACCCTCATCCTCGGTATCCTTACTCATCTGTCTCCTTCCTCCTGACATTTCCTATGTCTAACCACTCCTTCTCTTTACCTTCTCCTATGTAGCCCCATGCGCAATAGTGGCAGTGGAATGCCTTGCTTGGGGTGAGATGATTAAAAAAAAAAATCCTGCGACATGGATAGCTGTATACGGAAATGGCATTTCATAAGTTAAATGAATTGATCCAGTTCAAAATACGCTGAATGTTAGTCAGATCAACATACACCTGAAGTAAGCCGAAGAGCACAACGGTCGAAATGTCTCGATAATAAAAACAAAAATAGGTACACTCGTCCAAATGTAAATTCCTAATCAAGCGTGTTCCATACATCGATTCTTTGCACACATCATTTTACTCTTTTCTTTTCTTTTTTTAACACTTTTCTCTTTTTAAAATTATCTTCCTCCTTTTTATTTCCTTTCTTCCTCACAAACTCTTGTTAGAATCTACATTTGATACGCTTGCTAGAGAGTTGGAATATACTCATGCTGTAACAGATAATTAAGTATCTAATAATATATCTAGTTTAAATCTTGAGGTTAATTCCTAACCGTCTCTCAGCCCTAAATTATAACTTTTCAAATTGGTTGCGGTTTTGTTTTCCCTACCATCAATCAATCAACACTTCTCGTCGCTTCCACTCACGCTATCGTTCTTCAGATTTAGAGATCTTTATCATTTCCTCTGTTTTCATTCCCTTCAGATTTTATCCTTTTTTAATTTGACTTTTGATTCTACCCCTCCCACCTCGACAGTGGGGGATATTTTACTTTATAAAACCCTGACAGTCAGAATAGGACATTCAGTGAGCAGACAACTTAATGCAGTATTAACCGTACAAAATAAACAATTGAGTTTGAAAAATCTACAAAATGTTCTCATTTATATTTAACAAGTGGCAAGTCAAATTAGTTAAATAGTTTACTGAATATCTCAGTCCAGTAACTACAAGAAGTTTCTGGATTTGTGGTGCAGTGAATATCGCCTCGGAACGACAAATCGGGGAGCAGAGTTCGAACTCCAGATGAATTCCTTGCATTCACTTATGTACAAATACCCTTGGGAAAGATATTAATCCGTCTCTTTTCTCCAGTTATGGGTTAAATAATAGGACAGATTGGGTTCTATAGCCTTGGTTGGCAACCAGTCTACTGCAGAAAGCAATGGCAACCAACTGTGGGATAATCTTCTGTCCAGTCAGTCATGTCTCTTTCGAAAGCGACATGATCGCCCAAGCTTGTGTTACACTTGGATGAAATATTGGTCATCACTGAGATTTAGTAGCTAGATACGGCCGTGAATTTGTTGTCTCTGGAGTTACTGGTAATAAAATGAGTTTGAATACCGTATCGTTCACTATTTCTACAAGTTCAGGAAAGCTGTAATATTTGATTGCACCTCTTGAGTTATTTCAGTTCCTTAAACAGACCTCGCAGGGTTCTAATGGCGACAGATTTAAAGAGTGTTTGGTTGATGGCGGGAATGCCACTGGTGTGCAGGGGGCTACATAAGAGTAAAAGGATTAGAGGAGAATGAGGAGAAGGACGAACCAGTTAGAAAGGAGCAAGAGAAGGATGAGAATACAGGTGTGATGACAGTTGCGAAGGTGGAGAGAAAGGAAAGGATATACAGGGTGGTGTGGACAGAACTAGGGTCAAGTAGTTAAGAGATGAGAATTGACATTGCATTTAAATTCCTGGAGGTTGTAGCCGTCAGGAAAGCAAGAATATGGGAGCGAGTTCCACAGGCGGGAAGTGTGAGAGAAGAAGCTGCAGGAGTAGAATTGTCGTCTGTATTTGGTTGATCTAACTGTGAATAGGTGAGATCCAGTTGCTAGTCTGGTTGCACGAGTAAACACCTGTTGCGGAGGCACCAGTGACTCAAGCTCGTTGGAACAGAAGCCATGGAAGTATTTACAGAACAGACAAAGGAAAGCCACATCTCGTCGGTGGGAAAGTGGCTGTAATCGATCCGCCACGTCGGTACCTATCACATTACTGATTCTCCTTTAGAGCCTGTCAAGAAGACGGAGATGAACAGCGGGGGCACCTGACCATACATGGCAGCATGATTTCATCCATAACCGGGGTATTTCCAGTATGGCAGAGTGTTGATTGGCAAAGAGAATCGGAATGTCATTAACACAAGCCGCTAGGATTAATCACGTAGGTATACCGCTGAAAATGTTGAAGGCTCAAATCGTGACGTCAGCAAAATTCATTCGATAGAAACTTTGAGTTACGTTTTCTGAAATCGTAAATTCCACAGCAATAATATAATTTTAAAACAAAACATGTGTTTTTTTAATGTACAAATATAATTAAATTTTCTAAATAAAACCTTTTAATTTTATTTTTATTTCTCCTATCAAAACCAAAAATTACAATCAAGACAATATATAATAAAGAAATTAACTAAATGATATATCTAAATTTAAATGATATTATATATAAAAATTTTAAATGGGGCGTTTTAAAAACCCAGCATAATAAGGTTACGGCAATGCAGGACTTAAAAAAAACAATTTTTTTAGGGAGCGGGGGTTACGTATGTTATTTCTATTTGGAATAAACTCCTAGAACACAATTTTCTATGATTTAATCAAAACTGAAATGTTAAGAAGCCATTTTTTAAGTTTCACAATTTGGATTTTGAAAGGAAGCAAACCTCACTGAATAATTGTTGTGGGATGTCCCCTTTGTATATGATAATGAACTCGACTGAGTATACATATACTCCTGCCATAGAAAGAACAGCATAGAGTAGAGAGAGTAATCGTAGAGATACGTGCGAGTTATTGGAGAGTATCGGAACTGATATATAAGTTACCGAGAGATACCGAAGTTACCCAGAGACTACCGCATCAGAAGTCAGACTAGCACTGAGCTCCACTCGGCTAGAATAATCTACCCGGATATACTATTTCCAACGACTTCACTTCAAGACTTGTATATATTTATTTCTTACTAATAGTATTCCTGGATTTACTAACCTGCGTTCAAGTTTGTATATACGTTCAATGTAACCTACTTTTCTATCTCAATATCTATTTTTGTTGTTCATTAATTTGTGCGGCTCCCCATCCGGAATCCACAACAATAATATTGATCTTAGTAAATCCCTGCATAACTGCGAAGTGCAAAACTGACCTGAAAATAAAATAAAAATCATTTTAAGCCAAGAAGTGAAAAGAAGAAAAAAATTCAGTCATTAAAAATAGGAAACATTAAGAAAGAAAATTAAGGTTTCAAAATCCCATGATCACTGACAGTGTCTACCTCCTTTCCAAATTATACCAGCAATAAGAAAGATTCCCTTATCCCAACAAGGTCACTTCTCTAACCAAGACCCTGCTCGAGAGACACTGACTGTGACTACCTCCTTTCCAAATTATACCAGCAATAAGAAAGATTCCCTTATCCCAACAGGGTCACTTCTCTAACCAAGACCCTGCTCGAGAGACACTGACTGTGACTACCTCCTTTCCAAATTATACCAGCAATAAGAAAGATTCCCTTATCCCAACAGGGTCACTTCTCTAACCAAGACCCTGCTCGAGAGACACTGACTGTGACTACCTCCTTTCCAAATTATACCAGCAATAAGAAAGATTCCCTTATCCCAACAAGGTCACTTCTCTAACCAAAACCCTGCTCGAGAGACACTGACTGTGACTACCTCCTTTCCAAATTATACCAGCAATAAGAAAGATTCCCTTATCCCAACAAGGTCACTTCTCTAACCAAGACCCTGCTCGAGAGACACTGACTGTGACTACCTCCTTTCCAAATTATACCAGCAATAAGAAAGATTCCTTTATCCCAACAGGGTCATTTCTCTAACCAAGACCCTGCTCGAGAGACACTGACAGTGTCTACCTCCTTTCCAAATTATACCAGCAATAAGAAAGATTCCCTTATCCTAACAGGGTCACTTCTCTAACCAAGACCCTGCTCGAGAGACACTGACTGTGACTACCTCCTTTCGAAATGGTACCAACAGCAGTGAATTTCATACACAGAAGCGCAAAACATTTTTGGTTTTAGTCGTAATAATATTCATGTGAATTACAGTTTTATTTGTTTGCTAAAAATAAAATAAAACATTTTTGTATATTTGAATGTTTGAAAATTACAAACTCGTTTTTTTTTTAATATTGGTCTGTTAATTTGATTTTTCAAAATAAAACTTTTCATTTTTATTATCGTATTAAAACTAGAAAGAACACTCAAGACTATATATAATGAAAAAATGAAGAACTTAAAAATATGTCTGTTATATAAAATGGGGAATTTGAAAACTCCATTGTACTTCCGTAACCCATTAGAGTTACAGGTGTATGAGTTACAGGTGTATGAGTTACAGGTGTATGAGGTGTGCTGCAGCCGTAGTATCGGTTGTGTGTATAAGGCAAGAGAGCCTGACCGAGCCCATCCCACTTTTTTATTTTTCATTTTTATTGAACCTATAAAAACCAGAATGAACTCTAAAGACAATATATAACAAGAAAATTAAGAGCTCAATGATATTAATGAGGTGTTTGTAAACCCCATCGTACTACAATGCCTCACAGTACTTGTGGCGGGTTAACGCCACATATCCCGTGACCCATCACAGTCATAAGGTTACCAGATGTACTGCAACCATAGCATTAGTAGTGTGTCTGATGGGGCCCATCCAACTTTATCCTTCTCTCTGACTAGTCGAAAGCCAAGGCAAGAAAGCCCAGTCTACCCTGCTATTTAACTGATATCAGGAGGAAGATGGATTCATGCCTTTTCTAAGGGTATTAGTGAACAGAATTTTAACATTTTAATTTTTATCATCTTATAAAAACCAGAATGAACTCTAAAGACAATATATAACAAGAAAATTAAGAGTTCAATGATATGTCTGTAATATTTTAAATAAGGCATTATTAATCCTGTGACAATGCCCCACAGTACTAACGGAAAGTTAAGGGTATACTAGCTCAGCACCTAAGCACCTAAATAAGTATTTAATTAGCTTAGTTTGGCACAAGGTCTCAAATGTGACATCCGGGGAAAATTAGACTCAGGGCCCTAACAATGTGGATGTGTGAGTTGTGCAACGGTCAGTTAGTTAAGTGCCACACATGATACACGTTTTGGGCGATCATGTCTTGAAAGAGACATGACTGACTGGGCAGAAGATTCTTCCGCAGTAGGTTGCCATTGCTTTCTGCGGTAGACTGGTTGTCAGCCGAGGCTATAGAACCCAATCTTTCCTGTTATTTAACTCACAACTGGATGGAAGAAACGGATTAATATCTTTCCCAAGGGTATTTGCGCGTAAGTGAATGCACGGAATACAACTGGAACTCGAACTCGGCTCCCCGATTTGTCGTTCCGAGTCGATATCCACTGCACCACAACGCACATCCGGTAACGGTAATGTGCTGAAAGGGAAATCGGCGAACCCAGTTCAAATTTCGTTTGATTCTGTTTCTTTTACTTCGTTCTACTATTCTTGAAAAAAGAATGAATCCATTTTCTTCCAGCGATTGGGGTTAAATGTTAGAGTAAACCGAACCTTTTAGTAAGCCTTGAGCTGGCAACCAGTCAAGAAGAATAAAAAGTCTAAATTCAAACTCTCGCATCGATCAAAAATCTGCTGAGGATGACAAAGCAAACATCGCTGCCGAGCTTGAAAAGGACCCCGATCCGTGGCGGAATGGGGTAAGAAATAGCTCGTGAATTTTAATGTTTCCAAAACGAAGCTGCTATCTATTAACCATCACAGACAATCGTTCCTACCCCCCATTACCAGGCTAGTCTCCCTGAAAGAAAAACACTGCGCCTCCTCGGCTTAACTCTCACAACAGACCTCAAATGGAATGACTATATAGTTTCTATAGCTAAATCCGCTGCTAAGAAAGTCGGTTCTTTTGTAGAGCCAGGAAGTTTTTCTCTTCTACAAATACTCCGATGAACTTAGCTCATTGGTACCGCCTATAGACGAATTTCCTCGAGCCACAAGATTAGCAACTAGGTCCCACCCTTTTACTGTAAAACCAATAAATTGTAAACGCAAATTCTACTCCATCAGATTCTTTTCTCGCTCTTCCCGCCTGTGAAATTCTCTTCCGCATACTTGCTTTCCTGACAGTTACAATCTTCAAGAATTTAAATGTAAAGTCAATAGTCATCTCCTGTCTCACTAACTTACGTCCTCTCTCTCATGCTTTTCTACATCCACCCCACTCTCATCAATACTCTCTTCCCTCTCCTACTCTCTTCCTGACACCCACTGCAACCTCTCACTCCTCATAACATTCCTCCTCGTTCACCCCACTCTCATCACTAATCTCTTCCCTCTCCTACTCTCTTCTTGACACCCCCTACAACCTCTCACTTCTCATAACATTCCTCCTATATAACCCCCTGCACAACAGTGGTAGTAAAATGCCTTGCTTGGGGCGATATGATTATAAATAAACAAATAAATCATGATGTGGATATAAAGTGGGTGGGTCAATTCTACATTATAATCAATATATCAACTGATCCCTCACTTTGTGGCAATGTAAGTTTCTATATATTTATATTCTAGATTTAAGAGCTCTCTCTCATGCACCTTTCTCCGTCCACTCCACTCTCATCTATATTTTCATCCTTCTCTTATCCACTTCCTGACACCCCCTATAACCTGTCACTCTTTCTCATAATTTTCCTCCTATGTAAACCCCTGCAAAACAGTGGCAATAAAATGCCTTGCTTGGGGCGATATGATTAAAAAAAAAATTCCTATATGATTATAAAGTGGATATAAAGTGGGGGATCAATTCTTAATTACAGTCAATATATAAACTGATCCCCCACTTTATACCCACATCACACTTTCCGACATTTTCTATAGCCAGTCACTCTTTCTTATAACTTTTCTCCTACGTAACCCCCTGCAAAACAGTGGCAATAAAATGCCTTGCTTGGGGCGATATGATTATAAAAAAAAAGGCTTCAATTAGGCTATTTTGCCCTAGGTGCATCCACTGCTGTTACAGATGGATATGCCCCCCTCTACGACCCTAATTGTTGACGGAACCCATGACGTGACGTGATATTAGTAATGATCAGTGAGATAAATTTATTAATCAGCGCTCTATGACGAAATCACCTTTCTGAGAAGATGGCAATTCTTGCCGTTTCTAATTAAGATAAAAATGACCATTGTACCACCTGAATTTTTCCTTTTATCGATAAGAGTATAGATATTTATTAAACTTAACTTAATTTGGTCCAATTGAAGTTTGAACTCACTATCAATTGCATGCGAGATTCTTATACAACCCTTAGCTTATGCCCAATCTCATTAAATAAAATATTAAAAATTATTTTAATCTGTATCTTTTTATATCTCTAAATGTATCTATATCTTTTTAGACGTATTATTTATATACGATGCATATTTATATGAAACCGTATACACCCGTTTGTCGTCACCTCATACCCTGTTCACACCCCTTTCAAAGTACTAGACATTTCTCACACCCTTACACTAATTTGATGAAAGAACAATTATATTCTGAATCACGTTTGCACACAGCATCCTTGTACCCTAAACAAACTTATTTCGCATCCTCGATTAAGAAACCCCTGGGTTTTACTATCTCCCTTTCACATACGCACAAAAATACGTGAGAGAGAGAGAGAGAGAGAGAGAGAGAGAGAGAGAGAGAGAGAGAGAGAGAGAGATACGTAAAAAGAGAAAGAGAGGAATGGGTATGTGTGTGTGTGTGTGTGTGTGTGTGTGTGTGTGTGTGTGTGTGTGTGTGTGTGTGTGCGTGCGCTTATATAACTTGCCTATTTGTAGTTTATTTGCATCAACATCCCTTTTCAGTCGCCTCTCCCTGTCTCTAAAATCCCACGTCTTTTCTCTTTACTACATCGCCCCACCCCTCGATCGCTTCGTAGAGCAACCATTGTGAAGAATCGACTTCCCCTACCCCTGCTATTCAAGGTCTATTTCCAAAAGTGGCAAATCTAATGCTATCTTCCATCCTCGTCTCATCAAATTCAAGAGGCATGAACCAGATCATGTCGACGATAGCCCTTCATCCATTTGTATCTTTGATAAAATATGCTTACAAAAAGAAAAACATAAACGTATGTTTAGATAATTCATAATATTACATATCAACGAAAAATTAGAAATTAAAAGCAAATCAGCCTCGAGCTCCATGTAAGGCTCGTAGACACGGAGTGGATAATTACGAATTAATTCAGGTCGTTAAATAAAATCCTCATTATTAGCAAAATTCGAAAATAGAAGCCTTAAAAAAGTGAAAGAGGGTGAAAGTGAAAGAGAGAGAAAAAGAGAGAGGGTGAGAGGGGGAATCGAAAGAAGTGCGCGTGCGCGTGCGCATGCGTATAAGCAAAGTTATTTCGTTTTTGTTTTTAACTTTATTATTCTTGCGCATTTATCATTAATTTAAACCTAAAAAATGATACAAGCTCCGGGGAATTTATTTCTAAAAAAATGCCATAAACATCACATGCTAAAATTAAAATAAAATAAATAAAAAATGCTATTTTCTCTTTAATTTATTTCATATGTATATATCTGGGTGTGCTTGGTGGCTGAGATAATTACATCTTTATTTCTGGTATCGGTAGGTGATGTTTCACTACAGACAAAAAATCAGAAATTCAACTAATGATTTTCACATGGTCTGAAACTCCTAAATAAATCAGAACGCGTGCTTAATACATCGATCACATTAGTACCACTAAACTATCGCCCGGTTCACACTCCACCCACGTCTATTGAACAGGTGTAGAGGCTCATCCCTTGTTCCCTGTTTAGGATGTGGTTTCCGGCTTTTTCTCCTCTAATCTTTTCACTCTTACGTAGCCCCCGGCACATCAGTGGCGTTATCGCCTTGCTTGGGGTGATATGATTAAAAAAAAAAAAAACTTTCCCGTAGACTAACAAGTAAAATTCGTGCACATATCGATCAGCATAAATATCGATCAAATACAACGATCAACATAATAACAAGGTCCTAGGCGCCATTAGTATACAAAATACACAACCTACATTTAATATCTGAGACGAGGTATACCCGTTCAGACTTTTGTCCTCTTTATTGCCTTATTCATCATGTTTTTAGTCGTTGTACTCTACGACTTTATTCGGCTTACGTTGTAATTTCGAACTGAACCCTTTTGTCTATTTTAAATTACTCAACCAACGCTTTTCACTGGGCCATGTGTCATTGTTAAATGAATTTGGGGGACTTATAAACCTAAAACTCGGTATCATTTTTTACCATTAAAATTTCTCTTATTGATCTGTATTACTTGTTCCCAAATTGCATTCATGTCTATGGTTGGCCTACTTGGGAGATTTTTGTGGCCTAGCACATGATTCCTTAAGTTTTTCAGTGATGTTCTGTGTCGATTATTTCAACTTTATCCCACAAAGGGCGGTGATCTAACATTTCCCTCCATATAAGGTCAGCCATTTCTTTTCTAAGACACGGTACGTCGGTGAGAAAGTGACTGAAGTCGAGATGCCAAGGAAGGACCGATTACATTGCAGACCCCTCTTTGGATTTTGCCGAGAACTTCGAGATGAAAAGCAGGAGCACTCGACCACATATGGCAACAGTATTCAATGCACGGATGAATGGTAGATTTATAAATGTACAAGATGGATTCTGTCAAGAACTTTGAGATGAATAGCAGGAGCACCCGACCACATATGGCAACAGTATTCAATGCACGGATGAATGGTAGATTTATAAATATGCAAGATGGATTCTGACGAGAAATTTTTCTTCTTATCAGTGGGTGCAGCCATAGATCCTATATCGTCGTTCCAGTTCAGGTCGGTTGAAAAAGTGAGGCCAAAGAGTGGATTTAATCCCCACATAATTGTCTGGATAAGTTATATCATTCACCAACTTTGCAACTTTAAATCGCCTGATGAGGTATTATTGATAGTACAGTGCTTATGTAGCGGTGACAAATGTTTTTATTATAAATACCAATAATAAAAATATTACGATAAATATTGCTCTACTACGTATCTTAAAAAGTAATGCTACGAAGTGTGGATTAATATTCCATTAGTTTTTATTATTACCAATATATATAAGAAGTCTCTTCTGCAAATTGGATACGTACAGGGTGTGATGGGGTAAATTATTGCTCTGTTATAATTTTAATTTCGCGCATGTTTTTGATTTTGTCGTTTGCGCAATATAGTAGGGTCAGTGGGGCACCGTCTTGGAAAAAAATTAACTCCATGCCGCAATTCAATCCGTTAGAAATGGGGAAACGACATTCTGTACTGTTTGGCATTCACGTCAGAAGCTCAAATATGAATATTTCAAAGTGTTCGGTGTAAATCTCAGGGCAGTGTTAGAAAATTCGGAAAGAGATGGATGAGTCTAATGCTGATTACGAATGTGTTTGGAGTGATCGCTAGTGATGATGACGTTATGCTTCCATTCAGCTTCCTACAGGGACTGAGACTTAACACGGAGGCCTACATCAAATGTTTGGAGAAGGCAGTGCTGCCATGAGTAAAGATGATGGCTGCCGGAAGACCCTATATCTGGCAACAAGACTCTGTACCATGCCACACAAACAGAACAACCCAGCCATGGCTGTCAGGCAATTTCTGCGGTTGCATCACCCCTTACACCTGGCCACCTAGCACCCCTTACACCTGGCCACCTAGCACCCCTTACACCTGGCCACCTACCACCCCTTACACCTGGTTACCTAGCACCCCTTACATTTGGCCACCTATCACCCCTTAAATTTGGCCACCTAGCACCCCTTACACCTGGCCATCTAGCACCCCTTACATTTCCATTTGGCCACCCCTAGCCACCCCATTACATTTGGCCACCTATCACGCCTTAAAATTTGGCCACCTAGCACACCCCTTACATTTGGCCATTTGGCCACCTAGCACCCCTTACACCTGGCCATCTAGCACCCCTTACATTTGGCCACCTAGCACCCCTTACATTTGGCCACCTATCACGCCTTAAATTTGGCCACCTAGCACCCCTTACACCTGGCCATCTAGCACCCCTTACATTTGGCCACCTAGCACCCCTTACATTTGGCCACCTATCACGCCTTAAATTTGGCCACCTAGCACCCCTTACACCTGGCCATCTAGCACCCCTTACATTTGGCCACCTAGCACCCCTTACATTTGGCCACCTATCACCCCTTAAATTTGGCCACCTAGCACCCCTTACATTTGGCCACCTAGCACCCCTTACACCTGGCCACCTATCACCCCTTACATTTGGCCATCTAGCACCCCCTTAAATTTGGCCACCTAGCACCCCTTGCATCTGGCCACCTAGCACCCCTTACACCTGGCCACCTACCACCCCTTACACCTGGTTACCTAGCACCCCTTACATTTGGCCACCTATCACCCCTTAAATTTGGCCACCTAGCACCCCTTACACCTGGCCATCTAGCACCCCTTACATTTGGCCACCTATCACCCCTTAAATTTGGCCACCTAGCACCCCTTACACCTGGCCATCTAGCACCCCTTACATTTGGCCACCTAGCACCCCTTACATTTGGCCACCTATCACCCCTTAAATTTGGCCACCTAGCACCCCTTACATTTGGCCACCTATCACCCCTTAAATTTGGCCACCTAGCACCCCTTACATTTGGCCACCTAGCACCCCTTACATCTGGCCACCTAGCACCCCTTACATTTGGCCACCTAGCACCCCTTACATCTGGCCACCTAGCATCCTAGACTGCATTTCACTTGATTATTATGTGTGAGTTGCACTTGAAGCAAAGACCAACAAAAATCCTTGTGACACCAAAGATGAACTGAGCTCAAGCATTATGGTGTAACCCTATTTCTACATATGAAAAAAAAATGTAATTCTTAGTTTAATACGACAGAGTAAAAGAAATTATTATTAGTGGTATTGTTGATTTTGCAGTTTATTGTAAATCGCGATATGAGCTCTGATTATAAATATTTAATACTCGGATGCTTGTAAAATCTGGAAAATAGAAAAACTAGCTGAAAATTGGGAAGAAAGGAAAAATATATATTTTTGCATTGTTATTCAAAAGTAAATTTTCAGCCAGTGGAAGTGAGAAATGGCGACAGTCAAAACAAATTGTCAAAAACTTTTGATGAGGTTAAGAAGGTCAGGACTTTGACGATGAGAATGAATTTTCCGTTGTGAAAATTGAATTCCACGATTGTAAATTCTGCTTTTGTTAATTATCATTTTTTTATATATAAAGATTTTTTCCGCATCTCATCCAGGCGTCTTCGAACTTATTAATTTTTTTTTTTTGTCTTTTTTTTTTTTTTTTTTTTTTTTTTTTTGGTGCCGTGTTTATTTTATCAACACAAGGTAACACGTATGTCCGGTCTGGTTTGAAGTGGTAGAGAAACGGTCACTGGGTTTTCAACGTGTCTTTCCAGAGATCAAAATACACAGCGTTATCAGGAAAGTTCACCGTTGTAATAGACGTCTTGAAGACCAGCTACTGTGACTCCATCGTCACGACTAGCGATCCGAGAGCGTCGTCATAATTGGTGCTGTTTCGACAGCATCAACTCTGACTCAGGTTCCGGTCATCATCACAGCAGCTTTCGGACCATGGGGAAGCGAGCCAGCCGGGCGACGGCGTTACAATGGCAGCACACACCAACTTAAACAAAAGTTGTAGGAGATTCTGAAGTCACCTAGAGGCTGTGGCGATTTTATTGAATAAATTTACTTTTTAGTATTTCAAAATATTTTTGTGTAATTTTGGTAAATATGTCTGTTAAAATGCGATGTCAGTGTTTTTTTTTTATTTTTGCGTCATTTAGACAAAAATGTACCCATCACATTATGTATGATGCTGAATTGATATTTTCAACGCACTTAAGGAGTTTTGAATTAGCACTGCTCTAAATTGTTCTTTTTTTTTCTATTCTTTTTTACACTTCAACTAAAAGCACGTCGTGCTTTATCATAAATTGCAAGTGATTCATTTTTTCAACTAGGCTCTCTACAGTCATAGTAGTGGATAAACTAGCTGGGTTTATCCACAATGATCATAATTACTCTGTAATGAATGTTGACTGGTTTAAAAAGTAGTTTTCTTCCGTTTGTTTCACTATAATAACTCATGATATGAAAGCTTCACTATCCTCTGTTGAATGTTGACTGGTGGAGTGAGATATGAAAAATGAACTTATTTTGCATGAAAGATATGACTTTTGCCTTCACAGACTGGAAGACTACACAACTGGTCTAAAGTGTGTTTGTTACTGTTCATTTTAGCAGCTCATGTTACGAAAGATTCGGCATTTTCTGCTGAATGTTGATTGCCTTAAAATGTGGCTTTCTTCCGGCTTATCTTTTACTAGCATCATAACCCGGCGTTGCCCGTGCAACTCAGAACATTTTAGTAGTAGGACTAGGTTATATAAAAAAATAATTATATAAAAAATAGTCGTTTAAAAATTGTTAAAAATTCTATTTAAAAAATCTATTTTCTTTTGTTTTGCGTAAACGTGATTTAATGTTTTGTGTGGCATTTCAAAATTACGGGGAGAAATACTTACATTTTTTGTTGACTAAGTGAATTTAACATAAAAATAAAAATTATTTATTTTGTTTTACTGACATTAGAAATATAAAAACTATTGCGCTCTCAGTTCAGAATTTTTTTTTTTAATATTTTTTGTTTCAAAATTTCGGGGAAAAATATCCACATTATTTTGTTGACCAAATGAATTTTTAAAACGTCGGAATAAAAATTAAATATATAGGCTCATATTTTTTTTTTTTTTTTTAGTCGCGTTTGACACGTGTGATTTGATTTCTGTAACGTAATCTAGCAACCATCTTGGATCTTAGATGTTTTACGGAGCAAATGTAAACAATCTGCACCATTGGCCAAAAAGTGCGAAATAGAAAATTGCTGACTTGAACTCAAAAAGTATGTGTCGACTTGGCTTCCCTGTAGATGTGCGTCCCTAGAAACTTGAAATAGCGTAGCTTAAAAAATGTAGGCGTGGATAGGGAACAGTCACACACAGACTCACAGATTGCCTTTTATATATATAGATAACTGATCCATTGAAAATATCGACTTCATTTGAATACTACGTGTTGATTCACATTATTTACATTGTTCAGACTGTTGTCCTCATCATTACTGCCATATTCGCGACCTTTCGGCCGTTGTCCACTCCGGTCTTCTTCAGGTGATTGGAATTTCAAATCTAACCCTTTATTTAGATCACTGGGGTATATTGGTCTCGTTTCATGAGTTAACCACTCGTCATGTGTTCTCAAATTCACATGATCCAGTGGATGGAAGCGTTGGCTAAATCCTTTGACTTGACCCATAGATTTGTGAGTTCAATACCTGGTTACAGCAGTGGTGAACAAATAACTTAGAGAGTTGAGTTAAAGGGAGGTAATTGAGACATCCGAAATGGTCCATGGAATGAGAATAATATACCCTAGTGATTGAAATAAAAAAAAATTTGGTTCGAAATTCAAGACACCTGAAGAAGGCC
Source organism: Ascarosepion bandense (assembly GCA_037127315.1). Taxonomy (NCBI): domain Eukaryota; kingdom Metazoa; phylum Mollusca; class Cephalopoda; order Sepiida; family Sepiidae; genus Ascarosepion; species Ascarosepion bandense. The sequence continues at coordinate 1,403,635 of JBBBDQ010000418.1, forward strand.
GGAGCGTACAACAGGCGAAACGTCGTGAATATAGCAATAATGAGGACAGCAGTCAGAAGAATGTAAATACTGTAAATACCACAGTATTTGTCTATACTTTTGAGATTAGGTAGTATTTACACTATTTACATTGTTCGGACTATTGTTCTCATCTTTAAACATGGAAGTAAGGATGAGGGCAACAGTCCAAATAATGTAAATCGGCAAATATTGCATGTTGATTCCTTTAAAAAGTGTCTTCTGGCTTCTTTGCTATAATATCTCATTTGTTGAAAATACCCACTTCTTTTTAATGGTGTTTATTTATTTAAGAAGTGTCTTTCTTGTTTATACTTACTGCTTCCTTTGTTGATTAGTTGAAGAAATGATCTTTTTTCTGTCTGTTCTGGGGAATCTACCTCGTTCTTGCATGCTTTTTATATACAGTAATGTTTTCTACTGTAGATAAATGCCTTTTTAACGTTTCATAATGTATTTGTCATGGTGGCATCACCCATTACAACGGATTGAACTCTTCCTACAACTACATATACTTCCCCTCACAAGAGGAGATCAGGAGATCGAGAGCTCAGAGAGAAAGAGTGAGTGATTCGCAGGAGAGAGATCAGAGTGGGAGTTCAGAGAGTGAGAGATCCGCATGAGATCAGCATAAGCAGATCAGCGGAGGGTGATAGGCAGAGATATCCAAGACTGCTACCGTACGATTATTGCGAGTCCCGAATTACTGTATTACTTCTTAACCCGTATTTATTTGTTCTAACAACAGATTTCCATGTATTTGTATTTTGCTGTGTTTAATATATATATATATCGTTATTCTCTATTTTGGTGTTTGTATTATTTCTTGCTGAACTCTTAACCGGGTCCACGACAGTATTGATAACTGTTTTAACCATTACATGTCCACCAAATCTCTTTTCTGTATATGCCTAATGAATTGGGAATGCATCATTTGTAACATGGAGGCACGTTGGAGTGATGGATGGCGGATTCAGGAATCGGAGAGCCGAGTTCGAATTTCAGTCGAATCCATTACATTCACTGCCTTGCTAATACCCTTGGGACAGAAAGATTAAAGCAGAACTTTGAAATAGTATAAGCTGAATGAATCGATTTCACGTTGGTGTTAAAGATGCAGAGTATGGTTCTGACAGTGGAGATCACATTAGGAAGGTTGAGTTTTTCCGCTATTTGACTCGCACAAAGACACGGACCGATATGTCACATCCAGTATCGGCAACGCCAGTGCAGCTATTGTCATGCTCAGGAACATATAGGCATCTCGAGAGATCAAAATGAGAACAAAACTCTGCATAGTTACGTTGTGGATGATAAAAATTGAATTGATAACGATATTATATCCTTCATTAATAAAGTAAGCGTTTATTACTATGTCCGTGTTTAAAATATTAGTATCACACCACAGTTTCACGTACATGATAAAGATCTTCTTAATGGTTCTAAGAAGAAGTTATCATGAAATATGACCTGAAAAAGGTAATAATATCTAATAATCTGTTGTCATGGTGGCATCACCCATTACAGCGGGTTGAATTCTTCCTACAACTACATATACTTCCCCTCACAAGAGGTGGCAGAGAGAGATCCACATGAGAACAGCATAAGAAGATCAGTAGAGAGCGATAGGCAGAGATAGCCAAGATTGCTACCATACAACCATTGCGAGTCCCGAATTACTGTATTACTCCTAACCCGTATTTATTTGTTCTTCTAACAGAGTTCCAAGTATTTGTATTTTGCTCTGTTTAATATATATATATATATATATATATATATATATATATATATATATATCGTTATTCTCTATTTTGGTGTTTGTATTATTTCTTGCTGGACTCTTAACCGGGTCCACGACAGTATTGATAACTGTTTTAACCATTACATGTCCACCAAATCTCTTTTCTGTATATGCCTAATGAATTAGGAATGCATCATTTGTAACATGGAGGCACGTTGGAGTGATGGATGGCGGATTCAGGAATCGGAGAGCCGAGTTCGAATTTCAGTCGAATCCATTACATTCACTGCCTTGCTAATACCCTTGGGAAAGACATGGAACCATCTTTTCTCACTCTTCTCCCCAGCTATTGGTAAATAGCAGAACATACTGGATTTATAGCTTTGGTTGGCAACAAGTCTACCGTATTAGGAATTAGCAACCTACTACTGGAAAACCTTCACACCGCAATAACTGGCTATGTTGTTATTATTTTTAACTTATTTTTTATTTCGGTATAGATGTTTTATTCAATTGGTGCTAGGGATAATTTTCTTTAATATTTAACATATTTAACTCCAAGAAAAAAAAAGACCTTTTTCTTTTCGTGTCACTTCGCTATTTTATCTATATATATAAAAGGCAATCTGTGAGTCTGTATGTGACTGTTCCCTATGAACGCCTGCATTTTTTTAAGCTACGATATTCAAATTTTCTAGGGACACATATCTACAGGGAAGCCAGGTCGACACATACATTTTGAGTTTAAGTTCAGCAATTTTCCCTTTCGCAATTTTTGGCCTATAGTGCAGATTGTTTACATTTGCTCCGTAAAACATCTAAGATCTGAGATGGTTGCTAGATTACGTCACAGAAATCAAATCACACGTGTCAAACGCGACTAAAATAAATTTTTGTTAAAAGAAAACAAATGAGCCTTTATATTTAATTTTTATTCCGACGTTTTAAAAATTCATTTGGTCAACAAAAAAATGTGAATATTTTCCCCATAATTCTGAAAAAAAGAAATATTTTTAAAAAAAGGTGTTTTTTTCAAACAAAAACAAAATATGAATAATGAAAAATAGCATCTTCTCCTACTACTACGGGCAACGTCGGGTTATGATGCTAGTATTTGATGAATGCAACGAACACCTTGTCGTCGAGTAGAGTTACAATTTCGTTTTGAAAATTTCCACACTCTAACTGCTAAATAAATGAATATGAAATTATTCGTTGCATGAATCAATATATGCATCAGTCAATATAATTACTAATTACTAGCAGTATAGCCCGGCGTTGCTCGGGTGCAATGAAAGCTTAAAAACTAATCTATGGTCCTAGAGCTCAGACTCTTTGGACGTTGGCACGAAAGACTAAAAAGCAATAATTGTTTCCAGTTAAAGCGAAACCGTAGACTGAAAGAAAAATGAATGGATGTAAGTAAAATTTTCAAATAAGTTTTTCTCGTCATAAACTGAATTTTGAAGGCTAAATAAGTCCTCTGAGTAAATGGTATCATGGCTGAGACTAAGAACTACAATTATAACTACTTAGAGCCAAACTCGAAGCAAAAACTAAAATAAAAGGGCTGAAAAAATACAGACATACAGGCAGATAAAGAGACACGCACACAAACATCTTGCCTTTTATATATATATATATATATATATATATATATATTATCGATTTTCTGCACTATTGTAAGAACTGCAACCTTGAAACTTCTGAATATTGTTTCTTATGTCTTTGTATATGAGTGTATGAAATTTGATTAAAATCGGACCACTCCTTCTATAACTCGATCTTTTTCGATTATCGATTTTCGATATTTATCGAGGGTAACTCGACACAAAACCCACCTAAGAACACTCGCAGACGCTTACAACTGTGTAAATTTTCAAGAAAATCGGTTCAGCCGTTTCGGAGTCTATAGGTAACGGACACACACAATGTTCCATTTATATATATATATATATATATATATATATATATATATATATATATATATATATATATATTTGACACATTTAGATTTTTGCCAAGTGACTGGATATAAAATCTCCAATTATTTCAATAAGAAGTGAAATCAGAAACAAAACTTCCCTTCCGAAAAGATAAAAAGATAAAGATTTTAATCGTAAGTTGAGGCTTTTTCGAATAAAGGGATTTTAGGTGAAAGATATTTCCCTGTTCATTACACAAGAAGAATTGCATAAGCGATTCACATAATGAATTCATGGCCTTTTCGTTCAGCCAAATCTTAAGCTTGAAACATAATCTGAAGAGTCAAGAATCGGATTCTACGAGAAAATCTTTCCTCCTGAATCACTCTTAAGAACTTTTAAGAAAGTTGGTTCACTGTGTCGAGCTAGACATTTTTCTCGTTAGAATCAATCTTACATATTTATATGCCACATATGGTCTGGTGCTCTTGCTATATAGTTATTGATAGATTCTTGATAAAATCCACAGAAGAATCTGCATTATTATCAGTTCTGGCCTGGTATCTCGGCTTCAGTCACTTTCTTCATTGCCGTAACATAGCTTTCTTGTGCCGTTTTGATAAATATTTTCATGGTAATTGTTCTGGTGAAATAGTACCTAAACTTTATGAATTTAAGTGCAGTACTAGATTGGTGGCAAGGTCTCATCATTTTACAGTTTAAATGGCTAGAATACTTTCACGATAATTGTCCTGATAAACTTTTCTTCTATGGGACCTAAACTTTATGAATTTAATTGCAGTACTAGATTGGTGGCAAGGTCTCATCATTTTACAGTTGAAATGGCTACATGTAACCTTCCCTAAGAATACTTTCATGATAATTGTTCTGATGGACTTTCATCTATGGTATCTAGACTTTATGAATTTACGCACAGTACTAGATTGGCAGCAAGGTCTCATCATTTTACAGTTGAAATGGCTACATGTAACCTTCCCTAAGAATACTTTCATGATAATTGTTCTGATGGACTTTCATCTATGGTATCTAGACTTTATGAATTTACGCACAGTACTAGATTGGCAGCAAGGTCTCATCATTTTACAGTTGAAATGGCTACATGTAACCTTCCCTAAGAATACTTTCATGATAATTGTTCTGATGGACTTTCATCTATGGTATCTAGACTTTATGAATTTACGCACAGTACTAGATTGGCAGCAAGGTCTCATCATTTTACAGTTGAAATGGCTACATGTAACCTTCCCTAAGAATACTTTCATGATAATTGTTCTGATGGACTTTCATCTATGGTATCTAGACTTTATGAATTTACGCACAGTACTAGATTGGCAGCAAGGTTTCATCATTTTACAGTTGAAATGGCTACATGTAACCTTCCCTAAGAATACTTTCATGATAATTGTTCTGATGGACTTTCATCTATGGTATCTAGACTTTATGAATTTACGCACAGTACTAGATTGGCAGCAAGGTCTCATCATTTTACAGTTGAAATGGCTACATGTAACCTTCCCTAAGAATACTTTCATGATAATTGTTCTGATGGACTTTCATCTATGGTATCTAGACTTTATGAATTTACGCTCAGTACTAGATTGGCAACTAGGTCTCATCATTTTACACTTGAAATGGCTACATGTAACTGTATGTTCTATTCTAATAATTTCTTTTATCTTCCAGCCTCTCGGATCCCAGTCAACGTTGAGCTGCAAAAATGTAATTGCAACGTCAATCTGTTACCTTTTATGTCCTTTAATTTTGTCTTCTTTTATTGTCCTCTGTTCTTAATAGTGATTTCTTTTTCATATTCGCTGATACTCGGTAATCTTAGTGACTTTATTGCCTTGAAATGATTTTAAAAAAAGAACCAAGGAAATTAACAATGAGCGCCATTATTTATGATTTTATTCTGCTTATAAATAAGGTTCGATCTTTACCAGCTTACCCACAATTAAAGTCATATGCCAAGTGTAAATAATATTAAAAGAGACTTCTTCTGTGTGTCGTATCCCTTTAGAGCGTAGGCGATCATTGCTCTCCACGACTTCCAATTCGTTGTAGCTCTAAGCAATGATTATCATTATACTATCTTTTCCACTAGCTGTTCCCCCATCCATTTGCACAAACTAGTTAGATACGTTAATCGCTGGTGCCCACTGTCTTTTTGTCTTCAATATATCTTGTGTATGTTAAATTTTACAGGCCTTCTTTCTTCATTATATGTCCTAGAAAATTCAACTACCTCTTTCTCATTTTAAATATAATCATTTTTCGTTAAATCTTCTTCGTTACTCACATGCTCTGCGTATTGCATTCTTACCATCCTTCTGTAGAGCCACATCTTTGTTACCTCAAGTTTCTTTTTATCTGTGTGGAAAATTTTCAGCATTCCATTCCATCTAGCAGGATTAACATTGCATAGCAGTGCAGTATTTTTTCTTTGTTTCTAACAATTGTTTCCTGTTTCATAATACTTTGTTTATCTTTTGAAAGGCATCTTTTTTATTCTAACACACCTTCGAATTTCGGTGTCATATTCTTCGCAATCTGTTAAGATACTTCTTATATATTTAAGTCTATTCACTTGCTTACCTTTGATATCTCTAATTCGTAGACCGTTCGTAGACTCTTGGACTGTTTCTCTTGCTGACAACCATCTATTCTGTCACAACTGATGGTTAACCATTTTTTCTGGATTTTCTTTATTTCCTACAGTTTCATTTCTGTGTATGTCATCCACAAAGAACTCAGTCAGTCAGTTGAGTGCCATACGTGATACACGCTTGGGCGATCAGGTCTCGAATGAGACATGACTGACTGAGCAGACGATTTTCCGCAGTAGGTTGCCATTGCTTTCTACGATATACTGGTTGCCAGCCAAGGCTATAGAACCCAATCTGTCCTGTTATTTAACCCATAACTGGGGGGAAGATACGCATTAATACCTTTCCCAAGGTTATTTGTGCGTAAGTGAATGCAACGAATTCAACTAGAATTCGAACTCAGCTCCCCGATTTCTCGTTCCGAGTCGATATCCACTGCACCACAACGCACATCCTAAAATGAATGTATATATCTATATTCGTAATCCACATACAATTTTGTTTCGCAGCTCATCAGTGTGGCTAGACATCCATTTGCTTATGGACGGGATCGAAACTCGATCGATTTGGTGTCAGTCGGAGTCGCTAACCCCTTAGTTTACCCCAAACCAGGAGAGCAGAGATACGTACTGTTAATAAGAACAAAAAAAAGAGGGTTGAGGTTTTTGATCTGGCTGTTTAAGCAGATCACAAGACGAAACTGAAAAAGAAATGGGGTAAAAGACTTCATTAAAGAGCTGGAGAAGAAAATGGAAAATATAAAGGAAACATTTGTGCCGATTAACATTGGAGCACTAGGACTCCCGACGACTTTTGCATTTAGATTAAAAGGTTTAGAAGCGCAAGAAAAAAGTGATCCAGACCACCACACGGTTGAAGTTGACAAGAATAGTGAGAAGACTATATATTCGAGTAGACATCTTTTCACTTGTTTTCCAGCAAGCGTCACCAGAGATTTTCAGTTACAAGATACAAAAAATAATTATTTCTGATTCAGTTTCGTGAAATTACAAAAGTATGAAATAATAATAATAACAATAATAGAAATAATAATGACGTAGTAGTAGTAGTAGTAGTAGTGGTAATTATGATGACTTCATAATAATTATAAAAAACAATAAATCTCCAGAAACAATTGATTATCATGCATCCGGCTGTTTGGTGTCAGCGCCCATTTACTATACAAATTGGCACAGGAAAATAGGCAACTTTTATAGGAAGGAAACTACATGATTCAGGTATGGATATCACCCAGACCCGGTTACAGAGAACCGGACTTTTTATGGGACTTTACAATACACATAGACGAAACAATCAAAGCTAATCACCCAGATATCAGGGATCAAAGACCACAAAAACAAAAAGTGCTTTCTTATTGACATGACAGTCTCTGCAGATTGTAATGAATCTTTGAAGATCTCTCAAGATAGGAGCTGTCACAATTTTATGGGACTTTACAATACACATAGACGAAACAATCAAAGCTAATCACCCAGATATCAGGGATCAAAGACCACAAAAACAAAAAGTGCTTTCTTATTGACATGGCAGTCTCTGCAGGTTGTAATGAATCTTTGAAGATCTCTCAAGATAGGAGCTGTCACAATTTTATGGGACTTTACAATACACATAGACGAAACAATCAAAGCTAATCACCCAGATATCAGGGATCAAAGACCACAAAAACAAAAAGTGCTTTCTTATTGACATGGCAGTCTCTGCAGGTTGTAATGAATCTTTGAAGATCTCTCAAGATAGGAGCTGTCACAATTTTATGGGACTTTACAATACACATAGACGAAACAATCAAAGCTAATCACCCAGATATCAGGGATCAAAGACCACAAAAACAAAAAGTGCTTTCTTATTGACATGGCAGTCTCTGCAGGTTGTAATGAATCTTTGAAGATCTCTCAAGATAGGAGCTGTCACAATTTTATGGGACTTTACAATACACATAGACGAAACAATCAAAGCTAATCACCCAGATATCAGGGATCAAAGACCACAAAAACAAAAAGTGCTTTCTTATTGACATGGCAGTCTCTGCAGGTTGTAATGAATCTTTGAAGATCTCTCAAGATAGGAGCTGTCACAATTTTATGGGACTTTACAATACACATAGACGAAACAATCAAAGCTAATCACCCAGATATCAGGGATCAAAGACCACAAAAACAAAAAGTGCTTTCTTATTGACATGGCAGTCTCTGCAGGTTGTAATGAATCTTTGAAGATCTCTCAAGATAGGAGCTGTCACAATTTTATGGGACTTTACAATACACATAGACGAAACAATCAAAGCTAATCACCCAGATATCAGGGATCAAAGACCACAAAAACAAAAAGTGCTTTCTTATTGACATGGCAGTCTCTGCAGGTTGTAATGAATCTTTGAAGATCTCTCAAGATAGGAGCTGTCACAATTTTATGGGACTTTACAATACACATAGACGAAACAATCAAAGCTAATCACCCAGATATCAGGGATCAAAGACCACAAAAACAAAAAGTGCTTTCTTATTGACATGACAGTCTCTGCAGATTGTAATGAATCTTTGAAGATCTCTCAAGATAGGAGCTGTCACAATTTTATGGGACTTTACAATACACATAGACGAAACAATCAAAGCTAATCACCCAGACATCAAGGATCAAAGACCACAAAAACAAAAAGTGCTTTCTTATTGACATGGTAGTCTCTACAGATTGTAATGAATCTTGGAAGATCTTCAAAAAATTGTCAAAATAAAGTGCAAAATTCCTTCCATGCTTGCTTCCTCGACAGCTAAAATCTCCAGGAATTTAAACGTAACTGCAATAGACACCTCTTATCGCATTAACTCGCATCCATTCTCTCAAACACTCTCCCCATCTACTCTACCCTCATCCGTCTATCACCCTCCTTCCGACATTTCCTATAACTAACCACTCTTTCTCATCACTTGCCCCTATGTAACCCCCTGCGCAATCGTGGTAGTGGAATGCCTTGCTTGGGGTGAAATGATTAAAAAACATGTGGACATCAATAATTGTAGTTGGAGCCTTCCGATTGATTCGTTAAAGGTCCGATAGACACAAAGAATGATTCCTGGTAGATCAGGTCTTAAAGAAAAACAAAAAAAGATTGTACTCACGTTTACAGCTCACACATTAGGGAGAACTTTTTCTATGTAAAATGTGTGTAAGTTTTTTTTATTTGTTTGTTTTGTTTTGTTTTTTCACAGATCAGTGGAAAATTAAGCCTTTTTTTGACCTTGGGTCTCTGGTTGGGAACCGGAATGAAATTTGCATCGAAGGAAATAATGTTAATAATAAAGAAAAATCATTTCTGATTTAGGTTCTATTTATGTATTTTCCTCACGGGTTATTTTATATCCTCACCTTTCCCTTTTCTTGCCCTCCTTCTTTCTTCTTCTGATGTGCAACTGCAATGTTTTGATAAGTAAAACGTCCATGAATTGTCGTTTTAATTTTTTCCGACAATTCGGTGAAGTGTTTTAGAACAGGAAAACTACTTTTAGCGAGATAGCAAAATGTTAAAAGCATTATTTGTAGATGGTACAATTTAGTTGAAACCGAGTAAAATAGAAAGAGAAAGAGTCAAGAGAGTGACATTGGCATGAAGAGAGAGAGAATAGAGAGAGATCGGTATGAGAAATAGTGAGAGAGTATAAAGAGAAAAAGAAAGACAACAGAGAGGAAATAAATACAGTATGCCGCTAGACAGAGGGAGACAGTAGATAGAAAAAGAAATCGTATGGTGAGAAAGAGAGAGAGAAAGAGAGTGAGAGAATAGGGAGAGATCGGTATGAGAAATAATGAGAGAGTCAGTCAGTCAGTTAAGTGCCATACGTGATACATGCTTGGGCGATCATGTCTCGAAACAGACATGACTGACTGGGCAGAAGATTATCCCACAGTAGGTTGCCATTGCTTTCTACGGTAGACTGGTTACCGACCAAGGCTATAGGACCCAATCTGTCCTGCTATTTAACCCATAACTGGAAGGAAGATACGGATTAATACCTTTCCCAAGGGTATTTTCGCGTAAGTGAATACAATGGATTCAACTGGAATTCGAACTCGGCTCCCCGGCTTCTCGTTCCGAGCCGATAGGGAGAAAAAGAAAGACAATAGAGAGGAAATAATGTATGCGGCTAGTCAGAGAGAGAGAGAGAAAGAGAAAAAGAGAGAGAGAGAGAAAGAGAGAGAAAGAGAGAGAGAGAGAAAGAGAGAGAGAAAGAGAGAGAGAGAAAGAAAGAGAGAGAGAAAGAGAGATTTGAAGTGCCGTCGCTTATTTTAGTTTTAATCATTTCACACCGAGCAAGGCAATAAAAACACTAAGACGCAAAAAATGAATGTGAAAAAATATAAGAAATAAACCTGTAAGCGAGGGAACATTAAAAAGCTGAAGTTAAGAAGAAAGACGATAACGATTGACATATGCGTTTGAAGAAACTGTTAGCGCAGATCTTCCGACTATACCAAGCCATTTCAATTGTATAATAATGAGACCTAATTGCCAATCAAGTACTTCGCTTAAATTCGTGAAGTCGTGGAGCCAAAAGCAATTTTAATTCATATGTTATTAATATAGTTCTTTATAAATAAACAGAGCGTCTACTCAAATACGACTATCAACTAAAAAATAATGTTTAAGTAATATATATGTGTTTGTGTGTGTTATTGTTCGTTCTGGCTGTGTGTGTGTGTGTGTGTGTGTGCATGGGGGGGTGATTTTTCGTCGTGTGTATATGCGTGAGTGTGTGTATGTGTGTTATTGTTCATTCTGTGTGCTTTCGGCTAATCTATAAGCCATTATAAAAAGAAAACATTTGTCTTGCAATTGTAAATGATATCTAAACGTTAAAGTAAACAGTGATTAAAACAATAAAAATCCTAAAAAAGAGCTAACAGCTTAACTGAAAGCAAACGGAACGAAAAAGCATTTGAAAAATTTCTAAATTTCTTTTGTCTCAAAACAGAAAATCTTATTCACAGACAAAAAATACAATAAACAAACTTAACAGAAATACTTTGTCAGTAATTTTAAATGAAACATGCATTAGAGAGAGATTGTTACCCAAATACACACACACACACACACACACACACACACACAGGGGTGAAAGAAATAATGCAAAATCCTTGTAATTTCAAGCAAATTTATTTCAAGATGGGGTAGGACCGCCTTTGACAGTACTTAAAGCTTGAATTCTGTGTGGGATCGACTCATACAAATCTTGAATTGTTTCCAGCGGATGTTTTATCCATTCTTCAGCTAAAACAGTCTCCAATTCTTTAAATGAAGGATAACGACTCCTCACTTGTTTTTTTTTCTAAAATGAACCATAAATGTTAAATGATGTTGAAATCTAGGGACCGTAGTAGCCGGATAAGATGTTCTACTTCACTAGAATGTTCCTCATGCCATTCAGCTACAACTTTAGCAGTATGAATGGGTGCATTATCATTCTAAAAGATGGCATTTTCCTTCCTGAAACAGTTTCGGAACCATAGAATGAAGTTGATCACTTAAAATTCTTAAATGGTTCTGACTATTGATTTTAATAAACTTATTTCTATAATATCTGTAAAAAAAAAAAAAATCGACAACAAAATGAAGTCCTACTAATATCAAAGATCAACAAACATAAAAATATACAAGCTTTTTACAATTTAATCAAATTTTCCAAATTATGCTGTTATTTTACTTGGTGTTTTCATTATTTTATCGATCATTTATACTATATATATATATATATATATATATATATATATATATATATATATATATATATTATTAAAATACTTTAATCCAAACGGAAAAGTAGGAAGGTAAATCCCAAAAATCTGATCCTAATTAATATTAAATTTCAATATTAAAAAATGATACAGGAGGAGAGCTCAATGTAATTAAAATTACAGAGCTAATATAAAATAAAATAAATTTTCAATATTCAAAAATATTGAATGAACATTTCGACATAAAATTCCTAAGAGAGATTTTACATCTCCTCAGCAACGGTCCTTCTTTCAAAATGGAAATAAAAATAAGAATAAAAAGAGAGAAGGATAAAAATAAAAAGAAATAAAAAATAAAATAAAAAATGACGGTTAAGATTTGAGAAAATTTTCCTCACAAAAAATTACGGAAGTAATTCATGTCTAATTTTAGATTTCAACTTTTAGATAAAGTTGTAAGTGAAGAAATAGAAAATTTGGTTTCGTCTCGCTTACAAAGGAAATGGGTTAGGAGTGGTGTTAAATTGAGAATAGGGTTAAACAAAAACAGAAAGGGGAGTGGGAGGTAAGAAAAATAAAGACAAAGAAAGGGAAGAATAGAAAAGAAAAAAGAGAAGAAAAAGGAAAAAAAGAAAAAAATTCATATTAGAAACGCTCGATACGTGTCAAACAAAAATAATTTTATACATGGGTTAAAGTATTAGAAAAAACAGACTTTTTAGAAAAAGCAAATTTAGGGAAAAAAGTAGATAAAGAAATTTTTTTAAAAGTTAATCTGATTAAAGATACCTCTAGTTATCGATACTATATATATATATATATATATATAAAATAAATTAAAAATAAGAATAAGGATAAAGATTAAAGAAAACTATAAATTTAAAAAAATTTTTAATTAATTTTTCAAAAGTTTTTTTATAAAAATTTATAAAAATTATGATGTGAAAAAGATATATATACTAGCAGAGGAAATCGAGGGTTAAATTAGTAATTTTTTTAAAAAGTAAACTAACAAAGAAGACTGGGAGAGGAAGGTAGAGGGGTTAAATACTATTTAAAGTTAAAGTAATTTATCAAAAACCATTAAATTTATATACAACATCCTAAAATTAAAAATTAGAATTTAAAATTTAAGTATTCACAAAACACGCTTTATGGCGGCACTTACTAATAAAATTACCTTTTTAAAATTCAGGAGTAGGTGCTGGTCTCACCTTTAATAATTCCACATAGATGAAATGGCCAAAGGATAGATCATCTGCACAACCAACAGCAACATTGCCTGATGATGAGAATCTATCTCGAAACATAGAAATTTCCGTGTCGCAATGTACAATTAATTCATATATATATATATATATATATATATATATATATTGTGTGTGTGTGTGTGTGTGTGTGTGTGTGTGTATTTTGGCAGCATTTTTTCATTAATACAGGTTTCGTTGAATAATATAGACAAGTTTTGTCTATTTATTTTGTATAGGATCCTTTCATATAATCTGATAAGCTTGATAGTGCTATCGTTAAAAGACGACAAGAAATAGCAGTAATTATTGATTTTTTTATCGGGTCTGAGCTTTCGGCTTACATAAGCCATTATCAAAGAATGAACATTTAATATATAGTGAACATAGAACATTTAAATTATTAACAACGTGGAATTAAACAAAGAAAATTAAACCAAAGAGACAAGTCCATTTTTAACGTGGCGGATGGCCGCAGACGGTGACAAAATGGTGGTGGTGTGGTTCTTGGTCACATGAGGGTATAGTGGCATGAGGGGATTGGTCTGCGAGCTGCTACTACTATGGGTAGAGGGGGTAAGCGTAGTAACTATGACCTCTCCCGTCGATTACAGGCATTGGAGTATGTTAGTAGAGATGTCGAAATTTATTTTATTTAAGCTAGGTCTACATCAAACAGCTTAAACCATCATCAGCTTCCGTCTTTATTGTACAAAAGATATTACACGAAAAAAAAATAACGAATAAAAATAAAGGTCGCTCCCTTAAAAGAGAAAATTTAAGAAAAAATACATCATTACATCAGTTCGGCGAATACACACACATATTCATACATAAGCATATATATACGCAACATATAATCAAAGTCTACGCGTAAGCGTGGATGTCAACTAAAATCTAAAGATACATTCAGCATGTCAGACTGCTGACCCGTAGATTTGAAACGTAAAGAAAGTGGGTTAGGTGAGAGAGAGAGAGAGAGAGAGAGAGAGAGAGAGAGAGAGAGCGTTAAAAAAGAGTAAGTAACTAAAATCGTAAAAAGGGGAGAAGAAAGAAAAGAGGAATAAATTTAAAATAGAAAGAAAAGATGATAGGAGAAAATGAAAATAAAAATAAAAATAAATATTATATATTAACGGTGAAAGAATAAGGAATTGGAGTTTACAAAACTAAAAATATATTTAAGAGATAATAGTTAATCAGTCTTTTGCGATCACAAAATCATCACACCACTATATAATCAAAATTATACTAATTATACAATCAACAAAATAAATATAATACAATATAAAATTGAAAAAATTGAAAAAAATTAATTTAAAAGTAAACCTGGTTATTCTATTTAAATTTAGCTGTTTAAACTTAATTTAAAAATAAATTTACATATTACAAGTGAAAGGATAAGAAATTGGAATTTTTAAAAAACCTAAGAAAATTAAACACTTAAGATATACTAGTTAATCAATCCGTTTTAATCACAATTACCACCATACGGTGGTAATTGTGATTAAAACGGATTGATTAACTAGTATATAATCAAAATTATACTAATTATTCGGTTAACAGTCAGTCAGTTAAGTGCCATACGTGATACACGCTTGGGCGATCATGTCTCGAAACAGACATGACTGACTGGGTAAAAGATTATCCCTCAGTAGGTTGCCATTGCTTTCTGCGGTAGACTGATTGCTGTCCTGTTATTTAACCCATAACTGGAAGGAAGATACGGATTAATACCTTTCCCAAGGGTATTTGCGCGTAAGTGAATACAATGGATTAAACTGGAATTCGAACTCGGCTCCCCGGTTTCTCGTTCCGAGCCGATATCCACTGTACCACAACGCACGTCCTAGCACTACATTAATAATACAATATAACTAATAATACAATAATGTAGGTAAATTTTTCGGTCAACGGTACAGTTATAATACAGTATAACTTTAGTAATGTAAAAAACATATATGTACACATACAACTTACACACACACACACACACACACATAAATACGTACACACTTACCCACACACGCATATATATGTATACACATATATGTACACGCACACAGATACATATGTACATATACACATATACGAACACTCTTATCTAAACTTAAAAGAAAGATATTACACTACGAAATGTCCTTCGAAAGAAATATACACAAACAATACAACCCTATCAAAATACATATGGAGCCAAAAAGAAAACAATATCCCCACCAAAATCGAATAGGAAATCATGCAAAGAGCAGCCCCATACAGTATTATCAGCAAAAACTGTAAATTATGCTTGAAGGAAAAATTTGCGATAATTAGTTTCAAAAACCAAAATAAACTCTTAAACAAGAAAACTGAAATAATGGATAAATGTAAGTAAATCAATAAATATCACTCTTCCATCTAAGTACTAATTAAAAATAAACAAATAAATATAATATGAACGTAAATAAATAAATGAAATAAATATAATATAAACGTTGAAAAATTAATTAAATAAAAATTAATTATTAATAAACAAATTAGCGAACAAGTATTAAATATACACACCTATACGCGTGTGTGTGCATACACACATACGTACACACACAACCCCAGATGAACAAACCTAACATCCCAAAATTAATACCTATGAAGTATATAAGTGATAGGAAACACATGTGTTATTTTTAAAAAAAAAAAGATAAGAAATTTATTTAGACATTTTGCACATTTGAAGTTTCAGTAGCTTTTTTCAGGACAAGTAATCAATCATTAAATGTTCGTCGTTTCAATGAAATGTCAAGGAGAGAAAATGTTCATAACAAATCATTGGACACAAAATAATATTCCAAAATGCTTAAAACAAATTGAGATAGTTTCTTTCTCGTATAAAAGTTATACGATTGTATTTAACATGAATAAAAAGATATATTTTAAGGTACTTGGCTTAAGAGTTGAATAGAGTTCTTTGAAATACTTCAGCTCTCATTAGAGACTGATAATTTATCAGGGTCTAAGTTGACACCGGCTTATTCAGACGCGTAGTATTCTCCTTTTCTCTCTATCTCTTATGATTCAACTTTTTTATTTATATCAAAAAGTGATTTGACATCGGCTCGATGCTTTTTCTCAGTTTATAAGCCGCTCCCTTTTCACTGGTAAAAGTAATTTTTTTTTCATTTAAAATTTACCTAGGTCCTTTCTTCAGCCAATCCCTTTTGGTCAAAATAAATTTTCTCACAGGCTTTGAAAATTATTTTTATTTCGTATTCACCAAACTCAATATATAACTGCAAGGCAAAAACAAATAACAAATAAATTAATAACTATTAAATAAAAATGAAACATAAGATAAACGATAACATGTGATTTAAACGAATATTTAATTTACTATGTTTTTTTTAAGCATTCCACTGCCACTATTGCGCAGGGGGTTACATAAAAAAAAGTGATGAGAAAGAGTGATTAGTTATAGGAAATGTCGAAAAAGGGATGATAGACGGATGAGGATACTGAGGATGATG
Source organism: Ascarosepion bandense (assembly GCA_037127315.1). NCBI lineage: Eukaryota > Metazoa > Mollusca > Cephalopoda > Sepiida > Sepiidae > Ascarosepion > Ascarosepion bandense. The sequence goes on from JBBBDQ010000418.1 coordinate 1,420,441, forward strand.
GTTGGGTAGATGGGAAGAGTATTTGAGAGAATGGATATGAGTTAGTGTGATAAGAGGTGTCTGTTGACCTTACATTTAAATTCCTGGAGATTGTAGCTGTCGGGGAAGCAAGTATATAGAAGGGAATTCCACAGGCGGGAAGTGCGAGAAAAGAAGCTGTTGGAGTAGAAATTGCGGTTACATCTTATCTGCTTCACTGTAAAAGGGTGGGACCTAGTTGCTAATCTAGTATCTCGTGCAAATTCTTACCTAGGGGGCACCAGTGATCTAAATTCATAGGAGCAGAAGCCGTGAAAGTATTTATAGAAGAGGCACAGGGAAACCACGTCACACCGGTGAGAGAGTGACTGCAGCCGGTCTGCCAAGTCGGTATCGATCACATTACAGATTCTCCGTTGTATTTTGTCAAGAACCCCGAGGAGAATAGCAGATGTGGCAGCAGTATTCAATACACGGGCGGATGGTACATTATTTTATACTTACATATTTGTGCGTGCAACGTGTGATTGCGGGTTTTGCGTGAGTGTACGGGAATATATATATTTTTTAAATCATATCACCCCGAGCAAGGCGGTAACACCACTGATGTGCAGGGGGCTACGTAAGAGTAAGATTGGAAAAGAGAAAACCGGAAACCACATTCTAAACAGGGAACAAGGGATGAGCCTCTACACCTGTTCAATAGACGTGGATGGAGTGTGAACCGGACGATAGTTTAGTCTATCTACTCCAATTATATACTCTATATGTATATTCAAACATTCAATAAAAACAAACAACTATAATTAATACCCTAAAAATAAATGTACCAATTAATCACTAGTTTATTAATGACAAAGCACAGACATAAGTGTACATGTGCCTGTGTAAGCGTGTTTGTAAGTGTATGTATATGGACGTGTGTATATTTGTATACGTACCTACATGTATGTGCGCGTGGGCGTATAAGTAAGCGTATAAATACAGACATATGCACATTAATTAAAACAGTAATAAATAAAACTTTATTAATAAATATAACCTCCTATAATTAATACTTTAAGTACTTAAGATACAACCAAACCAAATAAGAAAGCGAAATAATAGCCAAGTGAAAAGATATAAACTATTTAGACTTTAAGCATTAATATCTATTAATTATGTAAAAGACAAAATATAATTTTCCTAGATCAGGAAAAAACTCAGTCAGTTAAGTGCCATACGTGATACACGCTTGGGCGATCATGTCTCGAAACAGACATGACTGACTGGGCAGAAGATTATCCCGCAGTAGGTTGCTATTGCTTTCTGCGGTAGACTGGTTGCCGACCAAGGCTACAGAACCCAATCTGTCCTGTTATTTAACCCATAACTGGAAGGAAGAGACGGATTAATACCTTTCCCAAGGGTATTTGCGCGTAAGTGAATACAATGGATTCAACTGGAATTCGAACTGGAATGAAAAGACTAGAAAGCTCAAAAATTAAAAACAATAACATGTCTAGAGAAAATGACCTGAAGCAAATAGTAATAAAAGAAATCTACAATTGAAAGAAAAGAGGAAAATTAAATAAAGAGAAAAAAAAGCTTCGGAATGAGTGTATAGAGTGGAAAAAAACGAAGGAAAGGAGAAATAATCACGACAACCTACACGTATAAAGACGAGTGCAAGAGCGCGAACACACATCCGACCAGGCGGGTGCATGGCCACAGGCCACAACCTCCAGAAATTTAAATGCAATGTCAATACTCATCTACTAACCACTCGACCCTAGCCCTTCCCCCACCCCGTATATCCTTCCCTTTCTCCCCACCCTTGAAACTGTCAACACACCTGCATTCTCATCTTTCTATTGCTCCTTTCTAATTGGTTTGTAGTCCTCTTCTCTCTCTTCTAATTAATCTTCTTGCAGTTATGTAAGCCCCCGCACATCAGTGGCATCTCCGCCTTGCTAGGGGTGAAATGATTAAAAAAAAAAAAACAATATGGGAAAAACTTGCACCTATGATAGCTGCATAAAAAGAAAAATTGAGAAATATAAGCAGTTAGCTACTGAAACCCTCTGACGAGTGGAAGGATGGTTTCGTCTAAGTAACTCTAGAATCAGGACGCTGGGGGTAAAATCAATCAGGTAAGTGACAAACTTTTATATATATATATATACATATATATATATATATATATACACATATACATATATATATATATAGATATAGATATATGGCAACGTCATAGACCGCTCGACAACGAATGACCTCTGGTCTAAACGAAGTTTTAATCAAGCCTATATAACACAATTTTCGATTCATCGCAACAACCATATCTGCTCTGAAATGTATCGTAATGTCAAAAAGGAGGTTATTCGTGGTCGAGCGGTCTATGACGTTGGTTGCCAGATCAAATGGTAGCTTCCCCTATGTAGATAGGGGTTGCAGGTTCATATATATATATATATATATATATATATATATATAATCTGCTGCTTCGATACACTATATATATATATATATATATATATAGTGTATCGAGGCAGCAGATAATTTTCTAAACATATATTGTTAAATGTAACAGACAATGAATGTCTATTATGTTTAATCATGAGCCGTTTTAAACATCGTAATTTGGCTTTAATTTTAGATGAAAATATAGACAAAAATTATCCAACATTTGGATTTATTTTTTTATTATTGTTGTGGGACCCCCCTTTTTCTATGATAATGGACTCGACTTGAGTATACATATACTCCTGCCATAGTGAGAACAGTGACTGATCCGTAAGTTACCGAGAGATACCGAAGTTACACAGAGAATACCGCGTCAGTAGTCATAGTAGCTCTGAGCTCCACTCAGCCAGAATCATATTACACGGATATACTAATTCCAGCACGGCTACACTTCAAAGACTTGTATATATATATAAATTCTTTACTAACCATATTCCTGGATTACTAGCCTACGTTCCAGCTTGTATCTTTACGTTTAATATAACCGATTTTTCTATCTCAAATACCTGTTTTCTTGTTCATTATTTTGTGTGGTTCCTTAACCGGAATCCACAACCCTTAGCAATATCAACTCAGAACTATCTTTTTTTTTTTTTATAAGCGTTTCACCCCGAGCAAGGCATGTCACTGCCACTACTGTGGAGGGGGATACGTAGAGTGGAGAAAGGCTGATTAAATATAGGAAATGACAGAGGGTGGGTGATAGGCGGGTAACGATACCGAGAATGAGGGTTGGGTAGATGAGAGTGTTGTGAGAATAGTTGGGAGTTAGTGTGATAGGAGGTGTCTATTGACCCTACATTTAAACACTTGGAGATTGTAGATGTCGGGAAAGCAGACTTGTGGAAGGGAGTTCCACAGGCGGGAAGCGCGAGAAAAGAAGCTGTTGGAGTAGAATTTACGGTTACATCTTATTTGTTTAACTGTAAAAGGGTGGGACCTAGTTATATCTCTTATCTCCAGGAAATTATTTAACTGCTGCTTGAAAAATAAATATTTCATAAATCTGTAGAATCAGTCAAGCGTATACCCGATTTTCAAGAACGCAGACGATTGTCTCTCTCTCGGTATAGACCTATCAATCTCCTAAGAATCATGAGCAAATTTTTGAGGCTATCTAAATAAGAATAAAATCTTGAGTGACATACAGTACAGATTTCGATCGAGCAGATTCACTGCTGATACTTCAAAGGTCTTTGACAAGGTGTAGCACAAGAATTGCTGCTCAATGTCTCTAGCTATGAAATTACTGAAAGAGTCTTCTCCTTAATAAAGATCTTATAGGATAAGTCCCTGAATATATTTGTTAACAACCAGTTCTCTGGGACCCTAGCAACAAACGCAGGCATTCCCTAGTGGTCGCTTCTCGGACCAACTCTCCACTTAAGCAACTTCTTAACACGAACAACTGCTTTGTTCAACTAAAGCAACTCCTAAGAGGGTACTTCCCCGATGACTACACTCTTAACTTGTTCAATCTAGGGTTAGACATTATCTTCCCCATATATCAGCATAAACTGCGCACTTTACGATTAAATACTCTACCTCTAGTAACTCTCAAGCCTTGTACAAGGTAAACTTCACTGTAAAGAAAAACATATTTTATCCTCTTAAAACCTGTTCTTTTATTGTCCTTTCTCCACACTAAATCCTTATCATTCTTATTCTCTTCCAGTAACCCTGCCGATGAAACTGCAATTTAGGTAATTATTAAATATTGTGCAGTATTAACAAAAGAACCATTCTATTTTCATTTACAATTATTAATTTAGCAATAAATACCAAAAAAGATAGTATGAAATACATCATTTCTTAAGACACTGGGGTGGCCTAATAATTATAGCCGGTAGTATATATATATATATATATATATATATATATATATATATATATATATATATATATATGCAAATTACGTGGTGCTCGAGTTTCCTGAGGTCACCAGGGAAAAACACCCAGTAAAGTAAGTTTTGCGTGGGATTCTAACATAGATTGTTGGCCTAAGCTTTAACTTGATCAAAACCAGCAAACTAATACGTATATGTGTATGTGTGCGTGCACATGCGTGCATGTTCGTGGTTGTGCGCAATTTTATATTGTCGTTAATATTTAAAATTCTAACAGAAATGGATTTGTATTTTTCTTTCCTTTATAGCCATTGTTGTCGCTAATTTTGTTTTTGTTCGTGATACAACAGAAAATGAAGCGGACTCACTGTAGCAAAAAACATCTGAATAGACAACGATATATAGATATGAACAGAATGAGATAGATAGATAGATAGATAGATAGATAGATAGATAGATAGATAGATAGATAGATAATGAACAGCCTAAGATAGATAGATAGATAGATAGATAGATAGATAGATAGATAGATAGATAGATAGATAGATAGATAGATCAGTAATCCCTGACTTATTTGGCATCAGTGGGAGTGAGCAGATACTACCCCAGCAGGAAATTGAAATCGGTTCGCCGATTTCATTTTCTGCACTGTTGACTGTTAAATCAACTCCGCGTCTTTACTTACACAAGGTCATGTAAATATGCAATTTATTCTTTTTGATACGTACACCTCCTAACATATAAGGTTTGAAAAATAAAGATGCGTGCGAATTTTTAAAAAAGAAAAAAGAAGCAAGAAGCACAGAAAAGGAAGGAAAATAAAAAAAATGACTCAAGAAAGCTAGAAACAAAGAGAAAAAGCTAGAAAAACAAAACAAAAACATCAAAAGAAAAAACAAAAGAAAAGAAAGAAAGAAAGAAAAGTAGGAAGAAAGAAAAAGCTAGAAGCGGAAAAGAATGATAAAGAAAAAAGCAATAAATATGAAAGGACGTAAAAAAGAAAAAAGAAAAATCAAAGAAAATAAAGAAAAATACAAGCAAAAAAGAATGACAAAAGAAAAGAAAGCAAGAAAACTAAAATAAAAGAAACAAAGAAAAAAAGAAAAAGCAAGAAAGAAAAACTAGAAGCACGAAAAAATAGAAAAGAAAAGAAAAGAAAAGAAAAAGAAGGTAGAAAAACAAAAAAAAGAATGAAAGAAAAAACAAAAAAACGACAAAAGAAAAGCACGCCAGAAAAACAAAAGGTAAAAAAGAAAGAAAGAAAGAAAGAAAGAAAGAAAGAAAGAACGAGAAGCACGAAAGAAAGACACAAGAAAAGTATACAAAAAAAAACAAAAGATAAGAAAGAAACAAAAAAAGAAAGAAAGAAAGAAAGAAAATACAAGAAGCAAGGAAGAAATGCAAAAGAAAAGAATGCAAGAAAAAATAAAGAAAAAAGAAAGAAAGAATAAACTAGAAGCAAAAAAAAAGACAAGAGGAAAGAAAGACAAAACAACAAAAGATAAGAGAGAGAGAGAAAGAATGAAAAAACTAGAAGCACAGAAGAACGTCAAAAGAAAAGAAAGAAAAAATTGGAAGAAAAGTAAAAAGAAAGAAAATAGAAGCACGAATGAAAGACAAAAGGAAAGAAAGAAAATCAAAAAATAAAGTAAGAACGAAAGAAAGAAACTAGAAGCACGAAATAAAAGACAAAAAAGAAAGAAAGAATGAAAGAAAAAAAGAAAGGAAAAACGAGATGCACGGAGTAAAGACATAAGAAAAGAATGCCAAAAAACAGATCAGAATGATTGAAAGAAAGAATGAGAAAAAGAAAGAACGAAAAAACAAAAAGCAGGGAAGAAAAAAAGCAAGAAAAATTAAAGAAAAAAAAGCAAGAATAAACTAGAAACTTGAAAAAAAAGACAAGTGTCAAAAAAGAAAGAACAACAAAAGATAAACGAGAAAGAAAGAATGAAAAAGACTAGAGGCACAAAGAAAGACAAAAGTAAAGAAAGAAAGAAAAATGGGAAAAAGAAAAAAGAAAGAAATAGAAGCACGAATGAAAGACAAAATGAATGAAAGACAAAAGAAAAGAAAGAAAAAGAAAAGAAAGAAAAAAAGAAAAAGGTAAGAACGAAAGAAACTAGAAGCACGAAATAAAAGACAAAAAAGAAAGAAAGAAAGAAAGAAAGAAAGAAAGAAAGAGCGAGAAGCACGAAAGAAAGACATAAGAAAAGAATGCAAAAAACACAAAAAATAAGAAAGAAAGAAAGAAAGAACCAAACAAACAAAAAGCAGGGAAGAAATGCAAAAGAAAAGAAAGCAAGAAAAATTAAAGAAAAAAGAAAGAAAGAATAAACTAGAAGCAAAAAAAAGACAAGAGGAAAGAAAGAAAAAACAACAAAAGATAAACGAGAAAGAAAGAATGAAAAAACTAGAAACACGTACGAAAGACAAAAGAAAAGAAAGAGAGAAATATGGAAGAAAAGAAAAAAGAAAAATTGAAGCACGATTAAAAGACAAAATGAATGAAAGAAAAAAGAAAAGAAAGAAAAATAAAAGAAAAAATAAGAACGAAAGAAAGACACCAGAAGCACGAAATAAAAGACAAAGAAAGAAAGAAAGAAAGAAAGAAAGAAAGAAAGAAAGAAAGAAAAATACTAGAAGCAGGAAAGAAAGACAAAAGTAAAGAAATAAGGAAAGATTGAAAGAAATGAAAGAAAGAATCTTGAAGCACGAATGAAAGACAAAAAAGAAAGCAAGAAAAACTAGAGAAAGGAAGAAGACGAATGTGTATAGGAAAAAAGAATGAAAAATAAAACGAAACTGGATCCATTTAACTAACGACGATTTCCATAAAACAATACTCATGCCCCTTTCCATTATTTATAATATGCTTCACTCAGTACAAGGCTCGAGTGCCACTCAATGTAAATGATGTGGTAAGAAATGAAGATTATTTGGAAAAGAAAGACAGGTAACGGTTGACTATTGACTTGAAGAGATTATAATTGTAGTGTTCAGCGAAGAATTCATGTGGGAGTTTATTGAACGAAGTAGCAGATCTTGAGAAAAGCTGAGAGGAACCTCCTCCTTACAATTGGAATACATAAAAAATAGGGACGATTTCTAACCTTGCGTGTATTTCGGATCTTTCCTTATCATCAAGCGTTGCCTCTCGAGCACCTTCCATTCGAACTCTGAACTCTTATAATCTATTGTGAAACGTTAAATAAAAAGTATCTCTGTTAAAAGACAAGTCAACGATAAAAATAGAGTGAGAAAAAGAGAGACCGACAGAAAGAGAGCCACTTTAGAAAAAAAAGAGTGTTTTCTTTTCATTTCTTTTTCTTGCTTTCTTTTATTTCTCTGTGTAGGGCCAGGAAGTTTTTCCCGTCTGAAACCATTCTGCATAGAGTGTAAACGATAAATTGGCAGTAATTTCATTCCGCAATTTAGGTTTTTTAAAGCGGCATTATCAATCTGAAATGTTAGAGTCCGAAGTCCAGATTAGCCACCTAAAAATACTAATAAAATGAGTGCCAGTGTAGAATTTAAACATAGAATAGTTATTGCTGAATTGTTCCGCGCCGGGCATAAGACGTCTGACATTATCAGAGACACTGGCTATGCTCCTAGGACTGTTTATCGTGTTGTAGAAAACTTAAGGGAAGGTAAAGACATGCAAAGGAAGGCTCACAGTCCGAGAAGTGATAACATCCGCACCAGAAGGTTTCTCAGTGGCTTGAAACGATCCATTGGAGCAAATCCATCACCGTCAATGGCCGATCTGGCGAAAAAGCGGAATGTGACCAAAATGACCATTTCTAATGCAGTACGGAAAGATCTTGGGATGAAGTCATTTTGCAGACGACGTTGTAACATTCTTACAGCGAAATCTAAGACCATTAGTAAAGAGAGAAGCTCCTTACTACTCAATCACCTGAAACACCATGGTGGTACCTTTCGCATTTTTGTGTACGAGAAAAAGTTCGTGGTAGACGAAGTCTCCAACCGCAGAAACTCGAGAGTTATCGCCATTGACCTTTCTTGTGTTCCTTCCAGTCATGCACAGCAAACACCCTGCTTCTGTCATGGTATTTGGAGCTGTTGCCAGGGATGGGAAAGTCATGCTCCCTCACTTCATTGAAGTGGGCCTGAAGATCAATACGGCGGAATATCTGAAGATACTGGAGGAAGTTCTCTTACCCTGGATTAAGAAGAACTATGATCCCAACAAAGTGATGTTCATCCAGGACTCTGCACCTGCTCATGGGTCAAAAACAGTGCAGACCTTCTTTTTGTGCCCTCAAATATCTGGCCCTCTAGTTCGCCAGATTTGAATCCCTGCAACTATTGGCTATGGGGCGATATTGAGAAAGTCTCTAATGCTCGCCCCCATAACAGTGTGGACTCCCAGAAGACCTCCATAAGGCGAGAATTCCGCACTATCAAGAAAGAGTCAGCTGTCAAGGCCTGTCGTGCTTTTAGGGCTCGCATTCAACAAGTTGTTGACGCAGAAGGTGGACGCATAGAATAACATGTATGTATTTAATAAAACAGTTAAATAAACATACACAACTCTTAAATGTCTTTAAATGTCCCTTCTTTATCAAGGTTTAAAGTCTGAGATCTCAAACTGCCAATTTATCGTTTACACCCTGTACAAATCTACCATCCGCCCGTGCATTGAATACTGCTACCATATCTGGTCGGGTTCTCCTGTTATCCACTTAGATGTCCTTGACAAAATCCAACAGATAATTTGTAATGTGATAGATCCCGACTTGGCAGCTCGGATACAGTCACTTTCTCACCGGCGCAACGTAGCATCCCTGTGTCTCTTCTACAAATACTTTCACGGCTTCTGCTCCGATGAACTTAGCTCACTGGTGCCCCTATATATAAATTTACTCAAGCTACAAGATTAGCAACTAGGTCCAACCCTTTTACTGTGAAACCAATAAATTGTATACTCAAATTCTACTCCAGTAGCTTCTTTTCTCGCACTTCCCGCCTGTGGAATTTCCTTCCATTTACTTGCTTCCCCGACAGCTACAATCTCCAAGAATTTAAATGTAAAGTCAATAGTCAATTCCTATCTCACTAACCTGCATCCTCTCTCTCATGCTCCTTTCTTCGTCCACTCCACTCTCATCAGTATTCTCACCCTTCTCTTACCCACTTCCTGACACCCCCTATAACCTGTCACTCTTTCTCATAACTTTCCTCCTAGGTTACCCCCTGCAAAACAATGGCAGTAAAATGCCTTACTTGGTGCGATATGATAATACAAAAAAAATTTCTATACTGTTTTAATGTGGATTATAAAGTAGGGGATCAATTCTACATTACAATCAATATATAAACTGATCCCTCACTTGACGGCCACACTCATCCGTTTCTTACCTACTTCCTGACACCACCTATAACCTGTCACTCTTTCTCATAACTTTCCTCCTATGTAACTCCCTGCAAAACAGTGACAGTAAAATAACTTGGTTAGGGTGATATGATTATAAAAAAAATGTCTTTCTTTTGTGCTTCTATTTGTTCTTTCTTTTCTTTTCTTTTTTTTTTCTTTTCTTTTGACTTTCTGTCGTACGTCTAGTTTTTTTATTTCTTTTCTTTTTCTTTCTTTTCTTTTGTCTTTCGTCTTTCTTGTCTCATAGAAGTTGTCTTATGTATGCAGCTAATAGCAGTTGAGCACAACAGCAGGAAGATAAGGTTTAAGGCTCTACGTTGTCTACTAGGGATTATCCCACGGCCCAATAGCCTAGTGGATAAAAATGTTGGCTTTTCAATTCGGTAATAACTGAGCTGATGTGCGTTGTGGTGCAGTGGATATTGACTTGGAACGAGAAATCGGGAAGCCCAGTTCGAATTCTAGTTGAATTCATTGGATTCACTTACGCGCAAATACCCTTAGGAAAGGTATTAATCAATCTCTTCCCTCGAGTTATGGGTTAAATAACAGGACAGATTGGATTATATAGCCTTGGCTGGCAACCAATCCACCGCAGAAAGTAATGACAACCTACTGCTGGATAATCTTCTACCCAGTCAGGCATGTCTCTTTCGAGACATGATCGCCCAAACATGTATTACATATGGAACTTAACTGAGTAACTGAGCAATACGAAAACTTGATAAGATATTCTTAGGCATAGTAGAACGAGAACAATCTAAATCTGTAGATTAAATAAAGGATTCCATGTAAGGAGGTTTGTTAACATTCCGAACTGAAAGTGTCGACTAGAATCGTGAATTCTTCGATACTGACTGAGAAGAATCCGGTAACACCTTCTGATTTCATAGATAGCGACTCGGAATGAGAAATCGGAAACCCGAGTGTGAATTCCTCTCGAATCCGTTACATTTCCTTATACACAAAAACTTTGGAAAAGTAAGGATGTATATCTCCCCTTAGCTATGGGTTAAATAGTAGAACAAACTTGTTATCCTTGATTTGTAACCAGTCTAAGAAAATTCAAAACCAGTGGAGATCAAATCAAGGGTTGCCCTTTGTCGCATCTGAAAAGTCAACCCTACCTGGCTTATGGGAAAGACATCAGAAAAATGATGTTGGATGTGATTAATGGCAGAATCTAATAGACTAGATATTCGGCATTGAACTGCATTGGTGACAAGCAAAACGAGGTTTCATATTAGGGAAAGGATGAGTTCTAATTATTAAGTTCGGTGGAAATTACGGGAACACGGATTGGAGCAACAGAAACCTTTAAAAGATGACGCTCCGGCGGTCTACCTACTTAAGTTACTTCAGAACTCTGTGTGTGTGTGTGTGTGTGTGTGTGTGTGTGTGTGTGTGTGTGTGTGTGTGTGTGTGTGTCCGTTACCTATAGACTCCGAAAGGGCTGAGCCGATTTTCTTGAAAAATTACACAGTTGTACTATAAGCGTCTGCGAGTGTTCTTAGCTAGGTTTTGTGTCGAGGTGCCCCCGATAAATATCGAAAATCGAAAATCGAAAAAATCGGGTTATAGAAGCAGTGGTCCGATTTTAATCAAATTTGATAGACAAAGACATAAGAAACAATATTCAGAAGTTTCAAGGCTGCAGTTCTTACAATAGTGCAGAAAATCGATAATATATATATATATATATATATATATATATAAAGCAAGATGTTTGCGTGTGTGTGTTTATCTGTCTGTATGTCCTTTATACAAATCCACAATTTTTATCCGATTCTCACCAAACTTCACACAAATATTCTTTAGGCTGAGTCTGAGCTCCAGGAGCATGGATTAGTTTTAAAACTTTCATTACACCCGAGCAACGCCGGGCTATACTGCTAGTCAAACAGTATGTGCGTGTGTATTTTATTTTTTTTATTTATTTCAAAATGTATCCTTATGAATATAAAATTCAGCCGTATACATAGGCAACTAGTTCCACCAATACTAAGAAAATCGTTTATATATTTTTCTTCGAAGAAAAGAACTGTAGATATTAACAAGAAAAAAAAACAATAAGTTGTATTCCAAATGTTTTGGTTTATTTACGAAACTAATATTTACGAAACTAATATTTACGAAACTAATATTTACGAAACTAATATATCATTTGTTCCCTAAAAACATACAAATAATATAATACTGAAATGGTATGGGATTATTTACACGACTTATATTCTGATTATTGTCCTAATCCTTGATATTATTATCAAAACGTTATGAGAGTTTTTCTTCTTTTTTTTTTTTTCTAATCGTTTCACCCTAAGCAAGGCAGAACTGCCACTGGTGAGCAGGGGGTTACATAAGAGGTAAGTGATGAGAAAGAGGAACACTTACAGCAGAGTCAAAGAATGAGTAAGAAAAGGATGAGAATACAGATGTGAAGAGGGCTTCATGAGAGTAGAGGGGAAACGAATAAGAACACGATACAAGGGTTGTCAGGAAAAGGATGTGAATCAAGGAGATAAGAGATGGGAATTGACTTTCAATTTAAATTCTTGGAGATTGTAGCTGTCATGGAAGCAAGTATTCGGAAGGGAATTCCACAGGCGGGAAGTGAGAACAAAGAAGTTGCGATTATTTTTATTGGTTTCACTGTAAAAGGGTGGGACCTACCCGCTAGTCTGTAGCTCGACTAAATTCATGTAGATGGGGAACCAGGGAGCTAAGCTCATCGGAACAGAAGCCGTGAAAGTATTTGCAGAAGACACAGATATAAGCCATATAACGTCAGTGAGAAAGTGACTAGACTTGAGCTACCAGGTCGGGATCAATTACATAACAGATTCTTCGTTGAATTTTGTCAAAAAGTCCGAGATGTAATGGCCGGGGCACCTGACCAGGTGTGACAGCAGTATTCAATGCACGGGCGAATGGTAGATTTATATATATTCAAGATGGATTTAGACGAGAAAAACTTCCTAGCTCTACAAAGGGAAACAACCTTCTGAGCAGCAGATTTAGTTATGGATTCAATGTAGTCATTCCACTTGAGGTCGACTGATAGATTTAGGCCAAGGAGGCGCAGTGTTTTGCTTTCAGGGAGACTAGCCTGATCCATTCTGATAGGGGGTAGGAGCGGTTGTCTATGGTGGTTATTTATAACAGCTTCGTTTTGGAAGCGTTAAAATTTACGAGCCTTTTCTTACCCCAGTCCACCACAGATTGGAGGTCCTTTTCAAGATCAGCAGCGAAGTTTGCTTTGTAAGCCTCTGCAGATTTCTTATTGAGGCGGCAGTAAATTTCTTTGCTCTCAGCATAAATGCCTACTTGGGATCTGATTACATCAGGGAGATCGTTGAAGATCAGAAAAACTTAGGACCTAGAATAGGGACTTGAGGGACACCCGCGTTCGTACTATAGTGTCTGGAAGCATGCCCATTCAATACTACCTTCATTACGCGATTTGAAAGGAAAGACTGCATTAGGTCAAACAATCGTCCAGTTACACCATAGCTCTGTAGCTTGCGTAGAAGGCCAGCATGCCAGACTTTGTCAAATGCTTTGGAGATATCTAGTGCAAAAGAGCGAGCTTCGCCGTTCTTATCGAGAGCCTGGTATATATACTCTGTGATGGTCGTTAACATATCAGCAGTAGACCTGGTGAAGCGGAAACCATACTGATTATCGAAGAAGACGCCGTGGGCTGTGAGGTGTTGAACAACTTCAGCATTAATAATACCCTCGAGCACTTTGCCAAAAATCGTTAGGAGGCTCAAAGGGCGATAATGAGGGTACTCCAGCGTTCTTAAAGACAGTAACCACAGAGGATGACTTTCAGCAGGCAGGGACTCAAGAAGCAGAGACGCAGTAGTTGTAGAGTTTGGAGATGACAGAGGACAGTTCAGGGGCACATTTCTACAATGATTGGGAATCCGTCATCTCCGCTTGCCCGATGGGGGTCAAGCATTGTTAGAGACCAGAAAGGGAATAATGCTAACGTCACTCAGTTGAGCCTCAGTTCTAGGTGGGAAGTCGGGCGCGAATACCACAGACGAATCAAAGTTGGTGGAGAATCTGCGAGCAAAGCATTCAGCCTTGTTCGCTGAAGATGTGAAGGACCTCAAATTCATTCATTGATTAATGGGGGAATTGAGGGCTTGCTGTTATTTAACACTCATGGGAAATCAACTACTTGCGTAAGAGATCGCGTGATTGAAAAGTTCATTAGCAAGATCTGTGAGAGTGTTTTCCAGCCACTTGGTGTGGTGGGCATTGAAGCTTCTAAACACAAATATCTGGGCAAATGGATGAGAGTAAATGGCCTTATCTATATCTTTAGAGACGTTGTCAAGTACTGAACAGTCAGGAGATGAAGGGGAACGGTAGAGAAAGAAAAGATAGCTAACCGAGCTTAGTAGAGAGAGACGAACACATGTAAGTATGATCAGGAGTTTCAAGAGAAATCACCCTAGCTAGAGGGAGATGTTCGCTGACATAAACGCTAATTTCATTCATATGGACATTGGAGTCCTTTCTAAATAGGGGGAGGTAACCAGGGATATAGAAATCAGAGGAAGGAATAGAGGGGTCAAGGTTAGTTTCACAGAGAACTAAGATTTCAGGTGAGTTTACTTAGATGAAGGATTTGCAAAAGTTGATACGGATAAATTAGTCTTCTTCAGATGTCTTCAAAAAATAAATTTCGAAGTAAACCCTTTACTTCATGTAAAAGGGAATCTTATTCTCGTTTCACTGTCGATATCTCGGGATATCTCGTCTGCTTTTTTGAATACTGCTCAGTTATTGCTTGACTTCACAATTACTGTCACAAACCCCGTGTTCTTTCATTTTTTTTTTTTCGTGGGTTGAGTAGACGCGACAACAATATAGAATTTAAGAACTGAAACATAACGCTGCCTTATTCCACTCTACTCCTGCAATATATATATATATATATATATATATATATATATATATATATATGTGTGTGTGTGTGTGTGTGTGTGTGTGTGTGTGTGATATTATAAGGAAGTAAAAGAACAGATAGATTAAAACCCACGGTTCATGCCTTTACTTTTATAAAGAGTGCCCAATACAAAGTAAAACTTAATATTGTAATTTTGTTATTACAATCGTTTATAAAAGCATTATATTGCTACACAAAAATTTTCATTTTTCAGAACAATACTGTTCTTCTTCAGGTAATATTCTAAAATAAATGGTAAAAATGATATATTTAGAAAATATAAGATGAATTCATGGTTATTTAGAGTGGTTGTTGGAGAATATGCTTGTAGGTGTGTCAATATTGTTCAATCAAAAATGAGAATTAGATTAAACTATGAAGTTGAAGATTTGGGTCGCGAAAGGAAACATAGTATTCTGATGTCATGGAATGAGACTTTTTTCTTTTGTCTGGGTAAGATGCTTAGTGGGACACTACATTATTTAAATGGGTAGATAATAATTTTAAACAACAGGTTGGATTTCATTATTTTTTTTAATTTGATTTTGTACTTTTTAAATATACATTCAGTTCAAGATAATGAATAAAACCGTCCTTGGTAATGGCTAAAAGAATAGCCGAAAGCGATCGGACATACCGAACATTGGGAGAATTTCTAGGTAATTTATGTCCAGAAAAGAAAAAATGATAAGAACACAAAATAAATATTAAAGAAGAAAAGGATTAACCGCAGTAACTTGTCAGTCATTTTTAACGAGACTTGTATAAAAGCGGTATATATATATATATATATATATATATATATATATATATATATATATATATATATCTGTGTGTGTGTGTGTGTAAAATGTGTATGTATATAAATATAAATATATAAAATATTTATATTATATATAAATATAGATATATATATATTTATATATATATTATATATAAATATATATTTATATATATGTGTGTGAAATGTTATATATATATATATATATATATATATATATATTCAAAATATTGTGTGTGTGTGTAAAATGTGTATGTATATAAATATAAATATATATTTATATATATGTTATATAAATATATATTTATATATATATGTGTGTGATACACACACACACACACACACACATATATATATATATATATATATATATATATATATATTCAATTTGTTTTACATGTTATATTATTTATATATTATATATGCGCAGTACTTATTTGAAAGTGCTCAATATCAGTGACAGAGCTGACATATTCAGTTGGATTAGTGTGAGATTGTGGCCCTGGGTTAATATACGCAACCCTACATATATCCAAATTTTTAAAAACTTAATCACTTTGTCTGACGATCGCTCAAGCGTGAAGCCCAGAGTCACAAACTCACACTAATCTAACTGAAGATAGATAGATAGATAGATAGATAGATAGATAGATAGATAGATAGATAGATAGATAGATATGAACAGACTAAGATAGATAGATAGATAGATAGATAGATAGATAGATAGATAGATAGATAGATAAAGACAGAGACAGAGAGAGATACTAAGAGAGAGGGAAGAGGCGGGTTGAAAGAAAATCTCTAATTATAAATGTTAATAACTTTATTAATTATAATTAATTATAATTGGTCGATCTTCATAAAACCTGTTTTATATTTAACAGTAGAATAGTAAATGTACAGTACCGCGTTATGAATTTTATCTTTTACCAATTTTTTTCAATCTGAATGACTGACTGCTTCCGTGGGTATCTAGCACAGATACCGTATTCATCAGCTTGGAATGACAATTTCTGGTGGTTTTGTCATCTACTCAAGCATAAAAGATCCATGATCACTGTGCCACCATCTCTTCACTTTTACCACGGGGATGCCACACCCTTGTAACGGGATGCTAGCTGGGCGTACTTATGCAGTGTCAGAAATTGGGCCATTCAGGTCACCCTGAAATAAAAACAAAAATTAGCAATGAAATTCTGTAATTTTAGGAATGACAATATATTTTACCCCAGGGATCGAAATAAAGGGCTCGATACAAAATTCCTGAAGAAGGCCGGAGCGTATAACGACGGAAACGTAGATGAGAACAATAGTCTGAACAATGTAAATAATGTACATTTTGTTTCATGCAAATGTGGCAATATTAACAAAAGTTATCAGTAACTTTTTGCAAGGAGTTTCTTTCCACTCATCCTGTACACACACACACACACACACACACACACACACACACACACACACATATATATATATATATATATATATATATATCAGACTGCATGACCGATACATGGTTTATATATATATATATATATATATATATATATATATATATATATATATATATATATTATAAAAGTTTTTAGATTATTACAATGGGTAATACATATTTCACCGCGTCATTATGTTATTATCGCGGCTCGTCAGACATAAATGGTACAACAGTTGGTCATCAAAAATATCCCCCCCACCAAATCCCTTTTCTTTTATTTTATTTTACATAGACGCTCACATGTCCATATTAGAATAGACATTTGTAACGGTTATTTACGAAAATTTCGCGCTCATTCGAAAAGGACCCCAAGCAAGAATAAAGAAAAGATAGACGGTTGATTAATGTAAAGAAGAGAAAAAGAAAAAAAGAAAAAAGAGAAAAATAGAAAAAATGGTAAAAAGAAAAAAACTGAATGGAAAGCAAGAAGAGAAAAAGAAAGGACAAAGAGATACAATAAAAGGAATTGCAGTATCACGAGAAATAAATGTTGACACCATTTATCGTAACAACGTCTCAAATCTCCCAACTGTTCTCTTAGAAAAACATGGAAAAATTTAACTATGAAATTTAATTTCAAATATACTGGGATATATTTACGGTACAAAAAAATTGTACATCATAATTTTAATACAATTTGAAAAATAACTACTCTTACTATTATTTTAAAAATGAATGCTAATTTAAAAAATATTGTTAAAATAATTAAAAATACTAAAATTAAAAATTATAAATATAGAAACAGGAAAAATTAGACAAACCTAACAGAAGAGGGAAATACACAAATAGAAGGAAAGAAAAAAGGAAGAAATCACGATAGAACGGATTTTAAAATAATTTTTTAAAAAACGCTAGATCGAAACCGACGTATTCATATTCACTCATATTCATTCTAAGAAACGCGACAATGGATTTACCCCTAAATTAAAATATACCGACTATAGGGAATATTTATGGTGAAAAATAAATCATAAATCATACATCCTAACATAAATTACATTATAATCACTAGTAGTAATTTATTCTAACTGTAGTTAAAGTAATAACCCCAATAATATATTAAAATACAATCTTAAAAAATATCTAAAATTATAGCAATACTACTACTACTACTACTACTAATAATAATAATAATAATAATAATAATAACAAATAAAACAATAAAGAGATAACAAATATATGTATACATACATATATATACGCACACACACACACATATGTGTGTGTGTGTGTGTGTATTCATATATATATGTATTTATATATACATGTATATATCAAACAAAATTTCTATAAAATGTAATAATAATAATAATAATAATAATAATAATAATAATAATAATAATAATAACAAGAGTCGTGCCAGTGATAGTAGATGCACTTGGAATGATAAAAAATGGAACAAAACAACACATTGAAAGAATCCCTGGAAACCCCAGCTTAAGAGATATACAAAAAATTGTCTTCTTAAGTACAGCCCACACAATAAGGACAACTTTGTCTATGTAACGCTAGGGATGATAGGGGAGATAGAAAAAACATGAAATGGAGCCATAACAACACGCCACAACCTGCCTTAGGTCTTCCCACAGACTTGGTTGGAGGTGCAACCAGAGCAGAAATAGAACTATGATGAAAAATGACATAATAATAATAATAATCATTCTATCAGAAAAGAAGACAAAAGAAATTACGAAAATACCGATAAATAAAATAATTATAAAAGAATAAAAATATAAAAAGCTTTTGCTGTAAACTAATATTAACCTGACATGGAAAATTTAGCTGTAATATTATATTAACATACATGTAAAAATTTAACAGTGAAATTTAATTTAAACTATAATGGGATATCTTTACGGTACAAAATTAAATTGTGCAACATAATTTCAATACAATTTGAAAAAATAACTACTCTTACTAGTATCCCAGAAATTCCTATTATTTTTTTAAAAATTCAGTTAAAATAATTAAATCATTAAAAAATAAAGAAAGAAACGTTAGAAAGATAAACCTAAAAAGAGGGAGTGGGGGGAAAATAAAAAGAAAGAGATAAAACATTATAGAAAAGAATTTAAATTAATTTAAAATAAACTTCCTATCAAACCTACGTCTATTACATTAATATTTATTCTTAGAAACGCGACATAGGATTTCCTCTTAAATTAAAATATACCAATTATAGGGTATATTTTCGGTGAAAAATAAATCATAAATCATACATCCTAATATAAATTAGAAATATAATCTTAAAAAACACCTTAAATAATAATAATACTTATAATAGACAATAATAATAAAAAATTATAATAACAGAAAATAAAAATTCGTGTGTGTGTGTGTGTGTATCAAATAAAATTTCTATCAAACGTTGTCTATTAATTGATATGGCTTGTCCAGCGGATTGTAACATAGCAATCAAGGAATTTGAAAAACTGTCAAAATATAAAGACCTGGAAATTGAAATAGAAAAAATGTGGAAATTGAGAACAAGAGTTGTGCCAGTGATAGTAGGTGCACTTGGAATGATAAAAAATGGAACAAAACAATACATTGAAAGAATCCCTGGAAGCCCCAGCTTAAGAGATATACAAAAAATTGTCTTATTAAGTACAGCCCACACACTAAGGAAAACTTTATCTATGTAATGCTGGGGATGATAGGGAAGATAGAAAAACATGAAATGAAGCCATAACAACACGCCACTACCTGCCTTAGGTCTCCCCGCAGACTTGGTTGGTAGTGAGACCAAAGCAGAAATCGAAATATGATGAAAAATGACATAGTAATAATAATAATACTCATTCTATAAAAAACGAGGAAAAAAAGAAACTTTAAAAATACCTACAAATATAACAATAAAAATAAAAAACATTAAAAAACACAAAAAATTAAAAATTATAAAAATTAAAAATTAAAAAAATCAAAACCACCCTTACTGTAAAATGATATTAGCAGCACATTCCATAATTTTTCAAAATAAACACTTTTTTAAAATTAAATTAAAAACAATTTACACAAATTCAAATCACAATCAGGATGTATCTAGACTTTTATATCTATTTTTGTGTCTGCATTTAAATATGAATTCACTCCACTGATTAAGTAGTTCCTTAGGATTATTATATTTTATAATCATCAATAATCTAAAATCTTTTATAAATTATATTACTCTGTTAAATTAAATAAATGAATTTAACATTGAGTTCTCTTGAGTTCGTCTCTATCAGAATTTACCTGGATTGTATACCAAGTGTGCTATGTTATATATATATATATAGTGTAACAAAGTTATAGAGCACGTAGGTTTTTTACCTGCTGTTCATGCTTTTACTTTTATAAAGAGTGCTCGATACAAAAATTTTTCAACTTACTACCCGATCAGAAGCGCACATAGCAGCTTGGAAACGCGAAAATTTTTGTGTAGTGATACTATGAATTTATAAACCATTGTAACAACCATTACAATATATATATATATAACCTAAAGAGTCAACAAACCTACCTACGTTTCACCTAACCGGGTCTTCCCTTTCCGGTTAAGTAATCTTGCTACTCGAAAAGAAAAAAGTATTACTAGACACAAAAACTTATATAAAAACAACAATAAATTGTTGAAAGAAAAAGGTATTCTCAGCAATAAATAAATAAAATTTAGTTGGCAATAAATGACCCGCCGAGGTGTTGATATGCCATAAAAACAAAACAACCAACAAACCAACTTTCTTTCAATGTTAACTTCCCTTTCAATTTCTTTCACTTTTCCTTTTGTTTACTCAAGCGATTTAAAAGGATTTTCATCGACTAAGTGCAACCCAAAATGCCAAATACAGGTGGTATTAATCAAACAGGTACAAAAATTTAAATACCTGGAAAGTGTTCTAACCGAAGACGGAAAGTGCGACACAGAGATCCAAAGGCGAATTGGCATGGCGAAGGACGCGTTCCAAAAGTTGAGTAAAGTATTAAGTCACAGGAAACCTTCACTAGAAACAAAGAGGAGAGTACTGGATTGCTATGTGATGTCAGTTCTTCAATATGGCAGTGAACGTTGGACACTATCAACAAAGATGAAAGGAAAATTTGAAGCAGCTAAAATGTGGTTCTACAGAAGGATACTGCGGATACATGGACCGAGCATGTGAGCAACGACGAAGTATTGGAAAGGATGGAAACGAAAAGGAAATTAATATTGTGTATCAGGAAGAGACAACTGAAGTTCCTGGGACATGCAATGAGGAAGGAGGGCTTAAAGAACCTGATACTAGATAGAGAGACTAACAGGCCAGATAGAGGGGGAAAAGAGACAGAGGAAAGCAGCCGCCACGGATAACATATTTGAAGGGCCTGATCAGGTGGAAGACAATGAGAGCTGAGAGATGTTACAGGAGAAAGCGTGCTAAGAGCCGCCACGGATAGGGAGACTTGGGGGGCCATAATCGCCTACTTCTTGAAAGGACAGGCACATAGAAGAAGAAAAATATTTCTGTCTTCTTAATATACGGCAAGGCTTTTTAAAAGTCGGGCCTAGGACTTTTCAGCATACCCTCGTATGTTGGGGAATGAATCCGGGGTTTACACGCATCTATATATAACTATACTGAAGTATCTACCTACCTTCCAATATAAAAGCCACACTCAAAAAATAAAAAATACAAATACAAATAAAATAAAGCTTTACCCAATTTTACAGATGTAAAAAATTAATAAAACTCAAGAAATCAAGTGAATATTGAGGTAAACACAGTCGCTGCTGGGTGTTGACCTCAATATCCTTCAGAATGGTATGACTCCATCTTTACTTCACCCAATACCATCTATGAGTTTAATGGCGCGAACGTTTACCTGCAAAAACAACGTCTATCTCCCCGAAATTGTTAAAATTAATTTTATTCACTCACAAAAAAAGAATCTTACACACAATCTTGAATATGTTTTTAGTTGAAATAAACCGTAAAAACAAATAAATGACTATCCGTTCATAATCTGCATTGCCTGCAATATTTGGGAAGACCATAGAAGATCACAGGTAACATCCTGACACCCAGGAGCAACAGGAACTATTTAATTGTGTTTACAGAGCGACATTGAGCAGTTTTAGCAATTACATTTGTTGGGAGTCTATCAAAGTGACAACGGGAAACCATTTTCCTAACTTTTCCAAGAGGTGATTGAAATCACAGATAATGAAGGAGTATGTAAAGAAAGCAACGAGAACTATTATCTTTCTTTAAGAAGTCATAGCAATTCGTAGTTAATAAAGAAATGGAATCTGTAAAGAAGGCAACGGGAAACCACTCCAATATCTTGTGCAAGAAATCATGTAAATTCACCGATATTAAAGAAAAAGGTATCTGCAGAGAGGTCTGGTCGCTTAGCTCACGTCAGGAAGGGACATGCTATTTATTTAAAAAACTAGCAGTATAGCCCGGCGTTGCTCGGGTGTAATGAAAGCTTTAAAACTAATCCATGGTCCTGGAGCTCAGACTCTTTGGACGTTGGCACGAAAGACTAAAAAGCAATAGTTGTTTCCAGTTAAAGCGAAACCGTAGACTGAAAGAAAAATGAATGGATGTAAGTCAAATTTTGATTTCCTGGTATCGATATCAAATAAGTTTTTTTTCGTCGTAAACTGAATTTTGAATGCTAAATAAGTCCTCTGAGTAAATGGTATCATGGCTGAGACTAAGAACCACAATTATACCTACTTAAAGCCAAACCCGAATCAAAAACTAAAATAAAAGGTTTGAAAAAAATACAGACATACATCCAGATAAACAGACACACACACACAAACATCTTGCCTTTTATATATATATATATTATCAATTTTCTGCACTATTGTAAGAACTGCAACCTTGAAACTTCTAAATATCGTTTCTTATGTCTTTGTCTATGAGTGTATGAAATTTGATTAAAATCGGACCACTCCTTCTATAACCCGATTTTTTCGATTATGGATTTTCGATATTTATCTGGGGTACCTCGACGCAAAACCTTCATTTTCATTGGTTCTTCTCATCGCTGGAATGTATTGACATCATTTCTAGTAAAAGAATTTGTGGTCAAGCGTCTGACACAAGATGGTGAGCACATTTTGATGCTGTTCATACTCTGTATGGAGGTTTCAAGAAAATAAAACATGCACTTGATTCTCTATCAGGTGACAATGAACAGCAACTGAATACAAGTCGAGGGACAGAAGGATTGAGTAAAATATGGGAAACCTGAAAACAGTTTTTCCCATAATTCTTAGGAATCCCATGCTACAATGAACAAAACAAGTTATGGTCTTGCAGTCCAAGGATGCGAACATCCTTTTTGTCACGAATCTTCTTGAGTCTATGAAAACCTATCTTCAGAAAACCAGAATCAAATTCAGTGAATATAAATTCAAAACCAGGAGTATGTGTCCAGATACAAATTAGTGATGAGGGAAAAACAAAAACAAAACAACTTAATAAATATGATTGGTCAGATTAAAAAGCAGTTCTCAGTAAAACTGAAAAGTTCAAGCTGTAAACTTTCTTTCTTATACTGAACATTCTAATCTTTGAATTGACAAAACGTGCTGAGCTTATTCACAGATTGGAAATATGTTTTCTTTCGTCAGGGAATTGAAAACCATTGCTTCTGATACACTAAAGAAAAACTGTGGCTATTTGGTTAATGTGTATTACAAAAACCTGAATTATGATGGCTTTTTGTTTTGTCGTGGCTAGTGCCGTGTGTCATCCGGTAGCCCGGATGTATAAAAAACGATGTGCGCTTAATAATGAAGTTGACATTATCGCGGACTTCGGGAAGTAACACCTACTACTGCGAGAGACTGTAAATATTGTATATACATCTTGGTTGTAGCACTCTGTTAATAAAGTAGTTTATCTACATTTCTCTGTGTATCTCTTCATTCCACGATACAACACCTTTTAAATGAATGTGAGCATTTCAAGTACTACATGGATCTTTATGAAAATTGTGAGACTATTCCTGCGGTGTACAGAAAAATAATTTCGGACAATTTGAAATCTGTATTCCCGAATATTAAAATTGCACTCAGAGTGTTCATGATGGTAAACAACTGTAAGAACACATTCTTTTTCGAGACTGAAACTTATAAAAATCTGCTTCGTAATAGAATAGGGCAGCATCGTTTGGAAAATGACACCATATTCTTGAAGACTATTGACTTCGGAGCAGTAATAAAGCAATTATCGGAAAAGAAATCTTGCAAAAAATTGTTATAAGTTCTTAGTAACTTCATAAGTTCTTAGTAACTTCATAAGTTCTTAGTAACTTCATAGTGTGCAATCTAATCTGCGTGAGTTACTGAACATTTTTTAATACCAGTTTTGTTGAAGCACCAATAAAATAAATATATGTTTAATATTATCGACAGTTTACTTTATTGCTGTGAGTGGTTGTCGTAGGGGACCCATATAAACTGGTTTGCACACGAAACCATGATGCTGTTAAGGGGGCCCTAATTGTGAATGTTCTTTATTTACGATCATGTTATGGATTCTCTGTATTCCCGATTATAAAATGGATTGTCTTTATTCACTATTATATTATGGATTGTATTTATTCCCGATCAAATTAAGGTTTCTCTTTAATCCCATTCATATTATTGATTCTCTTTATTTGTGATCATATTATGTATTCCCTTCATTTACAATCCTATTATGAATGGTCTTTATTCCCGATCCTATTGTTGATTCTGTTTATTGCCACTCATATTATTGATACTCCTTACCCCCACTCATATCATGGATAACCCTTTATTTACGAGTTTACGATAGTTTATTTTTTACTTCTGATTCCATTAAGTATTTTCATTGTTCACAATCATATTATGGATTTGTTTCCGATCCTATTATGGATTCTCTCTTTTCTCGATCTTATTATGGACTCTTTTTATTAACGAGCATATGGATTCTCATTATTGCCGATTCTATCATTGATTCTCTTAATCCACGATAATATTATGGATTCTATTTATACACGATTCTATTATAGTTTCCATTTCTTACCGAATCTAAAATGGGTTCTTTTTTATTTAAAATCATATGGAGGAACCTCTTTGTTCACGACTAGCAGTATAGCCCGGCGTTGCTCGGGTGTAATGAAAGCTTTAAAACTAATCCATGGTCCTGGAGCTCAGACTCTTTGGACGTTGGCACGAAAGACAAAAAGCAATAGTTGTTTCCAGTTAAAGCGAAACCATAGACTGAAAGAAAAATGAATGGATGTAAGTCAAATTTTGATTTCCTGGTATCAAATAAGTTTTTTTTCGTCGTAAACTGAATTTTGAATGCTAAATAAGTCCTCTGAGTAAATGGTATCATGGCTGAGACTAAGAACTACAATTATATCTACTTAGAGCCAAACCCGAAGCAAAAACTAAAATAAAAGGGCTGAAAAACTGATTTTGATCAGACCCGGTATATGTTATCGATTTTCTGCGCTATTGTAAGAACTGAAACCTTGAAACTTCTGAATATCGTTTTTTATGTCTTTGTCTATGAGTGTATCAAATTTGATCAAAATCGGACCACTCCTTCTATAACCCGATTTTTTCGATTATCGATTTTCGATATTTATCGGGGGTACCTTGACACGAAATCTAGCTAAGAACACTCGCAGACGCTTATAGTACAACTGTGTAAATTTTCAAGAAAATCGTTTCAGCTGTTTCGGAGTCTATAGGTAACGGATACACAGACACACACACACACACACACACACACATACACACAGACAAACTTCCATTTATAAATAAGTTTAGATTAGATTTAGATCATATGAAGGAATCTCTTTATTCACGATCATATTGTGGATTCTCTTTACTGCTTATCATACAATGGATTTTCTTTATTCTCTTACATACTACGTATTCCCTTTATTCATTATCATATTGTGAAGATTCTTTATTGCTTATCATGCTATGGATTGTCTTTATTCTTTTACATACTATCTATTCTCTTTATTTATGACCATATTGTGGATTAACTTTATTGCTTATCATACCATGGATTTTCTTTGTTCTCTTAGTGTCATGTGTCCTTACCTGTAACTCCAGAATGAACTCTTCCTAACACTATATATACTACGCCTCTCAAGAGAGAGAGAGAATCGAGTACTTAGTAGTTCACTCCAAACCAGACTGACAGTCACACTAACACCTTTCACATTTTGTATTCTTATTTCTTCTTAATATATATTTGTTATTTCTGCCCTTGTGGTCGTGTTGTTATTTTCGGATCTTAACCTGGCCCATAACACTTACATACTACGTATTCCCTTTAGTCAAGACCATGTTGTGGAGATTCTTTAATGTTTATCATACCATGGATGGTCTTTATTCTCTTACATACGACGTATTCCCTTTATTCAAGATCATGTTGTGGAGTTTCTTTATTGCTTATCATACCATGGATGGTCTTTATTCTCTTACATACTACGTATTGCCTTTATCAAGATCATGTTGTGGAGTTTCTTTATTGCTTATCATACCATGGATGGTCTTTATTCTCTTACATACTACGTATTCCATTTATTCAAGATCATGTTATGGAGTTTCTTTATTGCTTATCATACCATGGATGGTCTTTATACTCTTACATACTACGTATTAACTTTATTCAAGATCATGTTGTGGAGTTTCTTTATTGCTTATCATAGCATGGATGGTCTTTATTCTCTTACATACTACGTATTCCCTTTATTCAAGATCATGTTATGGAGTTTCTTTATTGCTTATCATACCATGGATGGTCTTTATTCTCTTACATATTACGTATTCCCTTTATTCAAGATCATGTTGTGGAGTTTCTTTATTGCTTATCATACCATGGATGGTCTTTATTCTCTTACATACTACGTATTCCCTTTATTCAAGATCATGTTGTGGAGTTTCTTTATTGTTTATCATACCATGGATGGTCATTATTCTCTTACATACTACGTATTCCCTTTATTCAAGATCATGTTATGGAGTTTCTTTATTGCTTATCATACCATGGATGGTCTTTATTCTCTTACATACTACGTATTCCCTTTATTCAAGATCATGTTGTGGAGTTTCTTTATTGCTTATCATACCATGGATGGTCTTTATTCTCTTACATACTACGTATTGCCTTTATTCAAGATCATGTTATGGAGTTTCTTTATTGCTTATCATAGCATGGATGGTCTTTATTCTCTTACATACTACGTATTCCCTTTATTCAAGATCATGTTGTGGAGTTTCTTTATTGCTTATCATACCATGGATGGTCTTTATTCTCTTACATACTACGTTTTGCCTTTATTCAAGATCATGTTGTGGAGTTTCTTTATTGCTTATCATACCATGGATGGTCTTTATTCTCTTACATACTACGTATTCCCTTTATTCAAGATCATGTTGTGGAGTTTCTTTATTGCTTATCATACCATGGATGGTCTTTATTCTCTTACATACTACGTATTCCCTTTATTCAAGATCATGTTGTGGAGTTTCTTTATTGCTTATCATACCATGGATGGTCTTTATTCTCTTACATACTACGTATTCCCTTTATTCAAGATCATGTTGTGGAGTTTCTTTATTGCTTATCATACCATGGATGGTCTTTATTCTCTTACATACTACGTATTCCCTTTATTCAAGATCATGTTATGGAGTTTCTTTATTGCTTATCATACCATGGATGGTCTTTATTCTCTTACATATTACGTATTCCCTTTATTCAAGATCATGTTGTGGAGTTTCTTTATTGCTTATCATACCATGGATGGTCTTTATTCTCTTACATACTACGTATTCCCTTTATTCAAGATCATGTTGTGGAGTTTCTTTATTGTTTATCATACCATGGATGGTCATTATTCTCTTACATACTACGTATTCCCTTTATTCAAGATCATGTTATGGAGTTTCTTTATTGCTTATCATACCATGGATGGTCTTTATTCTCTTACATACTACGTATTCCCTTTATTCAAGATCATGTTGTGGAGTTTCTTTATTGCTTATCATACCATGGATGGTCTTTATTCTCTTACATACTACGTATTGCCTTTATTCAAGATCATGTTATGGAGTTTCTTTATTGCTTATCATAGCATGGATGGTCTTTATTCTCTTACATACTACGTATTCCCTTTATTCAAGATCATGTTGTGGAGTTTCTTTATTGCTTATCATACCATGGATGGTCTTTATTCTCTTACATACTACGTTTTGCCTTTATTCAAGATCATGTTGTGGAGTTTCTTTATTGCTTATCATACCATGGATGGTCTTTATTCTCTTACATACTACGTATTCCCTTTATTCAAGATCATGTTGTGGAGTTTCTTTATTGCTTATCATACCATGGATGGTCTTTATTCTCTTACATACTACGTATTCCCTTTATTCAAGATCATGTTGTGGAGTTTCTTTATTGCTTATCATACCATGGATGGTCTTTATTCTCTTACATACTACGTATTCCCTTTATTCAAGATCATGTTGTGGAGTTTCTTTATTGCTTATCATACCATGGATGGTCTTTATTCTCTTACATACTACGTATTCCCTTTATTCAAGATCATGTTATGGAGTTTCTTTATTGCTTATCATACCATGGATGGTCTTTATTCTCTTACATACTACGTATTCCCTTTATTCAAGATCATGTTATGGAGTTTCATTATTGCTTATCATACCATGGATGGTCTTTATTCTCTTACATACTACGTATTCCCTTTATTCAAGATCATGTTGCGGAGTTTCTTTATTGCTTATCATACCATGGATGGTCTTTATTCTCTTACATACTACGTATTCCCTTTATTCAAGATCATGTTGTGGAGTTTCTTTATTGCTTATCATACCATGGATGGTCTTTATTCTCTTACATACTACGTATTCCCTTTATTCAAGATCATGTTATGGGGTTTCTTTATTGCTTATCATAGCATGGATGGTCTTTATTCTCTTACATACTACGTATTCCCTTTATTCAAGATCATGTTGTGGAGTTTCTTTATTGCTTATCATACCATGGATGGTCTTTATTCTCTTACATACTACGTATTCCCTTTATTCAAGATCATGTTGTGGAGTTTCTTTATTGCTTATCATACCATGGATGGTCTTTATTCTCTTACATATTACGTATTCCCTTTATTCAGGATCATGTTATGGAGTTTCTTTATTGCTTATCATGCCATGGATGGTCTTTATTCTCTTACATACTACGTATTCCCTTTATTCAAGATCATGTTGTGGAGTTTCTTTATTGCTTATCATACCATGGATGGTCTTTATTCTCTTACATACTACGTATTCCCTTTATTCAAGATCATGTTATGGAGTTTCTTTATTGTTTATCATAGCATGGATGGTCTTTATTCTCTTACATACTACGTATTCCCTTTATTCAAGATCATGTTGTGGAGTTTCTTTATTGCTTATCATACCATGGATGGTCTTTATTCTCTTACATACTACGTATTCCCTTTATTCAAGATCATGTTGTGGAGTTTCTTTATTGCTTATCATACCATGGATGGTCTTTATTCTCTTACATATTACGTATTCCCTTTATTCAAGATCATGTTATGGAGTTTCTTTATTGCTTATCATGCCATGGATGGTCTTTATTCTCTTACATACTACGTATTCCCTTTATTCAAGATCATGTTGTGGAGTTTCTTTATTGCTTATCATACCATGGATGGTCTTTATTCTCTTACATACTACGTATTCCCTTTATTCAAGATCATGTTGTGGAGTTTCTTTATTGCTTATCATAGCATGGATGGTCTTTATTCTCTTACATACTACGTATTCCCTTTATTCAAGATCATGTTGTGGAGTTTCTTTATTGCTTATCATAGCATGGATGGTCTTTATTCGCTTACATACTACGTATTCCCTTTATTCAAGATCATGTTGTGGAGTTTCTTTATTGCTTATCATACCATGGATGGTCTTTATTCTCTTACATACTACGTATTCCCTTTATTCAAGATCATGTTGTGGAGTTTCTTTATTGCTTATCATACCATGGATTGTCTTTATTCTCTTACATACTACGTATTCCCTTTATTCAAGATCATGTTATGGAGTTTCTTTATTGCTTATCATACCATGGATGGTCTTTATTCTCTTACATACTACGTATTCCCTTTATTCAAGATCATGTTGTGGAGTTTCTTTATTGCTTATCATACCATGGATGGTCTTTATTCTCTTACATATTACGTATTCCCTTTATTCAAGATCATGTTATGGAGTTTCTTTATTGCTTATCATACCATGGATGGTCTTTATTCTCTTACATACTACGTATTCCCTTTATTCAAGATCATGTTGTGGAGTTTCTTTATTGCTTATCATACCATGGATGGTCTTTATTCTCTTACATACTACGTATTCCCTTTATTCAAGATCATGTTGTGGAGTTTCTTTATTGCTTATCATACCATGGATTGTCTTTATTCTCTTACATACTACGTATTCCCTTTATTCAAGATCATGTTATGGAGTTTCTTTATTGCTTATCATACCATGGATGGTCTTTATTCTCTTACATACTACGTATTGCCTTTATTCATGATCATGTTGTGGAGTTTCTTTATTGCTTATCATACCATGGATGGTCTTTATTCTCTTACATACTACGTATTCCCTTTATTCAAGATCATGTTATGCAGTTTCTTTATTGCTTATCATAGCATGGATGGTCTTTATTCTCTTACATACTACGTATTCCCTTTATTCAAGATCATGTTGTGGAGTTTCTTTATTGCTTATCATACCATGGATGGTCTTTATTCTCTTACATATTACGTATTCCCTTTATTCAAGATCATGTTATGGAGTTTCTTTATTGCTTATCATACCATGGATGGTCTTTATTCTCTTACATACTACGTATTCCCTTTATTCAAGATCATGTTATGGAGTTTCTTTATTGCTTATCATAGCATGGATGGTCTTTATTCTCTTACATACTACGTATTGCCTTTATTCAAGATCATGTTGTGGAGTTTCTTTATTGCTTATCATACCATGGATGGTCTTTATTCTCTTACATATTACGTATTCCCTTTATTCAAGATCATGTTATGGAGTTTCTTTATTGCTTATCATACCATGGATGGTCTTTATTCTCTTACATATTACGTATTCCCTTTATTCAAGATCATGTTGCGGAGTTTCTTTATTGCTTATCATACCATGGATGGTCTTTATTCTCTTACATATTACGTATTCCCTTTATTCAAGATCATGTTATGGAGTTTCTTTATTGCTTATCATACCATGGATGGTCTTTATTCTCTTACATACTATGTATTCCCTTTATTCAAGATCATGTTATGGAGTTTCTTTATTGCTTATCATACCATGGATGGTCTTTATTCTCTTACATACTACGTATTCCCTTTATTCAAGATCATGTTATGGAGATTCTTTATTGCTTATCATAGCATGGATGGTCTTTATTCTCTTACATACTACGTATTCCCTTTATTCAAGATCATGTTATGGAGTTTCTTTATTGCTTATCATACCATGGATGGTCTTTATTCTCTTACATACTACGTATTCCCTTTATTCAAGATCATGTTGTGGGGTTTCTTTATTGCTTATCATAGCATGGATGGTCTTTATTCTCTTACATACTACGTATTCCCTTTATTCAAGATCATGTTGTGGAGTTTCTTTATTGCTTATCATACCATGGATGGTCTTTATTCTCTTACATACTACGTATTCCCTTTATTCAAGATCATGTTGTGGAGTTTCTTTATTGCTTATCATACCATGGATGGTCTTTATTCTCTTACATACTACGTATTCACTTTATTCAAGATCATGTTATGGAGTTTCTTTATTGCTTATAGTACCATGGATGGTCTTTATTCTCTTACATACTACGTATTCCCTTTATTCAAGATCATGTTATGGAGTTTCTTTATTGCTTATCATACCATGGATGGTCTTTATTCTCTTACATACTATGTATTCCCTTTATTCAAGATCATGTTATGGAGTTTCTTTATTGCTTATCATACCATGGATGGTCTTTATTCTCTTACATACTACGTATTCCCTTTATTCAAGATCATGTTATGGAGTTTCTTTATTGCTTATCATAGCATGGATGGTCTTTATTCTCTTACATACTACGTATTCCCTTTATTCAAGATCATGTTATGGAGTTTCTTTATTGCTTATCATACCATGGATGGTCTTTATTCTCTTACATACTACGTATTCCCTTTATTCAAGATCATGTTGTGGGTTTCTTTATTGCTTATCATAGCATGGATGGTCTTTATTCTCTTACATACTACGTATTCCCTTTATTCAAGATCATGTTGTGGAGTTTCTTTATTGCTTATCATACCATGGATGGTCTTTATTCTCTTACATACTACGTATTCCCTTTATTCAAGATCATGTTGTGGAGTTTCTTTATTGCTTATCATACCATGGATGGTCTTTATTCTCTTGTACTACGTATTCTTTATTCAAGATCATGTTATGGAGTTTCTTTGTGTATAGTACCATGGATGGTCTTTATTCTCTTACATACTACGTATTCCCTTTATTCAAGATCATGTTATGGAGTTTCTTTATTGCTTATCATACCATGGATGGTCTTTATTCTCTTACATACTACGTATTGCCTTTATTCAAGATCATGCTATGGGTTTCTTTGTGCTTATCATACCATGGATGGTCTTTACTCTCTTACATACTACGTATTCCCTTTATTCAAGATCATGTTATGGGTTTCTTTATGCTTATGTACCATGGATGGTCTTTATTCTCTTACATACTACGTATTCCCTTTATTCAGATCATGTTATGGAGTTTCTTTATTGCTTATCATACCATGGATGGTCTTTATTCTCTTACATACTACGTATTCCCTTTATTCAAGATCATGTTGTGGAGTTTCTTTATTGCTTATCATACCATGGATGGTCTTTATTCTCTTACATACTACGTATTCCCTTTATTCAAGATCATGTTAAGGTTTTCTTTATTGCTTATCATAGCATGGATGGTCTTTATTCTCTTACATACTACGTATTCCCTTTATTCAAGATCATGTTATGGAGTTTCTTTATTGCTTATCATACCATGGATGGTCTTTATTCTCTTACATACTACGTATTGCCTTTATTCAAGATCATGTTATAGAGTTTCTTTATTGCTTATCATACCATGGATGGTCTTTATTCTCTTACATACTACATATTCCCTTTATTCAAGATCATGTTATGGAGTTTCTTTATTGCTTATCATACCATGGATGGTCTTTATTCTCTTACATACTACGTATTCCCTTTATTCAAGATCATGTTATGGAGTTTCTTTATTGCTTATCATACCATGGATGGTCTTTATTCTCTTACATACTACGTATTCCCTTTATTCAAGATCATGTTATGGAGATTCTTTATTGCTTATCCATACCATGGATGGTCTTTATTCTCTTACATACTACGTATTCCCTTTATTCAAGATCATGTTATGGAGTTTCTTTATTGCTTATCATACCATGGATGGTCTTTATTCTCTTACATACTACGTATTCCCTTTATTCAAGATCATGTTGTGGAGTTTCTTTATTGCTTATCATACCATGGATGGTCTTTATTCTCTTACATACTACGTATTCCCTTTATGCAAGATCATGTTGTGGAGTTTCTTTTATTGCTTATCATACCATGGATGGTCTTTATTCTCTTACATACTACGTATTCCCTTTATTCAAGATCATGTTGTGGAGTTTCTTTATTGCTTATCATAGCATGGATGGTCTTTATTCTCTTACATACTACGTATTCCCTTTATTCAGATCATGTTATGGAGTTTCTTTATTTCTTATCATACCATGGATGGTCTTTATTCTCTTACATACTACGTATTGCCTTTATTCATGATCATGTTGTGGAGTTTCTTTATTGCTTATCATACCTGTGGATGGTCTTTATTCTCTTTCCTTACTACGTATTCCCTTTATTCAAGATCATGTTATGGAGTTTCTTTATTGCTTATCATACCATGGATGGTCTTTATTCTCTTACATACTACGTATTGCCTTTATTCAAGATCATGTTATGGAGTTTCTTTAGCGCTTATCATAGCATGGATGGTCTTTATTCTCTTACATATTACGTATTCCCTTTATTCAAGATCATGTTATGGAGTTTCTTTATTGCTTATCATACCATGGATGGTCTTTATTCTCTTACATACTACGTATTGCCTTTCTTCAAGATCATGTTGTGGAGTTTCTTTATTGCTTATCATACCATGGATGGTCTTTATTCTCTTACATACTACGCTATTCACTTTATTCAAGATCATGTTATGGAGTTTCTTTATTGCTTATAGTACCATGGATGGTCTTTATTCTCTTACATACTACGTATTCCCTTTATTCAAGATCATGTTATGGAGTTTCTTTATTGCTTATCATACCATGGATGGTCTTTATTCTCTTACATACTACGTATTGCCTTTATTCAAGATCATGCTATGGAGTTTCTTTGTACTTATCATACCATGGATGGTCTTTACTCTCTTACATACTTACGTATTCCCTTTATTCAAGATCATGTTATGGAGTTTCTTTATTGCTTATCATACCATGGATGGTCTTTATTCTCTTACATACTACGTATTCCCTTTATTCAAGATCATGTTATGGAGTTTCTTTATTGCTTATCATACCATGGATGGTCTTTATTCTCTTACATACTACGTATTCCTTTATTCAAGATCATGTTGTGGAGTTTCTTTATTGCTTATCATACCATGGATGGTCTTTATTCTCTTACATACTACGTATTCCCTTTATTCAAGATCATGTTATGGAGTTTCTTTATTGCTTATCATAGCATGGATGGTCTTTATTCTCTTACATACTACGTATTCCTTTATTCAAGATCATGTTATGGGTTCTTTATTGCTTATCATACCATGGATGGTCTTTATTCTCTTACATACTACGTATTCCCTTTATTCCAAGATCATGTTATGGAGTTTCTTTGTGCTTATCATACCATGGATGGTCTTTATTCTCTTACATACTACGTATTCCTTTATTCAAGATCATGTTATGGGTTTCTTTATTGCTTATCATACCATGGATGTCTTTATTCTCTTACATACTACGTATTCCCTTTATTCAAGATCATGTTATGGAGTTTCTTTATTGCTTATCATACCATGGATGGTCTTTATTCTCTTACATACTACGTATTCCCTTTATTCAAGATCATGTTATGGAGATTCTTTATTGCTTATCATACCATGGATGGTCTTTATTCTCTTACATACTACGTATTCCCTTTATTCAAGATCATGTTATGGAGTTTCTTTATTGCTTATCATACCATGGATGGTCTTTATTCTCTTACATACTACGTATTCCCTTTATTCAAGATCATGTTGTGGAGTTTCTTTATTGCTTATCATACCATGGATGGTCTTTATTCTCTTACATACTACGTATTCCCTTTGGCAAGATCATGTTGTGGAGTTTCTTTATTGCTTATCATACCATGGATGGTCTTTATTCTCTACATACTACGTATTCCCTTTATTCAAGATCATGTTGTGGAGTTTCTTTGTGCTTATCATAGCATGGATGGTCTTTATTCTCTTACATACTACGTATTCCCTTTTATTCAAAGATCATGTTATGGAGTTTCTTTATTTCTTATCATACCATGGATGGTCTTTATTCTCTTACATACTACGTATTGCCTTTATTCATGATCATGTTGTGGAGTTTCTTTATTGCTTATCATACCATGGATGGTCTTTATTCTCTTTCATACTACGTATTCCCTTTATTCAAGATCATGTTATGGAGTTTCTTTATTATCCCATACCATGGGATGGTCTTTATTCTCTTACATACTACGTATTGCCTTTATTCAAGATCATGTTATGGAGTTTCTTTGTGTATCTGCAGCATGGATGGTCTTTATTCTCTTACATGTGCATATTCCTTTATTCCAAGATCATGTTATGGAGTTTCTTTATTGTATCATACCATGGATGGTCTTTATTCTCTTACATACTACGTATTGCCTTTCTTCAAGATCATGTTGTGGAGTTTCTTTATTGCTTATCATACCATGGATGGTCTTTATTCTCTTACATACTACGTATTCCCTTTATTCAAGATCATGTTATGGAGTTTCTTTATTATTGCTTATCATACCATGGATGGTCTTTATTCTCTTACATACTACGTATTCCCTTTATTCAAGATCATGTTGTGGAGTTTCTTTATTGCTTATCATACCATGGATGGTCTTTATTCTCTTACATACTACGTATTCCCTTTATTCAAGATCATGTTGTGGAGTTTCTTTATTGCTTATCATACCATGGATGGTCTTTATTCTCTTACATACTACACGTATTCCCTTTATTCAAGATCATGTTATGGAGTTTCTTTATTGCTTATCATACCATGGATGGTCTTTATTCTCTTACATACTACGTATTGCCTTTATTCAAGATCATGTTATGGAGTTTCACTGGCTGACATCATACCATGGATGGTCTTTATTCTCTTACATATTACGTATTCCCTTTATTCAAGATCATGTTATGGAGTTTCTTTATTGCTTATCATACCATGGATGGTCTTTATTCTCTTACATACTACGTATTCCTTTATTCAAGATCATGTTATGGAGTTTCTTTATTGCTTATCATACCATGGATGGTCTTTATTCTCCACATACTACGTATTCCCTTTATTCAAGATCATGTTATGGAGTTTCTTTGTACTTATCATACCATGGATGGTCTTTATTCTCTTACATACTACGTATTCCCTTTATTCAAGATCATGTTATGGAGTTTCTTTATTGCTTATCCATACCATGGATGGTCTTTACTCTCTTACATACTACGTATTGCCTTTATTCAAGATGATGTTATGGAGTTTCTTTATTGCTTATCATACCATGGATGGTCTTTATTCTCTTACATACTACGTATTCCCTTTATTCAAGATCATGTTATGGAGTTTCTTTATTGCTTATCATACCATGGATGGTCTTTATTCTCTTACATACTACGTATTGCCTTTATTCATGATCATGTTGTGGAGTTTCTTTATTGCTTATCATACCATGGATGGTCTTTATTCTCTTACATACTACGTATTCCCTTTATTCAAGATCATGTTATCGAGTTTCTTTATTGCTTATCATACCATGGATGGTCTTTATTCTCTTACATACTACGTATTGCCTTTATTCAAGATCATGTTATGGAGTTTCTTTATTGCTTATCATACCATGGATGGTCTTTATTCTCTTACATACTACGTATTGCCTTTATTCAAGATCATGTTGTGGAGTTTCTTTATTGCTTATCATACCATGGATGGTCTTTCTTCTCTTACATACTACGTATTCCCTTTATTCAAGATCATGTTATGGAGTTTCTTTATTGCTTATCATACCATGGATGGTCTTTATTCTCTTACATACTACGTATTCCCTTTATTCAAGATCATGTTATGGAGTTTCTTTATTGCTTATCATAGCATGGATGGTCTTTATTCTCTTACATACTACGTATTCCCTTTATTCAAGATCATGTTATGGAGTTTCTTTATTGCTTATCATCATACCATGGATGGTCTTTATTCTCTTACATACTACGTATTCCCTTTATTCAAGATCATGTTGTGGAGTTTCTTTATTGCTTATCATACCATGGATGGTCTTTATTCTCTTACATACTACGTATTCCCTTTATTCAAGATCATGTTATGGAGTTTCTTTATTGCTTATCATACCATGGATGGTCTTTATTCTCTTACATACTACGTATTCCCTTTATTCAAGATCATGTTATGGAGTTTCTTTTATTGCTTATCATACCATGGATGGTCTTTATTCTCTTACATACTACGTATTCCCTTTATTCAAGATCATGTTATGAGTTTCTTTATTGCTTATCATACCATGGATGGTCTTTATTCTCTTACATACTACGTATT
Organism: Ascarosepion bandense; assembly: GCA_037127315.1. Classification (NCBI taxonomy): domain Eukaryota; kingdom Metazoa; phylum Mollusca; class Cephalopoda; order Sepiida; family Sepiidae; genus Ascarosepion; species Ascarosepion bandense. The sequence continues at coordinate 1,458,450 of JBBBDQ010000418.1, forward strand.
GCCTTTATTCAAGATCATGTTGTGGAGTTTCTTTATTGCTTATCATAGCATGGATGGTCTTTATTCTTACATACTACGTATTCCCTTTATTCAAGATCATGTTATGGAGTTTCTTTATTGCTTATCATACCATGGATGGTCTTTATTCTCTTACATACTACGTATTCCTTTTATTCAAGATCATGTTATGGAGTTTTCTTATTGCTTATCATACCATGGATGGTCTTTATTCTCTTACATACTACGTATTCCCTTTATTCAAGATCATGTTATGGAGTTTCTTTATTGCTTATCATACCATGGATGGTCTTTATTCTCTTACATACTACGTATTGCCTTTATTCAAGATCATGTTGTGGAGTTTCTTTTATTGTTTATCATACCATGGATGGTCTTTCTTCTTTTACATACTACGTATTCCTTTATTCAAGATCATGTTGTGGAGTTTCTTTATTGCTTATCATACCATGGATGGTCTTTATTTTTTACATACTACGTATTGCCTTTATTCAAGATCATGTTGTGGAGTTTCTTTATTGCTTATCATACCATGGATGGTCTTTATTCTCTTACATACTACGTATTGCCTTCATTCAAGATCATGTTGTGGAGTTTCTTTATTGCTTATCATACCATGGATGGTCTTTATTCTCTTACATACTACGTATTGCCTTTATTCAAGATCATGTTGTGGAGTTTCTTTAGTTGCTTATCATAGCATGGATGGTCTTTATTCTCTTACATACTACGTATTCCCTTTATTCAAGATCATGTTATGGACTTTCTTTATTGCTTATCATACCATGGATGGTCTTTATTCTCTTACATACTACGTATTCCCTTTATTCAAGATCATGTTATGGGAGTTTTTTATTGCTTATCATACCATGGGATGGTCTTTATTCTCTTACATACTATGTATTCCCTTTTATTCAAGATCATGTTATGGAGTTTCTTTATTGCTTATCATACCATGGATGGTCTTTATTCTCTTACATACTACGTATTCCCTTTATTCAAGATCATGTTATGGAGTTTCTTTATTGCTTATCATACCATGATGGATCTTATCCTCTTTGTACATACGTATCACTTTATTTCACATCATCATGGAGTTTCATCGTTTCATCATACCAATGTAACCATCTTTATTTCCACATACTGCTGGTACCGTTTCATCATTATCATGAGTTCTTCATTGTTTCATCATACTACGACAATTCTCCTCATATACTACAGCATCGTTTCATTCAGATCATATCATAGAGTTCTTCACTGAAAGGATCATACCATGGATGGTCTTTATTCTCTTACATACTACGTATTGCCTTCATTCAAGATCATGTTGTGGAGTTTCTTTATTGCTTATCATACCAAGGATGGTCTTTATTCTCTTACATACTAGGTATTCCCTTTATTCAAGATCATGTTAAGTGGAGTTTCTTTATTGCTTATCATACCATGGATGGTCTTTATTCTTTACATACTACGTATTGCCTTTATTCAAGATCATGTTGTGGGAGTTTCTTTATTGCTTATCATACCATGGATGGTCTTTATTCTCTTACATACTACGTATTGCCTTTATTCAAGATCATGTTGTGGAGTTTCTTTATTGCTTATCATACCATGGATGTCTTTTCTTCTTTACATACTACGTATTGCCTTTATTCAAGATCAGTGTTGTGGAGTTTCTATTGCTTATCATACTGATGGTCTTTATTCTCTTACATACTACGTATTGCCTTTCATTCAAGATCATGTTGTGGAGTTTCTTTATTGTTTATCATACCATGGATGGTCTTTATTCTCTTACATACTACGTATTGCCTTTATTCAAGATCATGTTGTGGAGGTTCTTTATTGCTTATCATAGCATGGATGGTCTTTATTCTCTTACATACTACGTATTCCCTTTATTCAAGATCATGTTATGGACTTTCTTTATTGCTTATCATACCATGGATGGTCTTTATTCTCTTACATACTACGTATTCCCTTTATTCAAGATCAGCTATGGGAGTTTCCTTATTGTTTATCATGGATGGTCTTTATTCTCTTTTACATCCTACGTATTCCCTTTATTCAAGATCTGCATATGAGTTTTCTTATTGTTTATCATACCATGGATGGTCTTTATTCTCTTACATACTACGTATTCCCTTTATTCAAGATCATGTTATGGAGTTTCTTTATTGCTTATCATACCATGGATGGTCTTTATTCTCTTACATACTACGTATTGCCTTTATTCAAGATCATGTTGTGGAGTTTTTTTATTGCTTATCATAGCATGGATGGTCTTTATTCTCTTACATACTACGTATTCCTTTATTCAAGATCATGTTATGGAGTTTCTTTATTGCTTATCATACCATGGATGGTCTTTATTCTTTACATCTACGTATTCCCTTTATTCAAGATCATGTTATGGAGTTTCTTTATTGCTTATCATAACATGGATGGTCTTTATTCTCTTACATACTACGTATTCCTTTATTCAAGATCATGTTATGGAGTTTCTTTATTGCTTATCATACCATGGATGGTCTTTATTCTCTTACATACTACGTATTGCCTTTATTCAAGATCATGTTGTGGAGTTTCTTTATTGCTTATCATACCATGGATGGTCTTTCTTTTTACATACTACGTATTCCCTTTATTCAAGATCATGTTGTGGAGTTTCTTTATTGTTTATCATACCATGGATGGTCTTTATTCTTTACATACTACGTATTGCCTTTATTCAAGATCATGTTGTGGAGTTTCTTTATTGCTTATCATACCATGGATGGTTTTATTCTTTACATACTACGTATTGCCTTCATTCAAGATCATGTTGTGGAGTTTCTTTATTAAGTCATACCATGGATGGTCTTTATTCTCTTACATACTACGTATTGCCTTTATTCAAGATCATGTTGTAGTTTCTTTATTGCTTATCATAGCATGATGGTCTTTATTCTCTTACATACTACGTATTCCCTTTATTCAAGATCATGTTATGGACTTTCTTTATTGCTTATCATACCATGGATGGTCTTTATTCTCTTACATACTACGTATTCCCTTTATTCAAGATCATGTTAAGTGGAGTTTTCTTTATTGCTTATCATACCATGGATGGTCTTTATTCTCTTACATACTACGTATTCCTTTATTCAAGATCATGTTATGGAGTTTCTTTATTGCTTATCATACCATGGATGGTCTTTATTCTTTTACATACTACGTATTCCCTTTATTCAAGATCATGTTATGGAGTTTCTTTATTGCTTATCATACCATGGATGGTCTTTATTCTCTTACATACTACGTATTGCCTTTATTCAAGATCATGTTGTGGAGTTTTCTTTATTGCTTATCATACCATGGATGGTCTTTATTCTCTTACATACTACGTATTGCCTTTATTCAAGATCATGTTGGTGGAGTTTCTTTATTGCTTATCATACCATGGATGGTCTTTCTTCTTTTACATACTACGTATTGCCTTTATTCAAGATCATGTTGTGGAGTTTCTTTATTGCTTATCATACCATGGATGGTCTTTATTCTCTTACATACTACGTATTGCCTTCATTCAAGATCATGTTGTGGAGTTTCTTTATTGCTTATCATACCATGGATGGTCTTTATTCTTCTTACATACTACGTATTCCCTTTATTCAAGATCATGTTATGGAGTTTCTTTATTGCTTATCATACCATGGATGGTCTTTACTCTCTTACATACTACGTATTCCCTTTATTCAAGATCATGTTATGGAGTTTCTTTATTGCTTATCATACCATGGATGGTCTTTATTCTCTTACATACTACGTATTGCCTTTATTCAAGATCATGTTGTGGAGTTTCTTTATTGCTTATCATACCATGGATGGTCTTTATTCTCTTACATACTACGTATTGCCTTTATTCAAGATCATGTTGTGGAGTTTCTTTATTGCTTATCATACCATGGATGGTCTTTCTTCTTTTACATACTACGTATTGCCTTTATTCAAGATCATGTTGTGGAGTTTCTTTATTGCTTATCATACCATGGATGGTCTTTATTCTCTTACATACTACGTATTGCCTTTATTCAAGATCATTTTGTGGAGTTTCTTTATTGCTTATCATACCATGGATGGTCTTTATTCTCTTACATATTACGTATTCCCTTTATTCAAGATCATGTTGTGGAGTTTCTTTATTGCTTATCATACCATGGATGGTCTTTATTCTCTTACATACTACGTATTGCCTTTATTCAAGATCATTTTATGGAGTTTCTTTATTGCTTATCATACCATGGATGGTCTTTATTCTCTTACATACTACGTATTCCCTTTATTCAAGATCATGTTGTGGAGTTTCTTTATTGCTTATCATACCATGGATGGTCTTTATTCTCTTACATACTACGTATTGCCTTTATTCATGATCATGTTGTGGAGTTTCTTTATTGCTTATCATACCATGGATGGTCTTTATTCTCTTACATACTACGTATTCCCTTTATTCAAGATCATGTTATGGAGTTTCTTTATTGCTTATCATACCATGGATGGTCTTTATTCTCTTACATACTACGTATTGCCTTTATTCAAGATCATGTTATGGAGTCTCTTTATTGCTTATCATACCATGGATGGTCTTTATTCTCTTACATATTACGTATTCCCTTTATTCAAGATCATGTTATGGAGTTTCTTTATTGCTTATCATACCATGGATGGTCTTTATTCTCTTACATACTCCGTATTGCCTTTATTCAAGATCATGTTGTGGAGTTTCTTTATTGCTTATCATACCATGGATGGTTTTATTCTCTTACATACTACGTATTCCCTTTATTCAAGATCATGTTATGGAGTTTCTTTATTGCTTATCATAGCATGGATGGTCTATATTCTCTTACATACTACGTATTCCCTTTATTCAAGATCATGTTGTGGAGTTTCTTTATTGCTTATCATACCATGGATGGTCTTTATTCTCTTACATATTACGTATTCCCTTTATTCAAGATTATGTTATGGAGTTTCTTTATTGCTTATCATAGCATGGATGGTCTTTATTCTCTTACATACTACGTATTGCCTTTATTCAAGACCATGTTGTGGAGTTTCTTTATTGCTTATCATACCATGGATGGTCTTTATTCTCTTACATACTACGTATTCCCTTTATTCAAGATCATGTTATGGAGTTTCTTTATTGCTTATCATACCATGGATGGTCTTTATTCTCTTACATACTACGTATTCCCTTTATTCAAGATCATGTTATGGAGTTTCTTTATTGCTTATCATACCATGGATGGTCTTTATTCTCTTACATACTACGTATTCCCTTTATTCAAGATCATGTTATGGAGTTTCTTTATTGCTTATCATACCATGGATGGTCTTTATTCTCTTACATACTACGTATTGCCTTTATTCAAGACCATGTTATGGAGTTTCTTTATTGCTTATCACACCATGGATGGTCTTTATTCTCTTACATACTACGTATTGCCTTTATTCAAGATCATGTTGTGGAGTTTCTTTATTGCTTTCATACCATGGATGGTCTTTATTCTCTTACATACTACGTATTCCCTTTATTCAAGATCATGTTATGGAGTTTCTTTATTGCTTATCATACCATGGATGGTCTTTATTCTCTTACATACTACGTATTGCCTTTATTGAAGATCATGTTATGGAGTTTCTTTATTGCTTATCATAGCATGGATGGTCTTTATTCTCTTACATATTACGTATTCCCTTTATTCAAGATCATGTTATGGAATTTCTTTATTGCTTATCATACCATGGATGGTCTTTATTCTTTACATACTACGTATTGCCTTTATTCAAGATCATGTTGTGGAGTTTCTTTATTGCTTATCATACCATGGATGGTTTTATTCACTTGCTACTACGTATTCCCTTTATTCAAGATCATGTTATGGAGTTTTTATTGCTTATCATAGCATGGATGGTCTTTATTCTCTTACATACTACGTATTCCCCTTATTCAAGATCATGTTGTGGGAGTTTTATTGCTTATCATACCATGGATGGTCTTTATTCTCTTACATATTACGTATTCCCTTTATTCAAGATTATGTTATGGAGTTTCTTTATTGCTTATCATAGCATGGATGGTCTTTATTTTCTCTAGCATACTACGTATTGCCTTTATTCTAAGACCATGTTGTGGAGTTTTCTTTATTGCTTTCTATCATACCATGGATGTCTTTATTCTCTCACATACTACGTATTCCCTTTTATTCAAGATCATGTTATGGAGTTTCTTTATTGCTTATCATAGCATGGATGGTCTTTATTCTCTTACATACTACGTATTCCCTTTTATTCAAGATCATGTTATGGAGTTTCTTTATTGCTTATCATACCATGATGGTCTTTATTCTCTTACATACTACGTATTCCCTTTATTCAAGATCATGTTATGGAGTTTCTTTATTGCTTATCATATCGGATGGTCTTTATTCTCTTACATACTACGTATTGCCTTTATTCAAGACCATGTTATGAGTTTCTTTATTGCTTATCACACCATGGATGGTCTTTATTCTCTTACATACTACGTATTGCCTTTATTCAAGATCATGTTGTGGAGTTTCTTTATTGTTTATCATACCATGGATGGTCTTTATTCTCTTACATACTACGTATTGCCTTTATTCAAGATCATGTTATGGAGTTTCTTTATTGCTTATCATACCATGGATGGTCTTTATTCTCTTACATACTTACGTATTCCCTTTATTCAAGATCATGTTATGGAGTTTCTTTATTGCTTATCATAACATGGATGTTCTTTATTCTCTTACATACTACGTATTGCCTTTATTCAAGATCATGTTGTGGAGTTTTATTGCTTTTATCATACCATGGATGGTCTTTCTTCTCTACATACTACGTATTCCCTTTATTCAAGATCATGTTATGGAGTTTCTTATTGCTTATCATACCATGGATGGTCTTTATTCTCTTATATACTACGTATTCCCTTTATTCAAGATCATGTTATGGTGTTTCTTTATTGCTTATCATAGCATGGATGGTTTTGTCTTACATACTACGTAATTTCCTTTATTCAAGATCATGTTATGGAGTTTCTTTATTGTTTAATATACCATGGATGGTTCTATTCTTTTACATACTACGTATTGCCTTTATTCAAGATCATGTTGTGGAGTTTTTATTGCTTATCATACCATGGATGGTCTTTATTCTCTTCTTACATACCACGTATTGCCTTTATTCAAGATCATGTTGTGGAGTTTCTTTATTGTTTATCATAGCACATGGTCTTTATTCTCTTACATACTACGTATTGCCTTTATTCAAGATCATGTTATGGAGTTTTCTTTATTGCTTATCATAGCATGGATGGTTCTATTCTATTACATACTACGTATTCCCTTTTATTCTAAGATCATGTTATGGAGTTTCTTTATTGCTTGTCATACCATGGATGGTCTTTATTCTCTTACATACTACGTATTCCCTTTATTCAAGATCATGTTGTGGAGTTTCTTTATTGCTTATCATACCATGGATGGTCTTTATTCTCTTACATACTACGTATTCCCTTTATTCAAGATCATGTTATGGAGTTTCTTTATTGCTTATCATACCATGGATGGTCTTTATTCTCTTACATACTACGTATTGCCTTTATTCAAGATCATGTTATGGAGTTTCTTTATTGCTTATCATACCATGGATGGTCTTTATTCTCTTACATACTACGTATTCCCTTTATTCAAGATCATGTTATGGAGTTTCTTTATTGCTTATCATAGCATGGATGGTCTTTATTCTCTTACATACTACGTATTCCCTTTATTCAAGATCATGTTATGGAGTTTCTTTATTGCTTATCATACCATGGATGGTCTTTATTCTCTTACATACTACGTATTCCCTTTATTCAAGATCATGTTGTGGAGTTTCTTTATTGCTTATCATACCATGGATGGTCTTTATTCTCTTACATACTACGTATTCCCTTTATGCAAGATCATGTTGTGGAGTTTCTTTCTTGCTTATCATACCATGGATGGTCTTTATTCTCTTACATACTACGTATTCCCTTTATTCAAGATCATGTTGTGGAGTTTCTTTATTGCTTATCATACCATGGATGGTCTTTATTCTCTTACATACTACGTATTCCCTTTATTCAAGATCATGTTATGGAGTTTCTTTATTTCTTATCATACCATGGATGGTCTTTATTCTCTTACATACTACGTATTGCCTTTATTCATGATCATGTTGTGGAGTTTCTTTATTGCTTATCATACCATGGATGGTCTTTATTCTCTTTCATACTACGTATTCCCTTTATTCAAGATCATGTTATGGAGTTTCTTTATTGCTTATCATACCATGGATGGTCTTTATTCTCTTACATACTACGTATTGCCTTTATTCAAGATCATGTTATGGAGTTTCTTTATTGCTTATCATAGCATGGATGGTCTTTATTCTCTTACATATTACGTATTCCCTTTATTCAAGATCATGTTATGGAGTTTCTTTATTGCTTATCATACCATGGATGGTCTTTATTCTCTTACATACTACGTATTGCCTTTATTCAAGATCATGTTGTGGAGTTTCTTTATTGCTTATCATACCATGGATGGTCTTTATTCTCTTACATACTACGTATTCCCTTTATTCAAGATCATGTTATGGAGTTTCTTTATTGCTTATCATACCATGGATGGTCTTTATTCTCTTACATACTACGTATTCCCTTTATTCAAGATCATGTTATGGAGTTTCTTTATTGCTTATCATACCATGGATGGTCTTTATTCTCTTACATACTACGTATTGCCTTTATTCAAGATCATGTTATGGAGTTTCTTTATTGCTCATCATACCATGGATGGTCTTTATTCTCTTACATATTACGTATTCCCTTTATTCAAGATCATGTTATGGAGTTTCTTTATTGCTTATCATACCATGGATGGTCTTTATTCTCTTACATACTACGTATTCCCTTTATTCAAGATCATGTTATGGAGTTTCTTTATTGCTTATCATACCATGGATGGTCTTTATTCTCTTACATACTACGTATTCCCTTTATTCAAGATCATGTTATGGAGTTTCTTTATTGCTTATCATACCATGGATGGTCTTTATTCTCTTACATACTACGTATTCCCTTTATTCAAGATCATGTTATGGAGTTTCTTTATTGCTTATCATACCATGGATGGTCTTTACTCTCTTACATACTACGTATTGCCTTTATTCAAGATCATGTTATGGAGTTTCTTTATTGCTTATCATACCATGGATGGTCTTTATTCTCATACATACTACGTATTCCCTTTATTCAAGATCATGTTATGGAGTTTCTTTATTGCTTATCATACCATGGATGGTCTTTATTCTCTTACATACTACGTATTGCCTTTATTCATGATCATGTTGTGGAGTTTCTTTATTGCTTATCATACCATGGATGGTCTTTATTCTCTTACATACTACGTATTCCCTTTATTCAAGATCATGTTATGGAGTTTCTTTATTGCTTATCATACCATGGATGGTCTTTATTCTCTTACATACTACGTATTGCCTTTATTCAAGATCATGTTATGGAGTTTCTTTATTGCTTATCATACCATGGATGGTCTTTATTCTCTTACATACTACGTATTGCCTTTATTCAAGATCATGTTGTGGAGTTTCTTTATTGCTTATCATACCATGGATGGTCTTTATTCTCTTACATACTACGTATTCCCTTTATTCAAGATCATGTTATGGAGTTTCTTTATTGCTTATCATAGCATGGATGGTCTTTATTCTCTTACATATTACGTATTCCCTTTATTCAAGATCATGTTGTGGAGTTTCTTTATTGCTTATCATACCATGGATGGTCTTTATTCTCTTACATACTACGTATTCCCTTTATTCAAGATCATGTTATGGAGTTTCTTTATTGCTTATCATAGCATGGATGGTCTTTATTCTCTTACATACTACGTATTGCCTTTATTCAAGACCATGTTGTGGAGTTTCTTTATTGCTTATCATACCATGGATGGTCTTTATTCTCTTACATACTACGTATTGCCTTTATTCAAGATCATGTTGTGGAGTTTCTTTATTGCTTATCATACCATGGATGGTCTTTATTCTCTTACATACTACGTATTGCCTTTATTCAAGATCATGTTATGGAGTTTCTTTATTGCTTATCATACCATGGATGGTCTTTATTCTCTTACATACTACGTATTCCCTTTATTCAAGATCATGTTATGGAGTTTCTTTATTGCTTATCATACCATGGATGGTCTTTATTCTTTTACATACTACGTATTGCCTTTATTCAAGATCATGTTGTGGAGTTTCTTTATTGCTTATCATACCATGGATGGTCTTTATTCTCTTACATACTACGTATTCCCTTTATTCAAGATCATGTTATGGAGTTTCTTTATTGCTTCTCATACCATGGATGGTCTTTATTCTCTTACATACTACGTATTCCCTTTATTCAAGATCATGTTATGGAGTTTCTTTATTGCTTATCATAGCATGGATGGTCTTTATTCTCTTACATACTACGTATTCCCTTTATTCAAGATCATGTTATGGAGTTTCTTTATTGCTTATCATACCATGGATGGTCTTTATTCTCTTACATACTACGTATTCCCTTTATTCAAGATCATGTTGTGGAGTTTCTTTATTGCTTATCATACCATGGATGGTCTTTATTCTCTTACATACTACGTATTCCCTTTATTCAAGATCATGTTATGGAGTTTCTTTATTGCTTATCATACCATGGATGGTCTTTATTCTCTTACATACTACGTATTCCCTTTATTCAAGATCATGTTATGGAGATTCTTTATTGCTTATCATACCATGGATGGTCTTTATTCTCTTACATACTAGGTATTCCCTTTATTCAAGATCATGTTATGGAGTTTCTTTATTGCTTATCATACCATGGATGGTCTTTATTCTCTTACATACTACGTATTGCCTTTATTCAAGATCATGTTGTGGAGTTTCTTTATTGCTTATCATAGCATGGATGGTCTTTATTCTCTTACATACTACGTATTCCCTTTATTCAAGATCATGTTATGGAGTTTCTTTATTGCTTATCATACCATGGATGGTCTTTATTCTCTTACATACTACGTATTCCCTTTATTCAAGATCATGTTATGGAGTTTCTTTATTGCTTATCATACCATGGATGGTCTTTATTCTCTTACATACTACGTATTCCCTTTATTCAAGATCATGTTATGGAGTTTCTTTATTGCTTATCATACCATGGATGGTCTTTATTCTCTTACATACTACGTATTGCCTTTATTCAAGATCATGTTGTGGAGTTTCTTTATTGCTTATCATACCATGGATGGTCTTTCTTCTTTTACATACTACGTATTCCCTTTATTCAAGATCATGTTGTGGAGTTTCTTTATTGCTTATCATACCATGGATGGTCTTTATTCTCTTACATACTACGTATTGCCTTTATTCAAGATCATGTTGTGGAGTTTCTTTATTGCTTATCATACCATGGATGGTCTTTATTCTCTTACATACTACGTATTGCCTTCATTCAAGATCATGTTGTGGGAGTTTTTTATTGCTTATCATACCATGGATGGTCTTTATTCTCTTACATACTACGTATTGCCTTTTTTATTCAAGATCATGTTGTGGGAGTTTTCTTTATTGCTTATCATAGCATGGATGGTCTTTATTCTCTTACATACTACGTATTGCCTTTATTCAAGATCATGTTATGGAGTTTCTTTATTGCTTATCATACCATGGATGGTCTTTATTCTCTTACATACTACGTATTCCCTTTATTCAAGATCATGTTATGGAAGTTCTCTTTTATTGCTTATCATACCATGGATGGTCTTTATTCTACATACTACGTATTCCCTTTATTCAAGATCATGCTTTATATTTTATTGCTTATCATACCATGGATGTTCTTTATTCTCTTACATATTACGTATTGCCTTTATTCAAGATCATGTTGTGGAGTTTCTTATTGCTTATCATACCATGGATGGTCTTTTCTTTCTACATACTACGTATTCCCTTTATTCAAGATCATGTTAGGAGTTTCTTTATTGCTTATCATACCATGGATGGTCTTTATTCTCTTACATACTACGTATTGCCTTTATTCAAGATCATGTTGTGGAGTTTTTATTGCTTATCATACCATGGATGGTCTTTATTCTCTTACATACTACGTATTGCCTTTATTCAAGATCATTTTGTGGAGTTTCTTTATTGCTTATCATACCATGGATGGTCTTTATTCTCTTACATATTACGTATTCCCTTTATTCAAGATCATGTTGTGGAGTTTCTTTATTGCTTATCATACCATGGATGGTCTTTATTCTCTTACATACTACGTATTGCCTTTATTCAAGATCATTTTACATGTTTTCTTTATTGCTTATCATACCATGGATGGTCTTTATTCTCTTACATACTACGTATTCCCTTTATTCAAGATCATGTTGTGGAGTTTCTTTATTGCTTATCATACCATGGATGGTCTTTATTCTTTACTACGTATTGCCTTTATTCATGATCATGTTGTGGAGTTTCTTTATTGCTTATCATACCATGGATGGTCTTTATTCTCTTACATACTACGTATTCCCTTTATTCAAGATCATGTTATGGAGTTTCTTTATTGCTTATCATACCATGGATGGTCTTTATTCTCTTACATACTACGTATTGCCTTTATTCAAGATCATGTTATGGAGTTTCTTTATTGCTTATCATACCATGGATGGTCTTTCTTCTTTACATACTACGTATTCCCTTTATTCAAGATCATGTTGTGGAGTTTCTTTATTGCTTATCATACCATGGATGGTTTTTATTCTCTTACATACTACGTATTGCCTTTATTCAAGATCATTTTGTGGAGTTTTCTATTGCTTATCATACCATGGATGGTCTTTATTCTCTTACATATTACGTATTCCCTTTATTCAAGATCATGTTGTGGAGTTTCTTTATTGCTTATCATACCATGGATGGTCTTTATTCTCTTACATACTACGTATTGCCTTTATTCAAGATCATTTTATGGAGTTTTTATTGCTTATCATACCATGGATGGTCTTTATTCTCTTACATATTACGTATTCCCTTTATTCAAGATCATGTTGTGGAGTTTTTATTGCTTATCATACCATGGATGGTCTTTATTCTTACATACTACGTATTGCCTTTATTCATGATCATGTTGTGGAGTTTCTTTATTGCTTATCATACCATGGATGGTCTTTATTCTCTTACATACTACGTATTCCCTTTATTCAAGATCATGTTATGGAGTTTTTATTGCTTATCATACCATGGATGGTCTTTATTCTCTTACATACTACGTATTGCCTTTATTCAAGATCATGTTATGGAGTTTCTTTATTGCTTATCATAGCATGGATGGTCTTTTTTATTCTCTTACATATTACGTATTCCCTTTATTCAAGATCATGTTATGGAGTTTCTTTATTGCTTATCATACCATGGATGGTTCAGATTCTCTTACATACTACGTATTGCCTTTATTCAAGATCATGTTGTGGAGTTTCTTTATTGCTTATCATACCATGGATGGTTTTATTCTCTTACATACTACGTATTCCTTTATTCAAGATCATGTTATGGAGTTTCTTTATTGCTTATCATAGCATGGATGGTCTTTATTCTCTTACATACCGCTTGTCTCCTTTATTCAAGATCATGTTGTGGAGTTTCTTTATTGGTTACTGTTCATGGATGGTTTTTATTCTCTTACATATTACGTATTCCCTTTATTCAAGATTATGTTATGGAGTTTCTTTATTGCTTATCATAGCATGGATGGTCTTTATTCTCTTACATACTACGTATTGCCTTTATTCAAGACCATGTTGTGGAGTTTCTTTATTGCTTATCATACCATGGATGGTCTTTATTCTCTTACATACTACGTATTCCCTTTATTCATGATCATGTTATGGAGTTTCTTTATTGCTTATCATACCATGGATGGTCTTTATTCTCTTACATACTACGTATTCCCTTTATTCAAGATCATGTTATGGAGTTTCTTTATTGCTTATCATACCATGGATGGTCTATTCTCTTACATACTACGTATTCCCTTTATTCAAGATCATGTTATGGAGTTTCTTTATTGCTTATCATACCATGGATGGTCTTTATTCTCTTACATACTACGTATTGCCTTTATTCAAGACCATGTTATGGAGTTTCTTTATTGCTTATCACACCATGGATGGTCTTTATTCTTTTACATACTACGTATTGCCTTTATTCAAGATCATGTTGTGAGCTTCTTTATTGCTTAATATACCATGGATGGTCTTTCTTCTTTACATACTACGTATTCTCTTTATTCAAGATCATGTTGTGAGTTTCTTTATTGCTTATCATGATGGTCTTTATTCTCTTACATACTACGTATTGCCTTTATTCAAGATCGTTGTGGAGTTTCTTTATTGCTTATCATACCATGGATGCTCCTATTCTCTCTACATACTACGTATTGCCTTTATTCAAGATCATTTTGTGGAGTTTCTTTATTGCTTATCATACCATGCTGATGGTCTTTATTCTCTTACATATTACGTATTCCCTTTATTCAAGATCATGTTGTGGAGTTTCTTTATTGCTTATCATACCATGGATGGTCTTTATTCTATATACTACGTATTGCCTTTATTCAAGATCATTTTATGGAGTTTCTTTATTGCTTATCATACCATGGATGGTCTTTATTCTCTTACATACTACGTATTCCCTTTATTCAAGATCATGTTGTGGAGTTTCTTTATTGCTTATCATACCATGGATGGTCTTTATTCTCTTACATACTACGTATTGCCTTTATTCATGATCATGTTGTGGAGTCTTTTGTTCATATCATACCATGGATGGTCTTTATTCTCTTACATACTACGTATTCCTTTATTCAAGATCATGTTATGGAGTTTCTTTATTGCTTATCATACCATGGATGGTCTTTATTCTCTTACATATCACGTATTGCCTTTATTCAAGATCATGTTATGGAGTTTTTATTGCTTATCATACCATGGATGGTCTTTCTTCTTTTACATACTACGTATTCCTTTTATTCAAGATCATGTTGTGGGAGTTTCTTTATTGCTTATCATACCATGGATGGTTTTTATTCTCTTACATACATGTATTGCCTTTATTCAAGATCATTTGTGGAGTTTTTATTGCTTATCATACCATGGATGGTTCTATTCTCTTACATATTGTATTCCCTTTATTCAAGATCATGCTGAGTTTTTTATTGTCATCATACCATGGATGGTCTTTATTCTCTTACATACTACGTATTGCCTTTATTCAAGATCATTTTATGGAGTTTCTTTATTGCTTATCATACCATGGATGGTCTTTATTCTCTTACATATTACGTATTCCCTTTATTCAAGATCATGTTGTGGGAGTTTCTTTATTGCTTATCATACCATGGATGGTCTTTATTCTCTTACATACTACGTATTGCCTTTATTCATGATCATGTTGTGGAGTTTTTTATTGCTTATCATACCATGGATGGTCTTTATTCTCTTACATACTGTATTCCTTTTATTTATAAATCAGGGGAATATTCCATGACAGAACATTGTGGGCGTTATGGAGTTTCTTTATTGCTTATCATACCATGGATGGTCTTTATTCTCTTTACATACTACGTATTGCCTTTATTCAAGATCAGTGTTATGGAGTTTCTTTACTGCTTATCATAGCATGGATGGTCTTTATTCTCTTACATATTACGTATTCTTTTATTCAAGATCATGTTATGGAGTTTTATTGGTTATCATACCATGGATGGTCTTTATTCTCTTACATACTACGTATTGCCTTTATTCAAGATCATGTTGTGGAGTTTCTTTATTGTTTATCATACCATGGATGGTTTTATTTTACATACTACGTATTCCCTTTATTCAAGATCATGTTATGGAGTTTCTTTATTGCTTATCATAGCATGGATGGTCTTTATTCTCTTACATACTACGTATTCCCTTTATTCAAGATCATGTTGTGGAGTTTCTTTATTGCTTATCATACCATGGATGGTCTTTATTCTCTTACATATTACGTATTCCCTTTATTCAAGATTATGTTATGGAGTTTCTTTATTGCTTATCAGTAGCATGGATGGTCTTTATTCTCTTACATACTACGTATTGCCTTTATTCAAGACCATGTTGTGGAGTTTTTTATTGCTTATCATACCATGGATGGTCTTTATTCTCTTACATACTACGTATTCCCTTTATTCATGATCATGTTATGGAGTTTCTTTATTGCTTATCATACCATGGATGGTCTTTATTCTCTTACATACTACGTATTCCCTTTTATTCAAGATCATGTTATGAGTTTATTGCTTATCACATGGATGGTCTTTATTCTCTTACATACTACGTATTCCCTTTATTCAAGATCATGTTATGGAGTTTCTTTATTGCTTATCATAGCATGGATGGTCTTTATTCTCTTACATACTACGTATTGCCTTTATTCAAGACCATGTTATGGAGTTTCTTTTATTGCTTATCACACCATGGATGGTCTTTATTCTCTTACATACTACGTATTGCCTTTATTCAAGATCATGTTGTGGAGTTTTCTTATTGCTTATCATACCATGGATGGTCTTTATTCTTTTACATATACTATGTATTGCCTTTATTCAAGATCATGTTATGGAGTTTCTTTTTATTGCTTATCATACCATGGATGGTCTTTATTCTCTTACATACTACGTATTCCCTTTATTCAAGATCATGTTAAGTGGAGTTTTTATTGCTTATCATACCATGGATGGTCTTTATTCTCTTACATACTACGTATTGCCTTTATTCAAGATCATGTTGTGGAGTTTCTTTATTGCTTATCATACCATGGATGGTCTTTCTTCTCTTACATACTGGATGTATTCCCTCTTATTCAAGATCATGTTATGGAGTTTCTTTATTGTTTATCATACCATGGATGGTCTTTATTCTCTTACATACTACGTATTCCCTTTATTCAAGATCATGTTATGGTGTTTCTTTTTTGCTTATCAGTAGCATGGATGGTCTTTATTCTCTTACATGTCTGCCGTATTCCCTTTATTCAAGATCATGTTATGGAGTTTCTTTATTGCTTATCATACCATGGATGGTCTTTATTCTCTTACATACTACGTATTCCCTTTATTCAAGATCATGTTGTGGAGTTTTTATTGCTTATCATACCATGGATGGTCTTTATTCTCTTACATACTACGTATTCCCTTTATTCAAGATCATGTTATGGAGTTTCTTTATTGCTTATCATACCATGGTCTTTATTCTCTTACATACTACGTATTCCTTATTCAAAGATCATGTTGTGGAGTTTCTTTATTGCTTATCATACCATGGATGGTCTTCATTCTCTTACATACTACGTATTCCCTTTATTCAAGATCATGTTATGGAGTTTCTTTATTGCTTATCATACCATGGATGGTCTTTATTCTCTTACATACTACGTATTCCCTTTATTCAGGATCATGTTATGGAGTTTCTTTATTGCTTATCATACCATGGATGGCTTATTCTCTTACATACTACGTATTCTTTATTCAAGATCATGTTATGGAGTCTTTATTGTTTATCATACCATGGATGGTCTTTATTCTCTTACATACTACGTATTGCCTTTATTCAAGATCATGTTGGTGGAGTTTCTTTATTGCTGATCATAGCATGGATGGTCTTTATTCTCTTACATATTACATTATTCCCTTTATTCAAGATCATGTTATGGAGTTTCTTTATTGCTTATCATACCATGGATGGTCTTTATTCTCTTACATACTACGTATTGCCTTTATTCAAGATCATGTTGTGGAGTTTCTTTGTGCTTATCATACCATGGATGGTTTTATTCTCTTACATACTACGTATTCCTTTATTCAAGATCATGTTATGGAGTTTCTTTATTGCTTATCATATAGCATGGATGGTCTTTATTCTCTTATGCCACGTATTCCCTTTATTCAAGATCATGTTGTGGAGTTTCTTTATTGCTTATCATACCATGGATGGTCTTTATTCCTCTTACATATTACGTATTCCCTTTATTCAAGATTATGTTATGGAGTTTCTTTATTGCTTATCATAGCATGGATGGTCTTTATTCTCTTTTATACTACGTATTGCCTTTATTCAAGACCATGTTGTGGAGTTTCTTTATTGCTTATCATACCATGGATGGTCTTTATTCTCTTACATACTACGTATTCCCTTTATTCAAAGATCATGTTATGGAGTTTCTTTATTGCTTATCATACCATGGATGGTCTTTATTCTCTTACATACTACGTATTCCCTTTGTTAAGATCATGTTATGGAGTTTCTTTATTGCTTATCATGGATGGTCTTTATTCTCTTAAGATCATGTTATGGAGTTTCTTTATTGCTTATCATAGCATGGATGGTCTTTATTCTCTTACATACTACGTACCTTTATTCAAGACCATGTTATGGAGTTTCTTTATTGCTTATCACACCATGGATGGTCTTTATTCTCTTACATACTACGTATTGCCTTTATTCAAGATCATGTTGTGGAGTTTCTTTATTGCTTATCCATACCATGGATGGTCTTTATTCTCTTACATACTACGTATTCCTATTCCAAGATCATGTTATGGAGTTTTCTTTATTGCTTATCATGGATGGTCTTTATTCTCTTACATATACGTATTGCCTTTATTCAAGATCATGTTGTGGAGTTTCTTTATTGCTTATCATGCCATGGATGGTCTTTCTTCTCTTTACATACTACGTATTCCCTTTATTCAGATCATGTTATGGAGTTTCTTTATTGCTTATCATACCATGGATGGTCTTTATTCTACTTACGTATTCCACTTTATTTAAGATCATGTTATGGTGTTTCTTTATTGCTTATCATAGCATGGATGGTCTTTATTCTCTTACATACTACGTATTCCTTTATTCAAGATCATGTTATGGAGTTTCTTTATTGCTTATCATACCATGGATGGTCTTTATTCTCTTACATACTACGTATTCCCTTTATTCAAGATCTTGTGGGTTGCCTTTATTGCTTATCATACTACCATGGATGGTCTCACCCCATACTACGTATTGCCTTTTATTCCAAGATCATGTTATGAGTTTCTTTATTGCTTATCATACCATGGATGGTCTTTATTCTCTTACATACTACGTATTGCCTTTATTCATGATCATGTTGTGGAGTTTCTTTATTGCTTATCATACCATGTGGGATGGTCTTCATTCTCTTACATACTACGTATTCCCTTTGTTGAATCTGTTATGGAGTTTCTTTATTGCTTATCATACCATGGATGGTCTTTCTTCTCTTACATACTACGTATTCCCTTTATTCAAGATCATGTTATGGGTTGCTTTATTGCTTATCATACCATGGATGGTCTTTATTCTCTTGCCACTGTGTACCCATTTATTCAAGTCATGTGTTATGGAGTTTTCTTTGTGCTTATCATACCATGGATGGTCTTTATTCTCTTACATACTACGTATTCCCTTTATTCAAGATCATGTTGAGTTTCTGTTGCTTATATAGCATGGATGGTCTTTATTCTCTTACATACCTGTATTCCCTTTATTCAAGATCATGTTATGGAGTTTCTTTGTACTTATCATAGCATGGATGGTCTTTATTCTCATACATACTACGTATTCCTTTATTCAAGATCATGTTATGGAGTTTCTTTATTGCTTATCATACCATGGATGGTCTTTATTCTCTTAAATACTACGTATTCCTTTATTCAAGATCATATTCTTAGTTTCTTCTTGTATATGTGGATGGTCTTTATTCTCTTACATACTACGTATTCCCTTTATGGATCTTATTGATTTTATTGCTTATCATACCATGGATGGTCTTTACAATTTCTCTTACATGCACTACATTATTGCCTTTATTCAAGATCATGTTATGGAGTTTCTTTATTGCCTTTATCATACCATGGATGGTCTTTATTCTCCATACTACGTATTCCTTTATTCAAGATCATGTTATGGAGTTTCTTTATTGCTTATCCTTGCATGGATGGTCTTTATTCTCCCACTTCACACTGCGTATTCCATACATTCAGATGTATTGTAAGAGTTTCTTTGTCATATATACCATGGATAGTCTTTATTCTCTTACATACTACGTATTCCCTTTATTCAAGATCATGTTATGGAGTTTCTTTATTGCTTGTCATAGCATGGATGGTCTTTATTCTCTTCGCCTACGTATTCCCTTTGACCAAGATCATGTTATGGAGTTTCTTTATTGCTTATCATACCATGGATGGTCTTTTTTCTCTTACATACTACGTATTCCCTTTATTCAAGATCATGTTACTGGAGTTTCTTTATTGCTTATCATAGCATGGATGGTCTTTATTCTCTTACATACTACGTATTCCCTTTATTCAAGATCATGTTATGGAGTTTCTTTGGCTATTATCATACCATGGATGGTCTTTATTCTCTTACATACCTACATTATTCCTGCATTCAAGATCATGTTATGGAGTTTCTTTGTGCTATCTTGTACATGGTCTTTGTCTCTTTACATACTACGTATTCCTTTATTAAAGATCATGTTATGGAGTTTTATTGCTTATCATACCATGGATGGTCTTTATTCTCTTACGCTACTACCTTCCCTTTATTCCGAATCATACTGTGAGTTTCTTTGTTAGCATTATAGCATGGATGGTCTTTATTCTCTTACATACTACGTATTCCCTTTATTCAAGATCATGTTATGGAGTTTCTTTATTGCTTATCATAGCATGGATGGTCTTTATTCTCTTACATACTACGTATTCCCTTTATTCAAGATCATGTTATGGAGTTTCTTTATTGCTTATCATACCATGGATGGTCTTTATTCTCTTACATACTACGTATTCCCTTTATTCAAGATCATGTTATGGAGTTTCTTTATTGCTTATCATAGCATGGATGGTCTTTATTCTCTTACATACTACGTATTCCCTTTATTCAAGATCATGTTATGGAGTTTCTTTATTGCTTATCATACCATGGATGGTCTTTATTCTCTTACATACTACGTATTGCCTTTATTCAAGATCATGTTATGGAGTTTCTTTATTGCTTATCATACCATGGATGGTCTTTATTCTCTTACATACTACGTATTCCCTTTATTCAAGATCATGTTATGGAGTTTCTTTATTGCTTATCATACCATGGATGGTCTTTATTCTCTTACATACTACGTATTCCCTTTATTCAAGATCATGTTATGGAGTTTCTTTATTGGTTATCATACCATGGATGGTCTTTATTCTCTTACATACTACGTATTCCCTTTATTCAAGATCATGTTATGGAGTTTCTTTATTGCTTGTCATAGCATGGATGGTCTTTATTCTCTTACATACTACGTATTCCCTTTATTCAAGATCATGTTATGGAGTTTCTTTATTGCTTATCATACCATGGATGGTCTTTATTCTCTTACATACTACGTATTCCCTTTATTCAAGATCATGTTATGGAGTTTCTTTATTGCTTATCAGAGCATGGATGGTCTTTATTCTCTTACATACTACGTATTCCCTTTATTCAAGATCATGTTATGGAGTTTCTTTATTGCTTATCATACCATGGATGGTCTTTATTCTCTTACATACTACGTATTCCCTTTATTCAAGATCATGTTATGGAGTTTCTTTATTGCTTATCATAGCATGGATGGTCTTTATTCTCTTACATACTACGTATTCCCTTTATTCAAGATCATGTTATGGAGTTTCTTTATTGCTTATCATACCATGGATGGTCTTTATTCTCTTACATACTACGTATTCCCTTTATTCAAGATCATGTTATGGAGTTTCTTTATTGCTTATCATAGCATGGATGGTCTTTATTCTCTTACATACTACGTATTCCCTTTATTCAAGATCATGTTATGGAGTTTCTTTATTGCTTATCATACCATGGATGGTCTTTAATCTCTTACATACTACGTATTCCCTTTATTCAAGATCATGTTATGGAGTTTCTTTATTGCTTATCATACCATGGATGGTCTTTATTCTCTTACATACTACGTATTCCCTTTATTCAAGATCATGTTATGGAGTTTCTTTATTGCTTATCATAGCATGGATGGTCTTTATTCTCTTACATACTACGTATTCCCTTTATTCAAGATCATGTTATGGAGTTTCTTTATTGCTTATCATACCATGGATGGTCTTTATTCTCTTACATACTACGTATTCCCTTTATTCAAGATCATGTTATGGAGTTTCTTTATTGCTTATCATAGCATGGATGGTCTTTATTCTCTTACATACTACGTATTCCCTTTATTCAAGATCATGTTATGGAGTTTCTTTATTGCTTATCATACCATGGATGGTCTTTATTCTCTTACATACTACGTATTCCCTGTATTCAAGATCATGTTATGGAGTTTCTTTATTGCTTATCATAGCATGGATGGTCTTTATTCTCTTACATACTACGTATTCCCTTTATTCAAGATCATGTTATGGAGTTTCTTTATTGCTTATCATACCATGGATGGTCTTTATTCTCTTACATACTACGTATTCCCTTTATTCAAGATCATGTTATGGAGTTTCTTTATTGCTTATCATACCATGGATGGTCTTTATTCTCTTACATACTACGTATTCCCTTTATTCTAGATCATGTTATGGAGTTTCTTTATTGCTTATCATACCATGGATGGTCTTTATTCTCTTACATACTACGTATTCCCTTTATTCAAGATCATGTTATGGAGTTTCTTTATTGCTTATCATACCATGGATGGTCTTTATTCTCTTACATACTACGTATTCCCTTTATTCAAGATCATGTTATGGAGTTTCTTTATTGCTTATCATAGCATGGATGGTCTTTATTCTCTTACATACTACGTATTCCCTTTATTCAAGATCATGTTATGGAGTTTCTTTATTGCTTATCATACCATGGATGGTCTTTATTCTCTTACATACTACGTATTGCCTTTATTCAAGATCATGTTATGGAGTTTCTTTATTGCTTATCATACCATGGATGGTCTTTATTCTCTTACCTACTACGTATTACCTTTATTCAAGATCATGTTATGGAGTTTCTTTATTGCTTATCATACCATGGATGGTCTTTATTCTCTTACATACTACGTATTCCCTTTATTCAAGATCATGTTATGGAGTTTCTTTATTGCTTATCATAGCATGGATGGTCTTTATTCTCTTACATACTACGTATTCCCTTTATTCAAGATCATGTTATGGAGTTTCTTTATTGCTTATCATAGCATGGATGGTCTTTATTCTCTTACATACTACGTATTCCCTTTATTCAAGATCATGTTATGGAGTTTCTTTATTGCTTATCATACCATGGATGGTCTTTATTCTCTTACATATTACGTATTCCCTTTATTCAAGATCATGTTGTGGAGTTTCTTTATTGCTTATCATACCATGGATGGTCTTTATTCTCTTACATACTACGTATTCCCTTTATTCAAGATCTTGTTATGGAGATTCTTTATTGCTTATCATACCATGGATGGTCTTTATTCTCTTACATACTACGTATTCCCTTTATTCAAGATCATGTGTTATGGAGTTTCTTTATTGCTTATCATACCATGGATGGTCTTTATTCTCTTACATACTACGTATTCCCTTTATTCAAGATCATGTTATGGAGTTTCTTTATTGCTTATCATACCATGGATGGTCTTTATTCTCTTACATACTACGTATTGCCTTTATTCAAGATCATGTTATGGAGTTTCTTTATTGCTTATCATACCATGGATGGTCTTTATTCCTTTGCTACTGCTGTCATTCCTTTATTCAAGATCATGAGTTTTATTGCCTATCACACCATGATTTACCTTTAGCTTCTACATACTACGTATTCCTATTCGTACTCATGGAGTTCTATTGCTTATCATAGCATGATGGTCTTTATTCTCTACATCACTTATCCTCATTCAAGATCATGTTATGAGTTTCCTATTGTTTGTTTATAGCATGATGGTCTTTATTCTCTTGCTACATCTACGTATTCTCTTTATTCAAGATCATGTTATGGAGTTTTTTATTGTTTATCATACCATGGATGGTCTTTATTCTCTTACATACTACGTATTCCCTTTATTCAATATCATGTTGTGGAGTTTCTTTATTGCTTATCATACCATGGATGGTCTTCATTCTCTTACATACTACGTATTCCCTTTATTCAAGATCATGTTATGGAGTTTCTTTATTGCTTATCATACCATGGATGGTCTTTATTCTCTTACATACTACGTATTGCCTTTATTCAAGATCATGTTATGGAGTTTCTTTATATTGCTTATCATACCATGGATGGTCTTTATTCTCTTACATACTACGTATTGCCTTTATTCAAGATCATGTTATGGAGTTTCTTTATTGCTTATCATACCATGGATGGTCTTTATTCTCTTACATACTACGTATTCCCTTTATTCAAGATCATGTTATGGAGTTTCTTTATTGCTTATCATAGCATGGATGGTCTTTATTCTCTTACATACTACGTATTCCCTTTATTCAAGATCATGTGTTATGGAGTTTCTTTATTGCTTATCATACCATGGATGGTCTTTATTCTCTTACATACTACGTATTCCCTTTATTCAAGATCATGTTGTGGAGTTTCTTTATTGCTTATCATACCATGGATGGTCTTTATTCTTTACATACTACGTATTGCCTTTATTCAAGATCATGTTATGGAGTTTCTTTATTGCTTATCATACCATGGATGGTTCCTTATTCTCTTACATACTACGTATATTCCCTTTATTCAAGATCATGTTATGGAGTTTCTTTATTGCTTTTAATACCATGGATGGTCTTTATTCTCTTACATACTACGTATTCCCTTTATTCAAGATCATGTTATGGAGTGTCTTTATTGCTTATCATAACATGGATGGTCTTTATTCTCTTACATACTACGTATTCCCTTTATTCAAGATCATGTTATGGAGTTTCTTTATTGCTTATCATAGCATGGATGGTCTTTATTCTCTTACATACTACGTATTCCCTTTATTCAAGATTATGTTGTGGAGTTTCTTTATTGCTTATCATACCATGGATGGTCTTTATTCTCTTACATACTACGTATTCCCTTTATTCAAGATCATGTTATGGAGTTTTTTTATTGCTTATCATACCATGGATGGTCTTTATTCTCTTACATACTACGTATTGCCTTTATTCAAGATCATGTTGTGGAGTTTCTTTATTGCTTATCATACCATGGATGGTCTTCATTCTCTTACATAGTACGTATTCCCTTTATTCAAGATCATGTTATGGAGTTTCTTTATTGCTTATCATACCATGGATGGTCTTTATTCTCTTACATACTACGTATTCTTTTTATTCAAGATCATGTTATGGAGTTTCTTTATTGCTTATCATACCATGGATGGTCTTTATTCTCTTACATACTACGTATTCCCTTTATTCAAGATCATGTTATGGAGTTTCTTTATTGCTTATCATACCATGGATGGTCTTTATTCTCTTACATACTACGTATTCCCTTTATTCAAGATCATGTTATGGAGTTTCTTTATTGCTTATCATACCATGGATGGTCTTTATTCTCTTACATACTACGTATTGCCTTTATTCAATATCATGTTATGGAGTTTCTTTATTGCTTATCATACCATGGATGGTCTTTATTCTCTTACATACTACGTATTCCCTTTATTCATGATCATGTTATGGAGTTTATTTATTGCTTATCATACCATGGATGGTCTTTATTCTCTTACATACTACGTATTCCTTTTATTCAAGATCATGTTGCGGAGTTTCTTTATTGCTTATCATACCATGGATGGTCTTTATTCTCTTATATATTACGTATTCCCTTTATTCAAGATCATGTTATGGAGTTTCTTTATTGCTTATCATACCATGGATGGTCTTTATTCTCTTACATACTACGTATTCCCTTTATTCAAGATCATGTTATGGAGTTTTTTATTGCTTATCATACCATGGATGGTCTTTATTCTCTTACATACTACGTATTCCCTTTATTCAAGATCATGTTGCGGAGTTTCTTTATTGCTTATCATACCATGGATGGTCTTTATTCTCTTACATATTACGTATTCCCTTTATTCAAGATCATGTTATGGAGTTTCTTTATTGCTTATCATACCATGGATGGTCTTTATTCTCTTACATACTACGTATTCCCTTTATTCAAGATCATGTTATGGAGTTTCTTTATTGCTTATCATACCATGGATGGTCTTTATTCTCTTACATACTACGTATTCCCTTTATTCAAGATCATTTTGCGGAGTTTCTTTATTGCTTATCATACCATGGATGGTCTTTATTCTCTTACATATTACGTATTCCCTTTATTCAAGATCATGTTATGGAGTTTCTTTATTGCTTATCATACCATGGATGGTCTTTATTCTCTTACATACTACGTATTCCCTTTATTCAAGATCATGTTATGGAGTTTCTTTATTGCTTATCATACCATGGATGGTCTTTATTCTCTTACATACTACGTATTGCCTTTATTCAAGATCATGTTATGGAGTTTCTTTATTGCTTATCATACCATGGATGGTCTTTATTCTCTTACATATTACGTATTCCCTTTATTCAAGATCATGTTATGGAGTTTCTTTATTGCTTATCATACCATGGATGGTCTTTATTCTCTTACATATTACGTATTCCCTTTATTCAAGATCATGTTATGGAGTTTCTTTATTGCTTATCATACCATGGATGGTCTTTATTCTCTTACATATTACGTATTCCCTTTATTCAAGATCATGTTATGGAGTTTCTTTATTGCTTATCATACCATGGATGGTCTTTATTCTCTTACATACTACGTATTCCCTTTATTCAAGATCATGTTGTGGAGTTTCTTTATTGCTTATCATACCATGGATGGTCTTTATTCTCTTACATATTACGTATTCCCTTTATTCAAGATCATGTTGTGGAGTTTCTTTATTGCTTATCATACCATGGATGGTCTTTATTCTCTTACATATTACGTATTCCCTTTATTCAAGATCATGTTATGGAGTTTCTTTATTGCTTATCATACCATGGATGGTCTTTATTCTCTTACATATTACGTATTGCCTTTATTCAAGATCATGTTGCGGAGTTTCTTTATTGCTTATCATACCATGGATGGTCTTTATTCTCTTACATATTACGTATTCCCTTTATTCAAGATCATGTTGTGGAGTTTCTTTATTGCTTATCATACCATGGATGGTCTTTATTCTCTTACATATTACGTATTCCCTTTATTCAAGATCATGTTATGGAGTTTCTTTATTGCTTATCATACCATGGATGGTCTTTATTCTCTTACATACTACGTATTGCCTTTATTCAAGATCATGTTATGGAGTTTCTTTATTGCTTATCATACCATGGATGGTCTTTATTCTCTTACATACTACGTATTCCCTTTATTCAAGATCATGTTATGGAGTTTCTTTTTTGCTTATCATACCATGGATGGCCTTTATTCTCTTACATACTACGTATTCCCTTTATTCAAGATCATGTTGTGGAGATTCTTTATTGCTTATCATACCATGGATGGTCTTTATTCTCTTACATACTACGTATTGCCTTTATTCAAGATCATGTTATGGAGTTTCTTTATTTCTTATCACACCATGGATGGTCTTTATTCTCTTACATACTACGTATTCCCTTTATTCAAGATCATGTTGCGGAGTTTCTTTATTGCTTATCATACCATGGATGGTCTTTATTCTCTTACATATTACGTATTCCCTTTATTCAAGATCATGTTGTGGAGTTTCTTTATTGCTTATCATACCATGGATGGTCTTTATTCTCTTACATACTACGTATTCCCTTTATTCAAGATCATGTTATGGAGTTTCTTTATTGCTTATCATACCATGGATGGTCTTTATTCTCTTACATATTACGTATTCCCTTTATTCAATATCATGTTATGGAGTTTCTTTATTGCTTATCATACCATGGATGGTCTTTATTCTCTTACATACTACGTATTGCCTTTATTCAAGATCATGTTATGGAGTTTCTTTATTGCTTATCATACCATGGATGGTCTTTATTCTCTTACGTACTACTTATTGCCTTTATTCAAGATCATGTTATGGAGTTTCTTTATTGCTTATCATACCATGGATGGTCTTTATTCTCTTACATATTACGTATTCCCTTTATTCAAGATCATGTTATGGAGTTTCTTTATTGCTTATCATACCATGGATGGTCTTTATTCTCTTACATATTACGTATTCCCTTTATTCAATATCATGTTATGGAGTTTCTTTATTGCTTATCATAACATGGATGGTCTTTATTCTCTTACATACTACGTATTGCCTTTATTCAAGATCATGTTATGGAGTTTCTTTATTTCTTATCATACCATGGATGGTCTTTATTCTCTTACATACTACGTATTCCCTTTATTCAAGATCATGTTGCGGAGTTTCTTTATTGCTTTTCATACCATGGATGGTCTTTATTCTCTTACATACTACGTATTGCCTTTATTCAAGATCATGTTATGGAGTTTCTTTATTGCTTATCATACCATGGATGGTCTTTATTCTCTTACATACTACGTATTGCCTTTATTCAAGATCATGTTGTGGAGTTTCTTTATTGCTTATCATACCATGGATGGTCTTTATTCTCTTACATACTACGTATTCCCTTTATTCAAGATCATGTTATGGAGTTTCTTTATTGCTTATCATACCATGGATGGTCTTTATTCTCTTACATACTACGTATTGCCTTTATTCAAAATCATGTTGTGGAGTTTCTTTATTGCTTATCATACCATGGATGGTCTTTATTCTCTTACATACTACGTATTCCCTTTATTCAAGATCATGTTGCGGAGTTTCTTTATTGCTTATCATACCATGGATGGTCTTTATTCTCTTACATATTACGTATTCCCTTTATTCAATATGTTATGGAGTTTCTTTATTGCTTATCATACCATGGATGGTCTTTATTCTCTTACATACTACGTATTGCCTTTATTCAAGATCATGTTATGGAGTTTCTTTATTGCTTATCATACCATGGATGGTCTTTATTCTCTTACGTACTACTTATTGCCTTTATCCAAGATCATGTTGTGGAGTTTCTTTATTGCTTATCATACCATGGATGGTCTTTATTCTCTTACATACTACGTATTGCCTTTATTCAAGATCATGTTATGGAGTTTCTTTATTGCTTATTATACCATGGATGGTCTTTATTCTCTTACATACTACGTATTGCCTTTATTCAAGATCATGTTGTGGAGTTTCTTTATTGCTTATCATACCATGGATGGTCTTTATTCTCTTACATACTACGTATTGCCTTTATTCAAGATCATGTTATGGAGTTTCTTTATTGCTTATCATACCATGGATGGTCTTTATTCTCTTACGTACTACTTATTGCCTTTATCCAAGATCATGTTGTGGAGTTTCTTTATTGCTTATCATACCATGGATGGTCTTTATTCTCTTACATACTACGTATTGCCTTTATTCAAGATCATGTTATGGAGTTTCTTTATTGCTTATCATACCATGGATGGTCTTTATTCTCTTACATACTACGTATTGCCTTTATTCAAGATCATGTTATGGAGTTTCTTTATTGCTTATCATACCATGGATGGTCTTTATTCTCTTACATACTACGTATTGCCTTTATTCAAGATCATGTTGTGGAGTTTCTTTATTGCTTATCATACCATGGATGGTCTTTATTCTCTTACATACTACGTATTCCCTTTATTCAAGATCATGTTATGGAGTTTCTTTATTGCTTATCATACCATGGATGGTCTTTATTCTCTTACATACTACGTATTGCCTTTATTCAAAATCATGTTGTGGAGTTTCTTTATTGCTTATCATACCATGGATGGTCTTTATTCTCTTACATACTACGTATTCCCTTTATTCAAGATCATGTTGTGGAGTTTCTTTATTGCTTATCATACCATGGATGGTCTTTATTCTCTTACATACTACGTATTCCCTTTATTCAAGATCATGTTGTGGAGTTTCTTTATTGCTTATCATACCATGGATGGTCTTTCTTCTTTTACATACTACGTATTCCCTTTATTCAAGATCATGTTGTGGAGTTTCTTTATTGCTTATCATACCATGGATGGTCTTTATTCTCTTACATACTACGTATTGCCTTTATTCAAGATCATGTTATGGAGTTTCTTTATTGCTTATCATACCATGGATGGTCTTTATTCTCTTACATACTACGTATTGCCTTTATTCAAGATCATGTTATGGAGTTTCTTTATTGCTTATCATACCATGGATGGTCTTTATTCTCTTACATACTACGTATTGCCTTTATTCAAGATCATGTTGTGGAGTTTCTTTATTGCTTATCATACCATGGATGGTCTTTCTTCTCTTACATACTACGTATTCCCTTTATTCAAGATCATGTTGTGGAGTTTCTTTATTGCTTATCATACCATGGATGGTCTTTATTCTCTTATATACTACGTATTCCCTTTATTCAAGATCATGCTATGGAGTTTCTTTATTGCTTATCATACCATGGATGGTCTTTACTCTCTTACATACTACGTATTCCCTTTATTCAAGATCATGTTATGGAGTTTCTTTATTGCTTATCATACCATGGATGGTCTTTATTCTCTTACATACTACGTATTCCCTTTATTCAAGATCATGTTATGGAGTTTCTTTATTGCTTATCATACCATGGATGGTCTTTATTCTCTTACATACTACGTATTCCCTTTATTCAAGATCATGTTGTGGAGTTTCTTTATTGCTTATCATACCATGGATGGTCTTTATTCTCTTACATACTACGTATTCCCTTTATTCAAGATCATGTTATGGAGTTTCTTTGTATCATAGCATGGATGGTCTTTATTCTCTTACATACTACGTATTCCCTTTATTCAAGATCATGTTATGGAGTTTCTTTATTGCTTATCATACCATGGATGGTCTTTATTCTCTTACATATTTCGTATTCCCTTTGTTAAGATCATGTTGTGGGTTTCTTTATTATCATACCATGGATGGTCTTTATTCTCTTACATATTACGTATTCCCTTTATTCAAGATCATGTTGTGGAGTTTTCTTCTTCTTATCATACCATGGAAGGGTCTTTATTCTCTTACATACTACGTATTGCCTTTATTCAAGATCATGTTGCGGAGTTTCTTTATTGCTTATCATACCATGGATGGTCTTTATTCTCTTACATATTACGTATTCCCTTTATTCAATATCATGTTATGGAGTTTCTTTATTGCTTATCATACCATGGATGGTCTTTATTCTCTTACATACTACGTATTGCCTTTATTCAAGATCATGTTATGGAGTTTCTTTATTGCTTATCATACCATGGATGGTCTTTATTCTCTTACATACTACGTATTCCCTTTATTCGAATCATCAATGGAGTTTCTTTATTGCTTATCATACCATGGATGGTCTTTATTCTCTTACATACTACGTATTCTTTATCCAAGATCATGTTATGGAGTTTCTTTATTGCTTATCATACCATGGATGGTCTTTATTCTCTTACATACTACTTATTGCCTTTTATCCAAGATCATGTTGTGGAGTTTCTTTATTGCTTATCATACCATGGATGCAGGGTCTTTATTCTCTTACATACTACGTATTGCCTTTATTCAAGATCATGTTATGGAGTTTCTTTATTATCATACCATGGGATGGTGCTATTCTCTTACATACTACGTATTGCCTTTATTCAAGATCATGTTATGGAGTTTCTTTATTGCTTATCATACCATGGATGGTCTTTATTCTCTTACATACTACGTATTGCCTTTATTCAATGTCATGTTGTGAGTTTCTTTATTGCTTATCATACCATGGATGGTCTTTATTCTCTTACATATTACGTATTCCCTTTATTCAAGATCATGTTGTGGGTTCTTTCATTGCTTATCATACCATGGAGGTCTTTATTCTCTTACATACTACATTATACCTTTATTCAAGATCATGTTGCCGGAGTTTCTTTATTGCTTATCATACCATGGATGGTCTTTATTCTCTTACATATTACATCTGTTCCTTTGTTAATATCATGTTATGGAGTTTCTTTATTGCTTATCATACCATGGATGGTCTATATTCTCTTACATACTACGTATTGCCTTTATTCAAGATCATGTTATGGAGTTTCTTTATTGCTTATCATACCATGGATGGTCTTTATTCTCTTACATACTACGTATTCCCTTTATCCAAGATCATGTTGTGGAGTTTCTTTATTGCTTATCATACCATGGATGGTCTTTATTCTCTTACATACTACGTATTGCCTTTATCCAAGATCATGTTATGGAGTTTCTTTATTGCTTATCATACCATGGATGGTCTTTATTCTCTTACATACTACTTATTGCCTTTATCCAAGATCATGTTGTGGAGTTTCTTTATTGCTTATCATACCATGGATGGTCTTTATTCTCTTACATACTACGTATTGCCTTTATTCAAGATCATGTTATGGAGTTTCTTTATTGCTTATCATACCATGGATGGTCTTTATTCTCTTCCATACTACGTATTGCCTTTATTCAAGATCATGTTATGGAGTTTCTTTATTGCTTATCATACCATGGATGGTCTTTATTCTCTTACATACTACGTATTGCCTTTATCCAAGATCATGTTGTGGAGTTTCTTTATTGCTTATCATACCATGGATGGTCTTTATTCTCTTACATACTACGTATTGCCTTTATTCAAGATCATGTTATGGAGTTTCTTTATTGCTTATCATAACATGGATGGTCTTTATTCTCTTACATACTACGTATTGCCTTTATCCAAGATCATGTTATGGAGTTTCTTTATTGCTTATCATACCATGGATGGTCTTTATTCTCTTACATACTACTTATTGCCTTTATCCAAGATCATGTTGTGGAGTTTCTTTATTGCTTATCATACCATGGATGGTCTTTATTCTCTTACATACTACGTATTGCCTTTATTCAAGATCATGTTATGGAGTTTCTTTATTGCTTATCATACCATGGATGGTCTTTATTCTCTTACATCCTACGTATTCCCTTTATTCAAGATCATGTTATGGAGTTTCTTTATTGCTTATCATACCATGGATGGTCTTTATTCTCTTACATACTACGTATTGCCTTTATTCAAGATCATGTTGTGGAGTTTCTTTATTGCTTATCATACCATGGATGGTCTTTATTCTCTTACATACTACGTATTCCCTTTATTCAAGATCATGTTATGGAGTTTCTTTATTGCTTATCATACCATGGATGGTCTTTATTCTCTTACATACTACGTATTGCCTTTATTCAAGATCATGTTATGGAGTTTCGTTATTTCTTATCATACCATGGATGGTCTTTATTCTCTTACATACTACGTATTGCCTTTATTCAAGATCATGTTGTGGAGTTTTCTTTATTGCTTATCATACCATGGATGGTCTTTATTCTCTTACATTACTACGTATTCCCTTTATTCAAGATCATGTTATGGAGTTTCTTTTATTGCTTATCATACCATGGATGGTCTTTATTCTCTTACATACTACGTATTCCCTTTTATTCAAAATCATGTTGTGGAGGTTTCTTTTATTGCTTATCATACCATGGATGGTCTTTCATTATCTTACATACTACGTATTCCCTTTATTCAAGATCATGTTGTGGAGTTTCTTTATTGCTTATCATACCATGGATGTTCTTTTTTTCTCTTACACATACTACGTATTGCCTTTATTCAAGATCATGTTATGGAGTTTCTTTATTGCTTATCATACCATGGATGGTCTTTATTCTCTTACATACTACGTATTGCCTTTATTCAAGATCATGTTGTACAGGTTTCTTTATTGCTTGATCATACCTATGGATGGCCTTTATTCTCTTACATACTACGTATTCCCTTTATTCAAGATCATGTTGTGGAGTTTCTTTATTGCTTATCATACCATGGATGGTCTTTATTCTCTTACATACTACGTATTTGCCTTTATTCAAAGATCATGTTGTGGAGTTTCTTTATTGTTTATCATACCATGGATGGTCTTTATTCTCTTACATATTACGTATTCCCTTTATTCAAGATCATGTTATGGAGTTTCTTTATTGCTTATCATACAATGGATGGTCTTTATTCTCTTACATACTACATTATTCCCTTTATTCAAGATCATGTTGTGGAGTTTCTTTATTGCTTATCATACCATGGATGGTCTTTATTCTCTTACATACCTATCGTTCCATTCCCTTTATTCAAGATCATGTTGTGGTGTTTCTTTATTGCTTATCATACCATGGATGGTCTTTATTCTCTTACATACTACGTATTCCCTTTATTCAAGATCATGTTGTGGAGTTTCTTTATTGCTTATCATACCATGGATGGTCTTTATTCTCTTACATACTACGTATTCCCTTTATTCAAGATCATGTTGTGGAGTTTCTTTATTGCTTATCATACCATGGATGGTCTTTATTCTCTTACATACTACGTATTCCCTTTATTCAAGATCATGTTGTGGAGTTTCTTTATTGCTTATCATACCATGGATGGTCTTTATTCTCTTACATACTACGTATTCCCTTTATTCAAGATCATGTTATGGAGTTTCTTTATTGCTTATCATACCATGGATGGTCTTTATTCTCTTACATACTACGTATTGCCTTTATTCATGATCATGTTGTGGAGTTTCTTTATTGCTTATCATACCATGGATGGTCTTTATTCTCTTACATACTACGTATTCCCTTTATTCAAGATCATGTTATGGAGTTTCTTTATTGCTTATCATACCATGGATGGTCTTTATTCTCTTACATACTACGTATTGCCTTTATTCAAGATCATGTTGTGGAGTTTCTTTATTGCTTATCATACCATGGATGGTCTTTATTCTCTTACATACTACGTATTCCCTTTATTCAAGATCATGTTGTGGAGTTTCTTTATTGCTTATCATACCATGGATGGTCTTTATTCTCTTACATATTACGTATTCCCTTTATTCAAGATCATGTTATGGAGTTTCTTTATTGCTTATCATACCATGGATGGTCTTTCTTCTCTTACATACTACGTATTGCCTTTATTCAAGATCATGTTGTGGAGTTTCTTTATTGCTTATCATACCATGGATGGTCTTTATTCTCTTACATACTACGTATTCCCTTTATTCAAGATCATGTTGTGGAGTTTCTTTATTGCTTATCATACCATGGATGGTCTTTATTCTCTTACATACTACGTATTCCCTTTATTCAAGATCATGTTGTGGAGTTTCTTTATTGCTTATCATACCATGGATGGTCTTTATTCTCTTACATACTACGTATTGGCTTTATTCAAGATCATGTTGTGGAGTTTCTTTATTGCTTATCATACCATGGATGGTCTTTATTCTCTTACATACTACGTATTCGCTTTATTCAAGATCATGTTATGGAGTTTCTTTATTGCTTATCATACCATGGATGGTCTTTATTCTCTTACATATTACGTATTCCCTTTATTCAAGATCATGTTATGGAGTTTCTTTATTGCTTATCATACCATGGATGGTCTTTATTCTCTTACATACTACGTATTCCCTTTATTCAAGATCATGTTATGGAGTTTCTTTATTGCTTATCATACCATGGATGGTCTTCATTCTCTTACATACTACGTATTGCCCTTATTCATGATCATGTTATGGAGTTTCTTTATTGCTTATCATACCATGGATGGTCTTTATTCTCTTACATACTACGTATTCCCTTTATTCAAGATCATGTTATGGAGTTTCTTTATTGCTTATCATAGCATGGATGGTCTTTATTCTCTTACATACTACGTATTGCCTTTATTCAAGACCATGTTGTGGAGTTTCTTTATTGCTTATCATACCATGGATGGTCTTTATTCTCTTACATACTACGTAGTGCCTTTATTCAAGATCATGTAGTGGAGTTTCTTTATTGCTTATCACACCATGGATGGTCTTTATTCTCTTACATACTACGTATTGCCTTTATTCAAGATCATGTTATGGAGTTTCTTTATTGCTTATCATACCATGGATGGTCTTTATTCTCTTACATACTACGTATTCCCTTTATTCAAGATCATGTTATGGAGTTTTTCTTTATTGCTTATCATACCATGGATGGTCTTTATTCTCTTACATACTACGTATTGCCTTTATTCAAGATCATGTTGTGGAGTTTCTTTATTGCTTATCATACCATAGGTGGTCTTTATTCTCTTACATACTACGTATTCCCTTTATTCAAGGTCATGTTGTGGAGTTTCTTTATTGCTTATCATACCATGGATGGTCTTTATTCTCTTACATACTACGTATTCCCTTTATTCAAGATCATGTTATGGAGTTTCTTTATTGCTTATCATACCATGGATCGTCTTTATTCTCTTACATACTACGTATTCCCTTTATTCAAGATCATGTTATGGAGTTTCTTTATTGCTTATCATACCATGGATGGTCTTTATTCTCTTACATACTACGTATTGCCTTTATTCAAGATCATGTTGTGGAGTTTCTTTATTGCTTATCATACCATGGATGGTCTTTATTCTCTTACATACTACGTATTCCCTTTATTCAAGATCATGTTATGGAGTTTCTTTATTGCTTATCATACCATGGATGGTCTTTATTCTCTTACATACTACGTATTCCCTTTATTCAAGATCATGTTATGGAGTTTCTTTATTGCTTATCATACCATGGATGGTCTTTATTCTCTTACATACTACGTATTCCCTTTATTCAAGATCATGTTATGGAGTTTCTTTATTGCTTATCATACCATGGATGGTCTTCATTCTCTTACATACTACGTATTGCCTTTATTCATGATCATGTTATGGAGTTTCTTTATTGCTTATCATACCATGGATGGTCTTTATTCTCTTACATACTACGTATTCCCTTTATTCAAGATCATGTTATGGAGTTTCTTTATTGCTTATCATAGCATGGATGGTCTTTATTCTCTTACATACTACGTATTGCCTTTATTCAAGACCATGTTGTGGAGTTTCTTTATTGCTTATCATACCATGGATGGTCTTTATTCTCTTACATACTACGTAGTGCCTTTATTCAAGATCATGTAGTGGAGTTTCTTTATTGCTTATCATACCATGGCTGGTCTTTATTCTCTTACATACTACGTATTGCCTTTATTCAAGATCATGTTATGGAGTTTCTTTATTGCTTATCATACCATGGATGGTCTTTATTCTCTTACATACTACGTATTCCCTTTATTCAAGATCATGTTATGGAGTTTCTTTATTGCTTATCATACCATGGATGGTCTTTATTCTCTTACATACTACGTATTGCCTTTATTCAAGATCATGTTGTGGAGTTTCTTTATTGCTTATCATACCATAGGTGGTCTTTATTCTCTTACGTACTACGTATTCCCTTTATTCAAGATCATGTTATGGAGTTTCTTTATTGCTTATCATACCATGGATGGTCTTTATTCTCTTACATACTACGTATTCCCTTTATTCAAGGTCATGTTGTGGTGTTTCTTTATTGCTTATCATACCATGGATGGTCTTTATTCTCTTACATACTACGTATTCCCTTTATTCAAGATCATGTTATGGAGTTTCTTTATTGCTTATCATACCATGGATCGTCTTTATTCTCTTACATACTACGTATTCCCTTTATTCAAGATCATGTTATGGAGTTTCTTTATTGCTTATCATACCATGGATGGTCTTTATTCTCTTACATACTACGTATTGCCTTTATTCAAGATCATGTTGTGGAGTTTCTTTATTGCTTATCATACCATGGATGGTCTTTATTCTCTTACATACTACGTATTCCCTTTATTCAAGATCATGTTATGGAGTTTCTTTATTGCTTATCATACCATGGATGGTCTTTATTCTCTTACATACTACGTATTCCCTTTATTCAAGATCATGTTATGGAGTTTCTTTATTGCTTATCATACCATGGATGGTCTTTATTCTCTTACATACTACGTATTCCCTTTATTCAAGATCATGTTATGGAGTTTCTTTATTGCTTATCATACCATGGATGGTCTTTATTCTCTTACATACTACGTATTCCCTTTATTCAAGATCATGTTATGGAGTTTCTTTATTGCTTATCATACCATGGATGGTCTTTATTCTCTTACATACTACGTATTGCCTTTATTCAAGATCATGTTGTGGAGTTTCTTTATTGCTTATCATACCATGGATGTTCTTTCTTCTTTTACATACTACGTATTCCCTTTATTCAAGATCATGTTGTGGAGTTTCTTTATTGCTTATCATACCATGGATGGTCTTTATTCTCTTACATACTACGTATTGCCTTTATTCAAGATCATGTTGTGGAGTTTCTTTATTGCTTATCATACCATGGATGGTCTTTCTTCTCTTACATACTACGTATTCCCTTTATTCAAGATCATGTTGTGGAGTTTCTTTCTTTCTTATCATACCATGGATGGTCTTTATTCTCTTACATACTACGTATTGCCTTTATTCAAGATCATGTTATGGAGTTTCTTTATTGCTTATCATACCATGGATGGTCTTTATTCTCTTACATACTACGTATTGCCTTTATTCAAGATCATGTTATGGAGTTTCTTTATTGCTTATCATACCATGGATGGTCTTTATTCTCTTACATACTACGTATTCCCTTTATTCAAGATCATGTTATGGAGTTTCTTTATTGCTTATCATACCATGGATGGTCTTTATTCTCTTACATACTACGTATTGCCTTTATTCAAGATCATGTTGTGGCGTTTCTTTATTGCTTATCATACCATGGATGGTCTTTATTCTCTTACATACTACGTATTCCCTTTATTCAAGATCATGTTATGGAGTTTCTTTATTGCTTATCATACCATGGATGGTCTTTATTCTCTTACATACTACGTATTCCCTTTATTCAAGATCATGTTATGGAGTTTCTTTATTGCTTATCATACCATGGATGGTCTTTATTCTCTTACATACTACGTATTGCCTTTATTCAAGATCATGTTGTGGAGTTTCTTTATTGCTTATCATACCATGGATGGTCTTTATTCTCTTACATACTACGTATTCCCTTTATTCAAGATCATGTTATGGAGTTTCTTTATTGCTTATCATAC
Organism: Ascarosepion bandense; assembly: GCA_037127315.1. NCBI lineage: Eukaryota > Metazoa > Mollusca > Cephalopoda > Sepiida > Sepiidae > Ascarosepion > Ascarosepion bandense. Next base: position 1,497,963 of record JBBBDQ010000418.1, read on the forward strand.
CATGGATGGTCTTTATTCTCTTACATACTACGTATTCCCTTTATTCAAGATCATGTTATGGAGTTTCTTTATTGCTTATCATACCATGGATGGTCTTTATTCTCTTACATACTACGTATTCCCTTTATTCAAGATCATGTTATGGAGTTTCTTTATTGCTTATCATACCATGGATGGTCTTTATTCTCTTACATACTACGTATTCCCTTTATTCAAGATCATGTTATGGAGTTTCTTTATTGCTTATCATACCATGGATGGTCTTTATTCTCTTACATACTACGTATTGCCTTTATTCAAGATCATGTTGTGGAGTTTATTGCTTATCATACCATGGATGTTCTTTCTTCTTTTACATACTACGTATTCCCTTTATTCAAGATCATGTTGTGGAGTTTCTTTATTGCTTATCATACCATGGATGGTCTTTATTCTCTTACATTCTACGTATTGCCTTTATTCAGGATCATGTTGTGGAGTTTCTTTATTGCTTATCATACCATGGATGGTCTTTCTTCTCTTACATACTACGTATTCCCTTTATTCAAGATCATGTTGTGGAGTTTCTTTCTTGCTTATCATACCATGGATGGTCTTTATTCTCTTACATACTACGTATTGCCTTTATTCAAGATCATGTTGTGGAGTTTCTTTATTGCTTATCATACCATGGATGGTCTTTCTTCTCTTACATACTACGTATTCCCTTTATTCAAGATCATGTTGTGGAGTTTCTTTATTGCTTATCATACCATGGATGGTCTTTATTCTCTTACATACTACGTATTGCCTTTATTCAAGATCATGTTGTAGAGTTTCTTTATTGCTTATCATACCATGGATGGTCTTTATTCTCTTACATATTACGTATTCCCTTTATTCAAGATCATGTTGTGGAGTTTCTTTATTGCTTATCATACCATGGATGGTCTTTATTCTCTTACATACTACGTATTGCCTTTATTCAAGATCATGTTATGGAGTTTCTTTATTGCTTATCATGCCATGGATGGTCTTTATTCTCTTACATATTACGTATTCCCTTTATTCAAGATCATGTTGTGGAATTTCTTTATTGCTTATCATACCATGGATGGTCTTTATTCTCTTACATACTACGTATTCCCTTTATTCAAGATCATGTTGTGGAGTTTCTTTATTGCTTATCATACCATGGATGGTCTTTATTCTCTTACATACTACGTATTCCCTTTATTCAAGATCATGTTATGGAGTTTCTTTATTGCTTATCATACCATGGATGGTCTTTATTCTCTTACATACTACGTATTCCCTTTATTCAAGATCATGTTGTGGAGTTTCTTTATTGCTTATCATACCATGGATGGTCTTTATTCTCTTACATACTACGTATTGCCTTTATTCAAGATCATGTTATGGAGTTTCTTTATTGCTTATCATACCATGGATGGTCTTTATTCTCTTACATACTACGTATTCCCTTTATTGAAGATCATGTTGTTATTTTTATTGTTGTATTATACCATGGATGGTCTTTATTCTCTTACATATTACGTATTCCTTATCTAAGATCATGTTAGGAGTTTCTTTATTGCTTATCATACCATGGATGGTCTTTATTTCTACATACTACGTATGTCTTTATTCAAGATCATGTTATGGAGTTTCTTTATTGCTTATCATACCATGGATGGTCTTTATTCTCTTACATATTACGTATTCCCTTTATTCAAGATCATGTTATGAAGTTTCTTTATTGCTTATCATACCATGGATGGTCTTTATTCTTACATACTACGTATTCCTTTATTCAAGATCATGTTATGAGCTTTTATTGCTTATCATACTTAATGGATGGTCTTTATTCTCTTTACATACTACGTATTGCCTTTATTCATGATCATGTTAGAGTTTCTCTTTTATTGCTTATCATACCATGGATGGTCTTTATTCTCTTACATACTACGTATTCCCTTTATTCAAGATCAAGAAGGGAGTTTCTTTATTGCTTATCATACCATGGATGGTCTTTATTCTCTTATATACATGACGTGTCATTTTCATTCAAGATCATGTTGGGAGCTATTGCTTATCATACCATGGATGGTCTTTAATCTCTACATACTACGTATTCCCTTTATTCAAGATCATGTTGTGGAGTTTCTTTATTGTTTATCATACCATGGATGGTCTTTATTCTCTTACATACTACGTATTCCTTATTCATGATCATGTTATGGAGTTTCTTTATTGCTTATCATACCATGGATGGTCTTTATTCTCTTACATACTACGTATTCCTTATTCAAGATCATGTTGTGGAGTTTCTTTATTGCTTATCATACCATGGATGGTCTTTATTCTCTTACATACTACGTATTCCCTTTATTCAAGATCATGTTGTGGAGTTTCTTTATTGCTTATCATACCATGGATGGTCTTTATTCTCTTACATACTACGTATTCCCTTTTATTCAAGATCATGTTGTGGAGTTTCCTTATTGCTTACTGCATGTACATTGTCTTTATTCCTCTACATACTACGTATATTCTCTTTATTCAAGATCGTGTTATGGAGTTTCTTTATTGCTTATCATACCATGGATGGTCTTATTCTCTTACATACTACGTATTCCCTTTATTCAAGATCATGTTGTGGTTTCTTTATTGCTTATCATACCATGGATGGTCTTTATTCTCTTACATGCCACTATGACTTCTTATTCAAGATCATGTTATGGAGTTTTTATTGTTTATCATACCATGTATGGTCTTTATTCTCTTACATACTACGAATTGCCTTTATTCAAGATCATGTTATGGAGTTTCTTTATTGCTTATCATACCATGGATGGTCTTTATTCTCTTACATACTACGTATTGCCTTTATTCATGATCATGTTGCGGAGTTTCTTTATTGCTTATCATACCATGGATGGTCTTTATTCTCTTACATACTACGTATTCCCTTTATTCAAGATCATGTTGTGGAGTTTCTTTATTGCTTATCATACCATGGATGGTCTTTATTCTCTTACATACTACGTATTCCCTTTATTCAAGATCATGTTGTGGAGTTTCTTTATTGCTTATCATACCATGGATGGTCTTTATTCTCTTACATACTACGTATTCCCTTTATTCAAGGTCATGTTATGGAGTTTCTTTATTGCTTATCATACCATGGATGGTCTTTATTCTCTTACATACTACGTATTCCCTTTATTCAAGATCATGTTATGGAGTTTCTTTATTGCTTATCATACCATGGATGGTCTTTATTCTCTTACATACTACGTATTCCCTTTATTCAAGATCATGTTGTGGAGTTTCTTTATTGCTTATCATACCATGGATGGTCTTTATTCTCTTACATACTACGTATTCCCTTTATTCAAGATCATGTTATGGAGTTTCTTTATTGCTTATCATACCATGGATGGTCTTTATTCTCTTACATACTACGTATTGCCTTTATTCATGATCATGTTGTGGAGTTTCTTTATTGCTTATCATACCATGGATGGTCTTTATTCTCTTACATACTACGTATTCCCTTTATTCAAGATCATGTTGTGGAGTTTCTTTATTGCTTATCATACCATGGATGGTCTTTATTCTCTTACATACTACGTATTCCCTTTATTCAAGATCATGTTGTGGAGTTTCTTTATTGCTTATCATACCATGGATGGTCTTTATTCTCTTACATACTACGTATTCCCTTTATTCAAGATCATGTTATGGAGTTTCTTTATTGCTTATCATACCATGGATGGTCTTTATTCTCTTACATACTACGTATTCCCTTTATTCAAGATCATGTTATGGAGTTTCTTTATTGCTTATCATACCATGGATGGTCTTTATTCTCTTACATACTACGTATTGCCTTTATTCATGATCATATTGTGGAGTTTCTTTATTGCTTATCATACCATGGATGGTCTTTATTCTCTTACATACTACGTATTGCCTTTATTCAAGATCATGTTATGGAGTTTCTTTATTGCTTATCATACCATGGATTCTCTTACATACTATGTATTCCTTTTATCCTTGATCATATTGTGGGATCTCTTTAATCACGAATTTTTCCGGATTTTTTTCCCGTTCATTTTTTTTGTTTGTTCATATTATTGATTATCTTTATTCACGATCATATTTTGGATTCTATTTATTCATGACTTTATTAGGGATTCCCATAATTTCTGAACATTTACGGATTCTTTTTCAATACATTCCTTTTACATATTTTTATTGTATTCACAATCCTATTAGGGTTACGCTTATTCACTATTCTATCATGGATTCTCTTAATTCCCAATCATATGTTGGTTTGTTTTTATTTTGAATCAATTATGGATCCCTTCATATCCGATTATATCATGGATTATCTTTATTGACGATCATTTTCTTTTTCTTTTTTTTTTTTTTTACAGCGCAATTATAAATTTACTTTAATCACTATGATATTATGGATTCTCTTTATATCCGATTATTTTATTGATCCTCTTTATTTCCGTTCATATTGTGGATTCTCTTCATTCCGTATCTTATTATGTATGCTCTTTATTTCGGATGGTTTCCTTTTATTCCCTAAGATATTATGGATTTTCATTATCCCCGATCTTATTAAGGGTCCTCTTTATTTACGCACATTTTATGGATTCTATTTATTCCCAATCATATAATGATCTGGGCACCTCGGCGTGGTGTAATGGTTAGCAAGCTGGTCTCGTTAGAATCATTATAACTGGGTAAAGAGTTCGATCCTCACTAGGTACCCCCTACTTTCGGCCGTGTGTCACGTCTAAGCTACGCTTAGAAAATCACCTTCCTCCAGGGTTTGGCGCAGAGCTAACAACCCTGCCCCATAAAAAAACAGTTTGTTACGGGAACAGCAAAAACGCTACCCTACACACCATTGGGTGTAACGGAAAAGTTTTTTTTTATTATTATATTATGGATTGTCTTGATTCACGGCCATATTTTGGATTCCCTTTATTTACGATTATATTGTGGTGATACCGACCGAGCATAGCGACGGACCGTTGCGCATCCGGGTCCGCGCAGATGTTCCGGTTGAAAAATAAAAATTAATTAAATATTAAATTTCCAGTTCGCGAGCCTACGCGAATTTTATTTATCGGCCAATGAGAAGCCCAGAATCCAATACAAGTGTGAAATCCCAAATGATCACCTGCGATCCAAAAAGCCGAAATAAAAAACCGAGACAGAAAGCACCCAACAGACAGTCGGACGGTGACAGGCGAGAGTAATTAATATCTCCCTTGACCAAGTCAAGTGGCTACTACGCTTGCCTCTTTTCTTCTCCTCTGTCTCAAAACTACTTACTGACCTAAAGAGCGACTTTCTTCATTTACACGCTCCCCACATTCCTAAGCCTTAAATCTCTTTCAGTTTATTATTTGCCATGAACATTTTAACCTCCGTTGGACCTATATTCAATTGTAAAAGCATTAATTGATATATGTATATATATAAATGTTATTTTCAACTCAATTTACTTTTCTTGATTTTATAATCATTTTATGACTTATAGTGGGCTATCTACCACAAGGCCAAATTCCGTTAACCTGCAACAATATACAACTACCCATCTCTAGAACGGACTCCCACTACAAACGGGAAAATAATACATAAGTAAGTAGCCCCTATAATATTATGGTTTCTCTTTATTCCAGGTTTTATTTTGGATTCTCCTTACTCCCGATCCTATTATGGACCAGCAGTATAGCTCGGCGTTGCTCGGGTGTAATGAAAGCTTTAAAACTAATCCATAGTCCTGGAGCTCAGACTCTTTGGACGTTGGCACGAAAGACTAAAAAGCAATAGTTGTTTCCAGTTAAAGCGAAACTGTAGACTGAAAGAAAAATGAATGGATGTAAGTCAAATTTTAATTTCCTGGTATCGATATCAAATAAGTTTTTTTCGTCGTAAACTGAATTTTGAAGGCTAAATAAGTCCTCTGAGTAAATGGTATCATGGCTGAGACTAAAAACTAGAATTATACCTACTTAGAGCCAAACCCGAAACAAAAACTAAAATAAAAGGGCTGAAAAAAATATAGACATATAGGCAGATAAACAGACACACACACACACAAACATCTTGCCTTTTATATATATATATATATATATATATATATATATATATATATATATTATCGATTTTCTGCACTATTGTAAGAACTGCAACCTTGAAACTTCTGAATATCGTTTTTTATGTCTTTGTGTATGAGTGTATCAAATTTGATTGAAATCGGACCACTCCTTCTACAACTCGATTTTTTCGATTATCGATTTTCGATATTTATCGGGGGTACCTCGAAACAAAACATAGCTAAGAACGCTCGCAGACGCTTAAAGTACAACTGTGTACATTTTCAAGAAAATCGCATTAGCCGTTTCGGAGTCTATAGGTAACGGACACACACACACACACACACACACACACACACACACACACACACACACACACACAGACAAAGTTCCATTTATAAATAAGTTTAGATACTCTCCTTTCTAGACCTTGTTATGGATTTCCTTTATCATCGATTATATCATGTTGTTGTTGTTTTTTTTTTTTGTTGTTGTTTTTTTGTTTTTCTTTTTTGTGGACGGGAGGTCACGAACATTTTATAGTTTCTAGTTATTTCTGATTATCGGTTCTCTTTATTCACGATTCTATAATGGATTCTTTTTATTTAGTATCATCTGAAGTATTCTCTTATTCCCGATTATGTATTCTCTTATTCCCGATTATGTATTCTCTTATTCCCGATTATGTATTCACTGTATTCACGATCCTAAAATGGATTCTTTTTATTTAGTATCATCTGAAGTATTCTCTTATTCCCGATTATGTATTCTCTTATTCCCGATTATGTATTCTCTTATTCCCGATTATGTATTCTCTTTATTCACGATTCTATAATGGATTCTTTTTATTTAGTATCATCTGAAGTATTCTCTTATTCCCGATTATGTATTCTCTTATTCCCGATTATGTATTCTCTTATTCCCGATTATGTATTCTCTTTATTCACGATTCTATGATGGATTCTTTTTATTTAGTATTATCCGAAGTATTCTCTTATTCCCGATTATATATTCTCTTATTCCCTGATTATGTATTCTCTTATTCCCTGATTATGTATTCTCTTATTCCCGATTATGTATTCTCTTTATTCACGATTCTATGATGGATTCTTTTTATTTAGTATCATCTGAATTATTCTCTTATTCCCGATTATGTTATTCCCGATTATGTATTCTCTGTATTCACGATCCTAAAATGGATTCTTTTAATTTAGTATCATCTGAAGTATTCTCATTCCCGATTGTGTATTCTCTTATTCCCGATTATGTATTCTCTTATTCCCGATTATGTATTCTCTTTATTCACGATTCTATAATGGATTCTTTTTATTTAGTATCATCTGAAATATTCTCTTATTCCCGATTATGTATTCTCTTATTCCCGATTATGTATTCTCTTATTCCCGATTATGTATTCTCTTATTCCCGATTATGTAATCTCGTTATTCACGATTCTATGATGGATTCTTTTTATTTAGTATCATCCGAAGTATTCTCTTATTCCCGATTATGTATTCTCTTATTCCCGATTATGTATTCTCTGTATTCACGATCCTATAATGGATTCTTTTTATTTAGTATCATCTGAAGTATTCTCTTATTCCCTCCCGATTGTGTATTCTCTTTATTCACGATTCTATAATGGATTCTTTTTATTTAGTATCATCTGAAATATTCTCTTATTCCCGATTATGTATAATCTTATTCCCGATTATGTATTCTCTTATTCCCGATTATGTTATTCCCGATTATGTATTCTCTTATTCCCGATTGTGTATTCTCTTATTCCCGATTATGTATTCTCTTATTCCCGATTATGTATTCTCTTTATTCACGATTCTATGATGGATTCTTTTTATTTAGTATCATCCGAAGTATTCTCTTATTCCCGATTATGTATTCTCTTATTCCCGATTATGTATTCTCTGTATTCACGATCCTATAATGGATTCTTTTTATTTAGTATCATCTGAAGTATTCTCTTATTCCCGATTATATATTCTCTTATTCCCGATTATGTATTCTCTTATTCCCGATTATGTATTCTCTGTATTCACGATCCTATAATGGATTCTTTTTATTTAGTATCATCTGAAGTATTCTCTTATTCCCGATTATGTATTCTCTTATTCCCGATTATGTATTCTCTTATTCCCGATTGTGTATTCTCTGTATTCAAGATCCTATTAAGGTTTCTTTTTATTCCCGATTTCATTATGTCTCTTTATAATCGCCATCTTTTTACGGATTTTCCTGTCACCAATCCTATAATCGATTATCTTTATTTCCATTTATATTATGGGTTGTCTTTTTCCTCGATCATGTTATGGATTCTATGTATTCGTGATCTTATTAGCTATTTTATTCATGTCTGGTCACATATAATGGATTCATTTTATTCACAATCCTATTATGGATTGTCTGTATTAACAATCCAATTAGGAAACATGTTTACTTTCCATTTTATTATGGATTATCTTTATTCCCGATCATATGATGGTTTGTCTTCACTTACGACCAGGAATTCTTTTTATTCACTACTCAAACATCGATTTACTTTAATCACGTCATATTATGGATTTTCTTTATATCCGACCATTTTATCTATTCCCTTTATTCAAGGATTTACGATAGTTTTTCTTTATTCTCTATTGTATTATTGATTCTGTTGATCCCTGATTTTATTATGGAATTCCTTTCTTTTAGAATGGTTTCGTTTTATTTCAGATTATATTATGGACCCCCTTCATACTTGATCATATAATGGATTCTTTTGATTCACGACACAATTATGGATTTTCTTTAATCATAATCAGATTATGGACCCACTTTATATCTGATCATTTTGTGATTCTCTTTTATTTACGACTAGCATCATAGCCCGGCGTTGCCCGTGCAACTCAGAACATTTTAGTAGTCGGAGAAGATGCCACTTTTTTTTTACATATTTTGTTTTTGTTTGAAAAAAAACTTTTTTAAAAAAAATATTTCTTTGTTTCAAAATTACGGGAAAAAATATTCACATTCTTTGTTGACCAAATGAATTTTTAAAACGTCGGAATAAAAATTAAATATAAAGCCTTTTTTTTCTTTTTTTTTTTTTCATAAAAATATTTTAGTCGCGTTTGACATGTGTGATTTGATTTCTGTGACGTAAAATGTCGGAATAAAAATTAAATATAAAGGCTCATTTTTTTTTTAAATAAAAAATATTTTAGTCGCGTTTGACACGTGTGATTTGATTTCTGTGACGTAATTCAGCAACCATCTTAGATCTTAGATGTTTTTACGGAGCAAATGTAAACAATCTGTTCCATTGTCCAAAAAGTGCGAAAGGGAAAATTGCTGAACTTAAACTCAAAAAGTATGTATCGACCTATCTTTCCTGTAGATATGTGCCCCTAGAAAGTTTAAATGGCGTAGCTTAAAAAATGTAGGCGTGCATAGGGAACAGTCACATACAGACTCACAGATTGCCTTTTAGATTCTGTAGTCGGTTCTCCTTCTTCCCAAACCCATTATTGATTCATCTCATTCCCGATCATATTATAGATTTCCTTTATTCACAAACATGGAGTAGATAGACTAAACTATCGCCCGGTTCACACTCCACCCACGTCTATTAAGCAGGTGAAGTGGCTCATCCCTTGTTCCCTGTTTATGATGTGGTTTCCGGCTTTCTCTTTTCCAATCTTTTCACTCCTTTTTTTTTTTCAATTGGAGTAGATAGATCTATCTATCGCCCGGTTCACACTCCACCCACATCTATTGAACATTTGAAGTGGCTCTTCCCTTGTTCCCTGTTTAGGATGTGGTTTCCGGCTTTCTTTTTTTCCAATCTTTTCACTCCTTTTTTTTTTTTTTCAATTGGAGTAGATAGACTAAACTATCGTCCGGTTCACACTCCACCCACATCTATTGAACAAGTGAAGTGGCTCATCCCTGGTTCCCTGTTTAGGATGTGGTTTCCGGCTTTCTCTTTTCCAATCTTTTCACTCCTTTTTTTTTTTTCAATTGGAGTAGATAGATATATTGCCCGGCTCACACTCCACCCACATCAATTGAACAGGTGAAGTAGCTCATCCCTTGTTCCCTGTTTAGGATGTGGTTTCCGGCTTTCTCTTTTCCAATCTTTTCACTCCTTTTTTTTTTTTTTTTTTCAATTGGAGTAGATAGTCTAAACTATCGCCCGGTTCACACTCCACCCACGTCTATTGAACAGGTGAAGAGGCTCATCCCTGGTTCCCTGTTTAGGATGTGGTTTCCGGCTTTCTCTTTTCCAATCTTTTCACTCCTTTTTTTTTTCAATTGGAGTAGATAGATCTATTGCCCGGTTCACACTCCACCCACATCAATTGAGCAGGTGAAGTAGCTCATCCCTTGTTCCCTGTTTAGGATGTGGTTTCCGGCTTTCTCTTTTCCAATCTTTTCACTCCTTTTTTTTTTTTTTTTTTTTTTTTTTTTTTTTTTTTTTTTCAATTGGAGTAGATAGACTAAACTATCGCCGGTTCACACTCCATCCACAACTATTGAAAAGGTGAAGAGGCTTATCCCTTGTTCCCTGTTTAGGATGTGGTTTCCTGCTTTCTCTTTTCCAATTTTTTCACTCTTACGTAGCCTCCTGCACATCAGTGGTCGTTACCGCCTTGCTCGGGGTGATAAGATTTAAAAAAATAAACATATTCTTGATTCCCTTTATCCTGGAATTATGATAGGTTTTCTTTATTCCCGAGTCTATTATTGATTCTGCTTATCCATGATACTGTTATGGAATTTATTTATTCCTCGTCATTTTATGGATTTCTTCTATTTACCATTATGGTTTCCTTATTACCGATCATGTGGTGATAGATTCTCTTTACCCCCAATCATGGATTCATTTTATTCTTGATCATATAAATGGACTCAATTTATTCCAGATCATATTAAGGATTCCCTTTATTCACGGACATATTATAGATTTTGTTTATTACGATCTTGATTTCTCTTTAATCCTGGTCATATTATAGATTGTCTTTATTCACGACCATATTAAGTAAAAAAAACTTCTTTAAATCATTTAACAGTAACACTGTATCTCTCGTCATATCGAGCGCTTTGTGACCAAAACAAACCTGCTTGTCAAAATGCCTTTCTACAAACAAACTTCAGAAAAAACGGTAATTGTAGCACTAAGCAACATTACAGTTTAACACTACACACACATATAAGTTATAGTTTAGAATATGTATTAATTATAATTTAATACAAACGTGTACAATTTTGTTTCAACATCGAAAAACAATGTCTCATCAGGTAGTGTTTTTTCGATGTCGAAACAAAAATAAAATATAGTGTAACAGTACAGTGTACACTTTTGTAGTAAATTATAATTTATGCATGTTCTATAACTTGTAAATATTCATTGCTCTAGTCTATTTCTATATTAAGCACTGTTTTAAATTAATGTTTGAACGTTGTTAATACTTCCTTCTTTATTCACTTATATATATATATATATATATATATATATATATATATATATATATATATATTGTAGGAGGATTTGAAATATTAAGTAAGACAAAATTGTATTAAAAACTCGATTACTTACTTACTTACACATATATATATTATATATAAAGAATGCTGAAGGTAAATCAATCAGCTAAGTGACAAATTTTTACTTACATTATATATATATATATTATATAAACAAGAAGTTTGATTAAAAAGAAGCGACAATGTCTGTGTGTTTAATTTTTATTATATTTTTCCAATTTTCAGATACCCGAAATTTGGAAAAATAGAATAAAATAGACAGACAAACTTTGTCGGTTATTTTTAATCAAACTTGTTTGGATGAAAACTTGCTGCGAAATATACCGCATATATAAATTATTCAATTGCTGATATCTCCTGATGAGTAGCCGAAGTGATTGCTGAAGTGTCCGTCTACGAATTTAGAGTTGGGATGCTAATGGTAACACCAGTCAGCTAAGTAACAAGCTTTATATTTGTATTTTATATATATATATATATATATATATATATATATATAATACGGAAAGTCCCGAAGATTAACAAAATGTTTTTTGATAAATGACATATTAAAAATAATGTTCAAACAAATATATATTTTTTCGATTTTTTATATTTACTTACCGTATATATATATATATATATATATATATATATATAACAAATTTGGCTTTGAACACGTCTCGAAAAACTCACCGAGTATAAACGCGGATGGGAAAAAAATGGAAACAAAAAAAGAAACGAACTAAGCACTTGAACATTAGTCAAAGTACTAGTCGAAAGAAAAAAAAACCCCGAGACGAGTAACCTAACATGTAAAACGCTCAATAGACTGGTAGAGCAAATTATATATATATATATATATATATATATATATATATATATATATATATATATTAAAAAGGATTAATTCAAAGATGTTGAATGGCCATTTCGATATGAAGATCCCCACGGGGGATAACACATCACCTCAGCAACAGAAAAATCCTTTCAGAAACTGGAGAAAAATTAGTCTACTTTTCCTTTTTAAATAGATTTGCAAAGAACCAGTTTCTGAAAGGATTTTTCTGTTGCTGAGGTGATGTGTTATCCCCCGTGGGGATCTTCATATCGAAATGGCCATTCAACATCTTTGAATTAATCCTTTTTTAATATATATTTGCTCTGTAATATTTTATTACATGGAGCTCTCTTCCTGTATCATTTTTTAATCTTAAAATAAAATTTTTAATATTAATTAGGATCGGGTTTTTGGAATTTACCTTCCTGCTTTTCCCCCTTGGATTGAAGTATCTGAATTAATATATATATATATATATATATATATATATATATATATATATATATATATATATAATATACGATAAGTGCATAAAAAGAAAACTCGAGAAATATAAGCAGTAAATTGCTGATGCCCCTGACGAGTGGATGGACAGAACTCCATTACTAAATTCTGACGATGGGATGCTGAAAATAACTTCAATCAGCAAAGCGACAAACTTTTATTTTATTGATATTTTTTAATTTTTTTAATTATTCAGAAATAAACACTCAACCCAAATAGGATATGAGTTATGAAGACCAATTATGGTGGAAATTTGTTCCGCGATGCCCTAATGAAACAAGAGAACCTAATTGCTAAAAAATAGAAATAAAAAGTCAATTAATTAGCATATTCATTAGCTGTACGAAAAAAGTTTCCGTGTGTATGATGCGTGGGTGACTGAAAAATCAGTCTACTAACCTCAAACTCTCTAAATTCAGAGATAGTAGATATAAATTTAAATAATAATAATAATTTTTTTTAATTAACGTTTATGTTTTTTTTTCTTTACTTAATCAGATGTATTTTATTTTATCTAAGCACCCATAAGGATCACACAAAATATCAATATATTTTTATCTATATTCATTGAAAACAGACAGAGAGAGAGTGTGTGAAAAAATACTTTAACAAAAACACATACCTAGAAACAGAAACTCTAAAAAAAAAAATCACTCAGTAAGGAAAAAAATTGTATTTATTTCTTTAATGTTTTAAATTCTTCCCCCGATTTTAACTGGGAATCTTTTAAAATGAAATATCGATTGAAATATTTTTCTAATTTTATGTTTTCAAATTTGTAACAATTTATCAATAATTCAATTCATTAAAAAAAAAAAGCGGGATTTTTAATAGTTTCATAAATTATTCAATTTAAAAAAAAATGTTTTTATGCCTGTGTTTTTTAAGTTTGTTGTGTTTGCATATGAAATGTGATAAATTAATTTATGCACATTTTTATCGCATTTATTTAGGATCAATTTATGATTTATTTATTTAATGACAAGAAAATTCTGAAAATCAGTGTAACACACTGTGTACAGGCAATTTTTAACAAAAACAAAGCTAGCTTGACAACTTTACCTCTGCAAATGTTCTGGTTTTACGACGTTGGTTTAAATAAATAATTCCACGCTGGTGAAAAGTAAATAAATAAAAAGCTATATATAAGTTTCTGTGTTCATTTTGGACGATACGGTAAACTCCAGTCCAGTGTAAGTAAATTACAAAAAAACAAACAGCTTAGAAAAGTTATTAAAAATTTAACGTAAATTCATTTTTGATAAAATTATTTTTCGTGTGAAATCAACGTCAAATAACAGTCTACTCTTGTCTAAAATAATAAATACTCACGGGACATTAAAAACAAAAATAATGGCAAAAAATAGCTGATGTATACACACACAATTTCGTAGGGAATTTCGTAGTGGTGTAAAAAAAAGCACTGACTAAAAAAAAAAGCACTTATGAAAAGAGGCAGCGAAAAGTAGATTTTTTTTCGTCTGTCAGTCTGTATTGCTTAGTTTTTTTATCGTATAGGGTTTATGATTTCTGTTTATATTACCCTTCTTTGTTTAGTTGCTTACTAAATACGAGAATTAGTTAAGTTTCAGCATAGTTTTAATTACTTACTTCTAGTTGAGTGTATATGTGTATATTTGTGTGTTTATGCCTCTCTTTCCCTCCCTCTTTCCCTCCCTCTTCATTATAGATCGTGTTCGCTATTGACCTCTGACCTGTGTCGGTATATCGCTACGCGGCATCTGTGTAAGATTATCCTACGTAGCACAGGGCAAAGCAACGACTCCCTTATATGGAACTTGCACCCCCGTCAACGTCCGAATATCTCACATCGTCAACAGAGGCGGACCCTACTCCAGTCCATTCTTAGTATCGACTTAAAATAAGTAAAACGTGTCTTTCACATCGCGAGCAGGCCGATCAGTCGGCTCCCACTGTGAAGGTATTAGGCACTATTTTTTCGCGGCGTCGGTAATCAGGCGTTTAAATAGGTGTTGTTCGACCGTAGTGCCACAACTTTTTCGTGAAAACTTTGAGTGTCCTCCCATCGAACCGATTTTCAGGAAAACTTCGGGATTTTACGTATTTGTTTCGACTTGTTACGGATACAGAGCAGTAAGAAGAGTGTAAGGGTTGTTCGGTTCGTGATTTTCGTCACCTAGCTGACCAAAATGTCCCAGCAAAGAACCGAACAGAAAGGCAATCAAGTCGTTCATGTCAGAGGAGACAGCGACTCTGATCTAGAGGCTCTATTTAAGATTGCGATGAATCCAACAGAAGCCCCACCCCAGATTCCACTACGTATGAGGAACCTGCCTGCCTCTTTTTTCAAACCTCCAGACCCGACGCAACAAAAGCCCCATAGCGGCAGTCGTGAAGGCAGCACAGAGTCCACGACGACGGGGCCCGGTGGTACTGGTGGCGGTACCAGCGGGTTGACCATTGCCCACCCGCGGGCCCATTCCTCTCCGGCAAGTCTCACCCAGACTCTCAGCGCGGCCCCTCCTCCGTCATCCCAGCATGTTAGACAACATAGTTATGATCTCACAGATGAACAACCCCTACCCCCGGGATGGGAAATGGCCAAAACTCCTCAAGGACATCGATATTACCTCAAGTAAGTTTGTTGTTACTGCTTGCATTAGCTCTCAAGTTTTAGAAAATTATGAAATCAGATAGGAAATAATTTTTAATATAGTCTAGAAAGTTTTCTTTTAACTTTACAAAAAGTTATAAGATGTATTTATCACTAAAATAACCTTCACTTATTTATTTATTTTCTACTCTTGTTAAAGTTTTCCTAAGGGTCGTTTCCTCACCCTCTCTCTCTCCCCTTACACCTCTGTTCCCTGAAAAACTAAGCCCTATGTGTAAAATATGGAAAGCTTTGGTGCAATAAAAAGAGATCTTGTCACATTTTTACTGGCTTCTTCAGACGTCTACTTTTTTTATTCCTCGTTCAAAGCTTGTGTAAAAATTGTCTGAAGGGACATTATTTCCTCCCCCTCTTATCTAAATCGGCGCACTGGTTGTTCGAATGACGCCATGTTGAAAATATCGGAGCTTCCATAAGTAGAAAACTCGGTCGTCTCTCTTCGTAACTCCCTCCTCTAAACATTCACTTTCTGCCCCAAAACCGCTCGGAAAAACAAGCTCTGAACTAATCAGACTCTTCAGATTTTCATCTCAGAAAAATTCTTGTCAAATTTTTCCTATATATCTCCCTCTTTGTTTATAAAAACACGTGCACTTTGCGTCATAGTTCTAAAAAAAAAGTACCTGCCCCCTTGAACTTAAAAAAAAGTGTTTGTTCTTACGATCGGCTTAATAAACTGCCTTTTGCCTTTATCTAATTTTGTATAATTGGTATTTGATCACTTTTCCAAGCGTTTTTGTTTACTTTATTTTAAAAGGCAAAGCATTTTTCTTTTTCGGTTATTTTCTTCTCCTCTGCTAATCAATATCATCTAGCAGCCGCGTATCTCCAATTTCTGACAAACTAAAAACACTTCTTCACATCGACGTTTCTTTAAAAAGTCTCTCTCCTTGTAATTACTACTCTTATTGTTCGATTGTTTTTTTTAATACTTACAAAATTCAGATATTTTTTTTAACAATGTATCCAATACCTAATTTTTTTTCTTTTTACGAACTTCTATATACTTCCAGCCACTCCTCTCTTCACTGTCATCAATAGGGCCCCCCTCCTTCTCCTCTTATGTCAAAGTAGTAATAATAATTTTTTTTTAACTATCATCAGTCATGAATTCATTTTGGGTTTGTTTTTTTTTTCTTAGCCATGAAGTTTCTAAGCGGGCACTTTTAACTACTCGGTAACACTAATATATTTTGAATAAAAGCCATCATTTTTATTTATTTTATTTATTTTGTGGGTATTTAGCTTAGCTTAGGCTGTGTGTAACTGTGTAGTTAGTTCTTGGGAGACGATTAAGTCAATCCTTCTGAAAGATAGTCTGTCCCCACCCCTTATCAAAATATAAACACATCTTTATTTCAGATACACACTAGAAAGAATCATTTCGTATTTAATTTCTATCTCTAAATGTTTATCTTAAGGAGTTTGTTGCTTTTTAAGAACTGAATTTGTGTCTATAAAGTTAACTTATTTCTTTCGATAGATCCTTTTTAAATCTCTCACAATCTTGTGTGTCTTCGTGTCGAAGATTTGACAAAAAAATGCAAACTTTTTATATATTTTTTTTCAAACAAGAAATTTTTAGAAATATTTACAATATTAACACTGAACAGTAATACCATTTGAAGACTTGTATGTACTAAATGTAAACAATTTAATTTTCATCTATATGAAAAATTAGAAAAAAATTAAACTTTTTTTTTTTTTTTTTTTTTTTTTTTAAGCAAGAAGCGGGTATTAGTTCCATCTCATTTCATTCCCCACCTTCCTGGTCTTTACAATATTGTCAAATTTTAGTATTTGGAATTAATTTCATTTTCTTTCTCTCCGCGTTTTGAAACCTGGATTTTGTAAAACTAAGTGTGAAGGCATTGGGACAGGACTTTTGACATATCGATACATTAAATAAATAAATCACTTCATACTGCCCTTCCCTTTTTCCTGCTATTTCTTCAATTTCAATAGGGTCCACCACTCTACATTGTCATTCATTCGTAAACCTTTCGTTTTGAATGTGGACAAGCTTTTAAAACCACTTGCGTCTCTTCATCAACGAAATACTCTACCAGACTTCAATTTGAGTTGTCTCTTATGTTCTCTTCGATTTGAACATTTCTTGCTAAGAATGTGTTTTTATTGATTTTATTTTATTTCTTGCATCTAGTTTTGACATTATTTTAGAACGAGAAAAGGGGCTCGTTAGTCATAAGGAATGTCTAACAAAAATACTATCCTCTGGAGAAAAAAAAACCCTCTTAGATTTTCTTTTACTTCAGTCTTTTCATTCTATGAAAGGTTTTTTGTAATAAGGTCATAAACTTAGTGGTTGGCTTATAGTGGTAGGACAATTAAATGTATTGTAAACATTTTCGAAACCTTTTATTTTATTTTTTTATTTTTTACGCGCCCATCTTACTCTCTAAACAAGAAATTCTGATTCTTGTTTGAACGACCTTTATTTTGAAACAGTTTTTCGGTAACTTGTTTTTAATTTAATCTTTTTTTATGACTAAAAGCACAAATTCGAATATGAAAGATTTTCTGTAAGAATTAAGAAAAATTAATCTTTAAATAATTGTTTCAAGAACCTTTTTGAGATTATTTGTATGATACTTAAATAAGTAACATTTCCCCAACAACTAGAACTGTAAAAGTCAAATTGAAGTCCAAACGATCCTGGATAGTGTATTAAGGTTCATACATCCGGGTCTCTAACAACTCATGTTTTTCTAACTTTCTCATTACTTTAAATATTTCTCGCCCTCTCTTTGGCACCATCAAAACTCCGACTAATTTCCGTATTACTCATTTCCCCATTTTCTCTTGAACACTTTCCTAACGAAGTTTAGCTGTTTGTTATTTGATTTTAATTATTTATTTGCTTTATTTAGAGAATGAGCAAAGATAGTTAAGTTATAGAATTCCCGCACTGTTTGTTGGGATTGAGTGCCAGTGGTTGGCAGGCAGGCAGGCAGGCGAACGGACAGACAGGCACCTGGTTAATAATAATCCATGCTTTCTCCTCCTTGTTCCTTTCCTGAATTGTGCAGCAGAAAATCATAATGTTGGTTCTTCCACTCAACACCGATCTCTCTTTTACTTTCTGCTACTGCTGACCTCAATAAGATCGACGGAAAATATATTTTTCTTGCTCACTAACCGGCTCTAGTATTAAGAATTTTAAAAATCAAGTTTTCATTTTTTTTTAACTAAAACTTGAATTTACAAGATTTTCTTAGCGAAAATTGCAAAAGTGACTAAGCATAAAGAAAAGCAATGAATGAACCGATTCCTTGATAAAATGTTTTTAATGTAAGTGGGAGTGGTGGTTGGTTTGTTGTAGTTTTGAATCTTGTTTAATGCAAAAGGAAATAAAAATGCAAGAAACATTTTTTTTTTTAATTGTCAAGATTTAATTATAAACCAATATTTTTTAAATTTTTTATCAAACGCTCAAAGAATCAAAAGTTTAAGAGCACTTCGAGCATTTGGTAATTTTTAGATAAAAATTTAGTTGCTTGTTATGTTAATTAATTTTTTTGTTTGTTTATTTGTTTAAAGAACATTTTTATGGATTCTTAATTAAAAATGTATATTTTGAAATTTTAATCTTTTCCATTATTTAAAAAAAATTAAAATTCAGTTAGAAAACAAAAATAAATATAATCGAACCATTCTATTTTTTACTTTTTTTTTTTTTTTTTTTTTGCATCAATGTTCCCTCGCCAACACTACGATTTTTCTTTCATACTGTTTTGTTTTCAATCTTTTTCGAAAAAAAATTAATAAAAATAATGATAATAAAAGTAGAGGAAGTCAAAGAATTTTTAAAAAGCTTTAAATTTTTTGTCCTTAATTGAAATAAGATACTGGTATACATAGATTTTCTGACGTATCAGAAAAAAATTGTAGTTGACGATTTTGATGAGCGTATTTTCCAAAATGAATGAATCGATAATAGCTCCTTTCTTGAAAATTCAGACAATTTTATTTTATCTTAGGTAATTTTTATTTATTAACTTATGAATTTGTGGGGTTTTTTTTTGTATTTAAAATATCTTAACGTTAAAAATACTTTTTTAATACGTAAAACTGTAAAACTAAAAGTCTTCATTGCTACTACAACGACACCAAATTTTGTAAACGTGAGTCAACTGTCAAAAAAGAATTCAAAGTTTTAAAGACTTTGTTTTCGGAGTTCGGAAATATAATTTATTGGCATGTCATAGATGATAGTGAATTTTATTTTTAGTATTTGAAAAATAAAATGCTTTGCACGAATAAAAATGGTATATTTTTTTTTCTTCTACTTAATCAGAAGAGGCACTAGATTAGTTATCGTCTCCTCCATTCCTTTTTCTTCTTCTTCGTCGTCCAAATATTATTCTGTTATCTCCCTTCAGTCACGTCTTCCCAATGTAACCCCTCAGAATTATTTTACTTATCATCCTCTATATTTTTCATATTTAGTCTCTCTACATGTTAAGTTGTTCAATAATTTCTATTAATCTACTTTTTTTTTATCTTTCACTTCACGGATTTTCTGCTTATTACTTTTTAAGCCTATTAACAATTATTGCCTTTTTTTATCTTTTCATCTCAATTTTTTCCAGTACTTAACACACTTTTTTTTATTACATCGATCGTAATGACAATGTTTTGTTTTTAATTTTTCAGCTAGAAAGAAAATACCTTCTTTTTTTTTATCAATACCTTAAACCAGAACCGTTCAAAATAATTTCAGAGCTTTATATTCCCGAATAGCTTGGCTCTTGATGAGGCATTCATTACTTGTCTTAGTTCAGAAAAAAATATTATTTATTTCTAATATTGTGAACAGATCTAATGATTTTAAATTTAAAAATATCAGAATTCAAAGAAAATGTAGAATTAGTTTAAATGTTTTATTTTAAAAATGTTACCTACTTTTATCTCTTTAAAAACAGTTTTTTTTATTTTATTTATTTTTTTCCACACAAGTTTTAATTTACTGAATTTTATTTTACTATTTTTTTAGTGGCTAAATTACATTTAAAAAGTGGATTTAAAAGGCATTGCTATCATCATGATTACCAAAAAAAAAAAAAACACTTACTGGCCGATTTAAACTTTTGCCTTCGACTATTTTACTTATTATTAGGCGTGGATACGAAAACTTTAAGACAAAAATACTC
This sequence comes from Ascarosepion bandense, assembly GCA_037127315.1. NCBI lineage: Eukaryota > Metazoa > Mollusca > Cephalopoda > Sepiida > Sepiidae > Ascarosepion > Ascarosepion bandense. The sequence continues at coordinate 1,518,765 of JBBBDQ010000418.1, forward strand.
ATAAATGATTGTGCTACTGTTAATTCTCCATTTTTTTTTTTTTTTTTTTTTTTTTTTTTTTTTTTTTTATACACTTTTCTATTCTAATTTGTCAGTCAAGTTTACTGTTTAAGAAATTAAGCGCTTTTAACTTTTTCCCAGTGGGAAACAAAAATATTATGAAAATTTCTCTACTCACCACTTCCAAAAAAAAATTACCGACTCTCCACTAAAACATAAATTGAAGAAATAAGTTATTTTCAATATTATTTAAAAATAAAAATCTAAAAATGACCCCCCCTCACTCTCTAAAGACTTATTTTGACATTTTGTGTTGATAAAACTTCAAGCAGTCAAGCTAAAAATGTTACCTATAAAAACTTTTTTACGTTCTCTGGAAAAAATTTCTAGCCAAGAGAAGATTAACCCCGAACTGATGTTGTCACTTACCTTTTTGAAAGAATTAACAGAATTAAACTCCTTTCTGTTGTTACGGTTTCAAATTTTGGGAAATAACTTAGCTTTTTACAGTAAATTAAAATTTAATGTAAATATTATTTCTCAACAATAAAAAAAAAAAAACCCAAGTTTTTAAAATTTTATGATCTCTCCTTGTAAATCTTTTTTCTTCGATATCAAATGTATTACTGATCAACTTTTTTTTATACATGAATTATTGGGTACAGTGGGTCAAGTCTCTCGTGTGTGTGTGTGTGTGTGTATGAGGGATCATAGTTGCAATAATGAAGCTTTTATGAATTTTAATAACTTTTTTATAGACATTAAAACTTTTTTACTTATTACAAGAACTGGGCAAAATTATTTTCAAATCTTAAATAAGTTCCTCCTATCTCTCTCTCTCTTCCTTCGGTTTTTATTAAATTTTCTGATCATCTCTTCCTTCCTTGTATCATTTGGTTTTGGTGGCTGCAGCAGCAGCTCAGTAGCAGTTGTAGCTCCTGCTCTCTACCTGATTCAGTCGGTGAATCAAAGAGGACCTGTTTAGCATCCTTTCTAGAAACATGGCTACTGTGATTAAAGCTACTTTGTCTTTCTGGTTTACAAATTCTGCTTGGTTGTTTGACTCTGCTGAAAGGTTTTAATTAAATTCCCAGATGAATGCATTTGTTTTACATTGTAATAAATATGAAATTATATTCATAAATATAAAAGTTAGGTTTATGATCAGCATTTGATAAAAAAAAAATGTTTCCATTGGCTTGATTAAAAAAGCAATTCAATATCTTGAAAAAAGGTTTTTCACTCTATTTAAAACTTTGGAATACTGATGAAATTTCAAATAATTTTTATTGTGTAAACTTAAAATAAAGCTAAATTAAATTTTAAGTTTTTCTAGAACGTCTAAAAAAATCAACAATTCTATTTAGTCTTTTTTTTTTTATGAACCAATTTTGCTTTAATGCTTGTTTAGTTTGTTTAAATAATATTTTTTCTCTTTAAATACCAATAGTTAGATGCTTCGTTTTTTTAAGTTTGCAATACAAGTTCTATTAAGATTATCAATAATATTGAAGTTTAAGTTTTGTTTCTTACGTTTTAGCCGACTTCATGTGTACTATTTGTATGGAGATATTTGACAAGGGAAGGAATTGAAAAAAGTCTCTATATTAATAAATATACTGCATTTGTTGGTGTTGTTTCTATTTGTTGCTTTTCACTACTGGAAAGAAGCCATCTCTTATGACAAAGGAGAAGGCCACAGAATACTTCAGCTGAAATATTGGGTGTGTGGGGGGGATATTAATTGAAAAAAGTTCCATGAATATCATCATCCAAAAACATTTGGCATGTATCATTCATACCAGCCAATCAAAATGCCTAAAAATTTAATAAGAGAAAAATGAAGTAATTTTACTTACACTGCTAGCAATATTTTCAAAAATCTTAAAATAATTTTATCTAAACTTGAAGATTTTTTCAGAATTGTATTGAGAAAGCATGAAAACCGCAAATGAATTTCATAAAACTATTGAAATATCAGTTTATAAACTGTCATTTAAATAACATTAACACTAGTTTAAATTTTTGGTTTTCTTTGTAAAATTTACAATCTTTAAATTCAATTGCTGAATTTCTAAAACAAGTTATTATTCAATTTTCGTTTTCCATTATTAGCTTTTCACATTTAAATTCTCAAATCTTTTACCTTCTGTAGGTGATTGTTGCTTGCAAAAAAACTCAAATGCAGTTGAAGCTTTTAAATTTCTCACACTTTATCTTTTTGACAAACAATGAAGATTCTCAGCAAAACTTCTTTGAATTCTCAGTAGTTAGTATCAACTGCTTTTCCTGAAATAAACTTTTGTACAACACAAAAATGCTTTCAAAGTGTATTTTTAAGAATTTGTGAAACTGAATGCAACTTAAAAATCATTATTTCTGTTAAATTCTGAGAATTTTTCTCTCAGAAAAGTAATTTCTTCTATAATTGATATCATGAAAGTTCTGTCATATTATTGTCCATGATGTCATAATGTTAATCCTAAAAACAATATGAATCTTATCATTCAAGTTCAAAATGCATTTACTTTTAATATAAAATATTGTTTACATTTAACACTACAAATAAGAATAAAATTCACATTCGTTTGAGTCCTGTAAACTCCCTGGGGATTAAAGGTCGTACAGTTCTCAGCACACAAGACATTGCTACGATGGTTTCCATAAATTTTTCTGGCCCCTTTCCTAACCAGTTTTCAATTCAGATGCACTTCTAGAATAATTACCAACTACAGCTAAAGAGTGCAGTCTACCTTTACTACTTAACCTATAGGTAGTGGGAAAAGAGATGAATTCATACCCTTCCCAAGGGTATTTGCCTGTAAGTGAATTCAGTGAACTGGGATTTGTACTTGGCTTTCTGATTTGATTTTATTCTGAGCCGCTATCCCTTACACTATCAGTGCATCCTGGATGAATGAATCAAACACAAAGTATAAAAATGGAGACCCACTTATATTTTTGTGTTTCTTACTCCAACTGCATTGTGGCACAGTGGATATCGGCTCAGAACGAGAAATTGGGGAGCCGAGTTCAAATTCCAGTTGAATTCATTGCATTCACTTACGCGCAAATACCCTTGGGAAAGGTATTAATCCGTCTCTTCCTTCCAGTTATGGGTTAAATAACAGGACAGATTGGGTTCTAGAGCTTTGGTCGGCAACCAGTCTACCACAAAAAGCAATGGCAACCTACTGCGGGATAATCTTCTGCCCAGTCAGTCATGTCTCTTTCGAGACATGATCGCCCAAGCGTGCTTTACGTATGGCACTTAACTGACTGACTCCAAAAGTGTATTGAGGGAGGTACTCTCAGTCTGTTAAATTCTTTAACTGCTAGGACCATTGTTGTTTCATGCACACACACACACACCCCTCAAAAAAAAAAATCTGGTTCTGTTAATGAGTTCAAAAACCATTATCAGTGTAGTCAAAGATTTCATAAAATTCTTTTTATATCAAAATAAATGATATCAGGACATATTGGTAAATGACAATTCAATAACCTGGTGATTAGTTTACTGTTTTGAAACTTCTGAATAGCCATGTTATGAGGAAGTTAGTCACACAGTTGCACACATAGTTGCTAATCGACTATTTTGCTCTCTATCATCCATCATATAAATCACTGACAAAACAGAACATAGGGAGAAATGAGTACATGCCTTTCTCAAGGGCATTAGTATAAAATAAGCATAATTTCTTTACTGGAATTCAAGATGTTTTCCATGTTGATACCTGTTATGCATGGCTTGTATCTCCAAGAGCCTGGTAACCTTTCTCTTAAAATGTCTAAGTTTTGTTTGGGGTGAGGGGTGAATGACAAAAAAACATTGGCCTCTTTGAAATAAAGTAGCTCAACAGGTGAATGGTAATTGGTGGTGAAGCTGCCAAACTTTATGCCTAAAACAAATGTTGGTAATAAAACACTATGTATAGAAGTGTCAGGCTGCCTGGTGAAGTTCTCTTTTGGCTGGAGCAGTTAAAGCAATAGTTATGATTGGCTGGCTCGGAAGTATGCAATATGAATCTCTCATAAGTTGTTTTTAATTTTTTGATTGTTTGCTTTTATAAATAAAGAGTATCAATTCAGTGTTGTATTTATACAATCGTCAGAATAAAAAAGATGAAATAAAATTAGCAATAGAATAATTTTCTTTTTTCTTTAATCAGGAAAATTTTATTTTTAAATTTCTTGTTTATACATCAAAAGACGCAATTTAATGAACTTTTATCTGCAAAGATTTCTTGAATTAGTGTATTTGAAAATTAAATTGCTTAAATTCACTTAGAAGTATTTTTTTTCTTTTCTGTTAAATTTGTCACAAATAAATATAGTTACTCATTGCAAATATTAATTCAGCCCAGGAAATTATCAATTTTAAACTCATGTTTTTTGTTTTTGTTCTTTTTCTTTTTTTTTCTTTTTTGTTATTGCCCTCTTTTGAAATTATAAATATTAAGTCAAAATTTCTTTAGTTTGCCTCACAAGAACTCCAACACCTAGAATGAAAAATTATCAAAAATCAGGAAGTTAATTTTCATAAGTGTGGTTGATATTCGAGGTACCTAGAAGGAATGTTTTGCAATTTAAAAAAAAAAATTTTTTTTTTTTTTTTTTTTGTTTGAGTTGTGTGAATGTAGAATACTTAGAAATAACACACGAGTTGCCCACATTTGGGATGATTGCAAAGGTCAACCCAACCACCATGCAATGGAATGGTCTGCTTTGAAAAATTTGGTGTAAATTTTAGTAAATATGAATTATTTTATTTTAGGGCAAATTAACAGAAAAGATCCAAAGTATTAAAAAAAACTGTATCTGTTTAATATTGAGAAAAGAAAAATAAAGAAACTCTTATCTTCTGCACCTGACAACATCTTTGTTCTCATATTGTGTGTGTGTGTGTGGAATTGTCTTAGTTTTAAAGATGATTTAATTCAGTTCCTCTCTCCCTTCTCTCCATGAACACCTGGCTGCTTATTTTAGAAAAAAACACTCACTTTTTATCAGAACTCAAGTGGACAGCTTGTGTGTTTTAACAATTTTGTCTACAAAAAGTTCAGGTTTGTACTTGCTGAAACTTCACTGTTTCTGTCAACCATGAATTGTTGCAAATGTGTCTACAGGACTGACCACCTGTTAGAATCGCCCCCCCTCACACACACACCATTTAGCAGGTTCCAGCAGTTCTTTTGAAACATGTTAGTCAACCATTGTACACTTGTGTCAGGGTATTATGGCTTTCTGTTCATGTCAGCTTGGTATGTGCAGAGTCCAATTGCTATCTGCTGGGACTGGATGAGCCATGTCTCATCTGATAGACACGTTTGTTGACCTTTACTTAAAAAAAAAGACCCTTAAAACTTAACACAACTCTGCTTATGCTGAATCTGGTCACCATTGAGCAAAGGTAGTATTTGTTAACTTCCTCACATACCCTTTAATAATTTCATTCAAAGCCATGATCTTTTCAGACAGACTTGTTCAATTTATAAAATATTTCTATCAAGTGATTTTTTTTTGTTTTTTGGTTTGTTTTTTTTTTGCTTATCACTAAGTGTGTGTGTGTAAAACTGCTATTTCTAAGAATGTTTCTCCTTTTTAAAAAAGTTTTAAGCTTTTTATTTATTTATTCATTTTATTTTATTTTTTTTTTTTTTAACAAAATGGTGCTAGTCAATGATATATTTTTGGGAGGGGATGGGTAGGGTAAACTCATTGTATTTTCAATTAAAAAAGAAACATGAGCCACATAGTTCCAGAAAATATATCAGTTCGAAATGGTCATTTCTCTTTCCTTTATAAAGAAATCTTTCTTTTTGACTGTCCTGTATGGAATTCCTAAAGAAATATGATTCTTAACAAACATGCAGAAGTTTTTTAATTCCTCACTCAAGTTGCTTTTATATTGGGACATAATGCCACTTTGGTGTAAAGATTCCTTTGCAAAAAGTCTTCAGTTTTTTTTGTTTTTATATATATATATATATATATATATATATATATATATAAATGAAAGAACAGACCAAATCTGAACTTTGTCTTAATATAAGATTACATGAAACTAACCAGATGTCTGAAGTTATCCTAACTTTGTCTTTCTAATCGCTAACTTTTTCGACTGCTATAAACAATTTGAATGAAAACAATATTGAATTTAGAGGCCATAAAATGACTTACACAGGGTTCTTTCGACTCCGTGACTTGAAGTGGATTCTAAGAAGTGGCTAGAA